>OX451741.1:1405374838-1405940196 GCA_948472305.1 Vicia faba | reverse complement strand
CTTACTTTACAAAATATTGTTTACAAGAGAAATATAGAAATCGAATCCTACAAACCCCAAGTGTGATGTTGATCCTAACACTTTCTCTTCCCTTGATATCATCTTGATCAAGTCACCCAACAAACCAATTTGATCCACCGTTTCGCGCTACTCTTTTGATCAAACCATCATTCTTCAAAGCTTTCACTCGATCAAATTTAAATTGTGAATTGTTGTCACTCGATAATTTCAATTTATTCCCCCGTATCATGCTACTCCTTTGCAAGAACCACCATTATTCAAAGTTTTCACTAGATCGAATCCAAATTACAAATGTACCGTATCCCAAGATTTCCAAATTTGATCCCCCGTCTCACGCTACTCCTTTGCAAGAACCACTGTTCTTTAAAGCTCTTCACTCGATCGAATCCAAATTGCATAAACTTGTCCAAAACCTTTAAATCCCAATGATAATTGAAGGAAAACCCCAACTTGGTTTTTTTATTTGAAACCCCCAAAAATTCTCAACCCAATCTTAGGTTACACCAACCTAAATTAAACGTTATCAACAAGGATCTAGATGACACCAAAACAATTAATGATTATGTGTATTTTGTTTGTGAGTATGCATAGATGAGAGGTTGAAGATGATGATCACTTTTTGTACGTTTTAGTTTCTTCTTTTTGAAAAAGATGCATATATGAAGTATTTATGTGTGGAAGTTGGAGGTAAAAAGGGAGGCTCAAAAATTGAAAAGAAATGTAATTTTCAGAAAAACTACAGTATGTGTCGACACATATAAGTCATGTGTCGACACATGTAATGACATTTGTCGACTTGTTCAAGGTCATGTGTCGATACATAAAAATAGATGATATAGGATTTAAGACTGCACTACATGAGTTGACACATAGACAAGATGTATTGACACATAGACAACATGTGTTAAACATGAGTTAGCTCATAGAAACAGAGCCTACATGCTTTAATATTGTAGTACATGTGTCGACTCATACATCGTATTTGTCAACACATAGACCAAGTTTTAGTGTAAAAACTCATTTTTAATGCATGATTCCTTTTCCAAACATGTACTAAATGTATCCTAAGTATCCTAATCCAAAGGTACATATAAAGACTCAGATACTGTCCAATATACATAAATGCTAAGGTTATCCTAGTTTTGACATCATGCAAAACATCTAATGGGAAAGTGAACTCACAAAATCTGCAAAAAGGCCATTCACTTCAGATTCGCCACCTCCAACACCCTTGTTCGTGAATCACCTGAAAAGGCCATCCACGCTGTCCCTTGGATGTTTTCAGCTAGTAAACCATCTATTCTTTTGCTTTTTTTTTATTGTTGTTTCTTTGTTCTTGTTTGGAAAATAGATAGAGATGAGCTTAGAGAAATAGAAAATTGAGGCTGTGTTGGCTCCCAAATTCGACACTTACTATATTTGGTCTCTTGGACTAAACAACTGGAAATAAACCAAACCAGGAGGTATGATTCGACACATGAGATAACTTAAGAAAAAGATCTAAGTTATGATAGTAATCTTCGACCAGGGGGTCATTCGACTGAACCAGAATTATGTTGCTCGAGTGAGGGAAAGTGTTCACGCTTTGGCACAGGGAACGAAGACCATTTGAATTTTGAATTATTGGAGGGAAAGGCAGTTTTCATCAGCGTCTGAGAAGAGGCAACGTGGCAAAAAGCTATGGGTTGAGAGACATGCAGAAGACACTTGTCTTTATCCTAGCGCGGAATGTCCCCTCGACGATTACCTACTTTTAGTATAAATTAAGAAACTTGTGTAATTTTCAAGTGTGTTCAACCTATTGTACTAAATCTCTCAAATATTATCCAAGTAACTACTGCGTGAGAAAGGATAAAGCTGAGCAATGTACGTTGGAAACACCTTTTTTACTTAATGAAATTCTTTTTACATTACTTTATAATTATCCTGCAAAGTTATCTTTTGACTTCTTTTACTTGCATTTTTATACTTTTGCTTACTTTTCAACAATCTCAAACATCCTTTCTCTGGGTCGAACGTGCGTTCTTCCTTCTTACTCATTTTACATAAAATTAGAATATGTCTTGGGATTAGTTTGATCGATCCCGTAAGTAAACCAAAAACTTACCCTTTTTGGAGATCAACGGTTGTTTACCAAAAACAACGGTAAACAAATTGGCACATCTGATGGGACGTTGCTAATTTTCTATGTTATTGCGTTTTTCCTGTACAGTTATAACATTGCATGTTATTAAGAAGTGGTAGAGTAACCAACAAATATACTGTTAGGAAAGAAAATAGAGAGAGTAGTATGGATAACGAGCCAAACCATGGAGAAATACCTCCACCGATCACAGGAACAGCGGTTACTACTATTATCGAAGGGAATATCCCGACTTTTGTTGGATCAATGCCAGCATTGACCACGAATCAAACTGGACCCTTACTTTCGTATGTGGGTCCAAGAGGTCCTTTAGGAACGCCTCCACCAAGGATAAATCTAGGATCTCGATCAATTGTACCCCCAGGCTTTTCGACAACCTGGATAGGTCGAGAACAGCCATATGGCATGCCAACTACTGAAATGGCTAGCCTTATGAATGTTGCGTCCACTTTTTCAGAACCTTTGGTGAATGCAACATCGCCATTACAGGGGTCTGGAGCCAGTAGAAACCAATTTTTGGGAGGGCCATCTCACATGATACCAAGCCTCACAAATGCTTCGACAACAATTTTGAGGTAACAAATGGACGAAAGTAATCATGAAATGGTACAGATGTTAGCACAATCTTTAAGTACAATGTTAAATCCCCTCATTCATACAGCTACACAGTCGAAACAATAGATGACAGCGCAAATGACGTGCATGGCAGAATTTTTTGGGGTACCCCAAGTTGTTCGACAACCCCAGAGGGTGCCAATAAGAGTAAATCAAGGGGTAATTATGGAAGAAGATTTGACCATTAATCCAAAACCCCAAATTCCTAGGGTAGAAGTGGAACGACCAAGAGTAGAGATACCTCGAAACCATCGAGAAATCGATCAAGGCGTTATTATGGCTAATAGAAACCAAAACACTGACGAATTAATACAGCAAGTTCGACACCAGAACTATGGGACAGATAATTTAACTGCTATGATCGAGAGGATCATGCTTCAAAACGGGATGAATGTCGGTTTTCATAGACCAAACTTTGCATCCCCATTGTCAGAGTATATTTTGCAAACAGACTTACCACCTAGGGGAAAAGTCCCAAAATTCACTAAATTTTCAGGGGATACGACAGAGTCGACTGTCGAACATGTGGCTAGATATTTGATAGAGGCCGGAGAAATAGAAAACAATGAAAACCTTCGAATCAAATATTTCCCAAGTTCCTTGACTAAGAATGCTTTCACTTGGTTCACTACCCTCCTAGCCAATTCGATCCACAACTGGAACCAATTGGAAAGATTGTTCCATGAACAATTTTACATGGGTCAAACTAAGATAAGTCTAAAAGAGTTGGCTAGTGTGAAGAGAAGGTTCATAGAGCCAATTGATGAATATTTAAATAGATTTCGATTACTCAAAGCCAGATGCTTTACCCAAGTACCTGAGCATGAATTAGTTGAAATAGCAGCAGGGGGCCTGGATTATTCGATTAGGAAAAAGTTAGATACGCAATACCTAAGAGATATGGCCCAACTTGCTGATAGAGTTCGACAAGTAGAACGCCTCAAAGCTGAAAAGGCTAAAACTGCCAAAACTCATCGACGAGAAAGGGTAGCTTATGTCGAAATGGATGATGACGATCCAGAGACATACATCGATCCTATAGATGTCGAAGGAGGCGAAATTGATTTAGCTAAATTAAAACAAGGACCACCATATTCTTGTAAATTTCTAGTGCCATCAAATGGGAAGAATCTTGTAGAACCTGGGAAAAACACTGATAAATTTCCTAAGAAAACTTATAGCTTAGACATATCTAAGTGTGACGAAATATTCGACCTATTAGTTAAAGATGGACAGATGATAGTGCCCCCAGGGGCTAAATTTCCTCCTTTAGAATAAAGAAAGAAAAGAGGTTTTTGTAAATACCATAATTTTTTGGGACATAAAACCTCACAATGTTTCCTTTTCAGGGATCTCGTTCAACAAGCTCTGAAGGAAGGAAGGCTGGAATTTGATGATAAACCAGCAATGAAAATCGACACAAACCCACTACAGACAGAGGCTCATTATGCCGAACCAGTTGGCATTCATATGGTGGAAGTGTCCGAAGACTTCGTCACAAAACCCATCTTTGGAAGTTTCACTGGAAAAATTTCCAGAAAAACTATTGAAGGGGTGAGAAAGGCCACTGAAGGCCTGGATTAGAAAAAGGAAGTTGGCCAAGGGTCGAACAAGAATGTTCTCGGTGGCCTGAAACTGATCAAACGGGTTACTGAAGACCCAAACAAAATCAAAGGAGTTGCTGAAAGCTCCAGCAAAAGAACCACCACGGGTTCTTATTTGGCTGCTGCAAAGGGTTCGACAGAAGACTTGGAAGCCAAAATGCAGAAGATGAACCTGGTTGCCAAAAGCAACATGCAGGTTAACGTGGTTGAAGTCTCTGGAGCCAAAGCTTCAGAGGAAGCCATTCGACAAGAAGAAGTAAACAAAACTGCCTTCCCAAAGGAAGATGAAGATTTGGCAGATTTCCTGCATAGGTGCCAAAAGAAGAAATCAGAAGTAATGATATGCCCTAGGTGTAGCTCTATTTTCGATAAGAAAGCCGCTGAACACATACAAGTGATGCGGGTTGTAAAAGCAAGACAGGGCACCAATGCCCAACAAAGAATGGGTCCAGAAAGTCGATTTGACCCCAGAAGGGGACATCAACAAATACCCATGAATCAGGAAAGGAGGCCACCAACTTTTAGGCCTCCAACTAATGTGCCTACAGAAACTTTGCTAAATACCATGGGTAGGAAGCGGCCAAATAAGGATAGATGACAAGCATTCTACGTACCAAGAGGTTCTTCTCTAGATTATAGAAAGGAGTACCATGCTTCTGCGTCGAACAAAATGACCCATGTGTCGAGCAATTATAAAGGAAAAAATCATATGTCTCGTTCACAGTGGAGAAGGTTTCAAAGACAGAGAAAGGCCGAGAAAGAGGAAGCTGGACCTCATCCAGAAGTTAGCACTAATGTGCAGAAAAAACAAAGGAAGCCTTTAGAGAGAAATCCTGTGCCCATGGCGGAAGAGTGTGGGTCGAATGATGAAGACGACTCTGACTCTAGTGACATTTTAGACATCATGGTGAATGTCATATATGTGTTACACAAAGAATACAACCGTGAGGTCAAAGTCGAAGAAACCGACCTAATGGTTGAACAAGAACTGGCTAGACACAAGCCAGTATGTTACTATATAATGAACAATGGATGCGTGGAAGAGCAAAACGCATTTTTTGAACCATCATCAGAGGAAATGAAGAGCCATCTGAAACCACTGTTCATTAAAGCAAAGGTTGGAGAGGTAACCATAAACAAAATTCTGGTTGATTATGGGACAACCATCAATATCATACCACAATTCATGCTGGAAAAGTTAGGCAAAGGAGATGATGACATAAAGCCACATAACATGGTCTTATCCAACTATGAAGGAGGCATTGGCACCACAATGGGTGTCATTCAACTGGACCTCAAAGTGGGCTCAATCCTTCGACCCACCATGTTCATGGTTATTTCAGCAAAACCTAACTACAATCTACTCCTTGGTCGAGAGTGGATACATGGAATTAGAGCAGTGCCATCTTTGATGCATCAAAGGGTCATAATGTGGCGCCCCGACGGCATTGTGGAGAATATTGAAGCAGATCAGAGTTACTATTTGGGTGAAATTAACAGTGTCGGAAAGAATGATTTCGACAGAAATTTGGCTCACATAGGGCCATGTAACCCACCAGAATTTGACTTAGCTCCAACTCCTAATGCGTTCTGCTCCCTATACCTACACTCTGATTATGGCTTTCAGTGGGATAGAGAAGACTTATCCAACATTGAATTTGGAGGAGTCAGTGATATACGACCAATAGGCTGGGGAAGAGAGTTTGATGATGATGACTGAGTCATCAACTCTCCAAAAGATTTCGGCATATGTGGCCGAAAACAGAATGATAGCGGCCTTAGAGGCTGAAGTTAAATATGTGGCTTCCAAAGCCAATGAACAAGTCCTTTCGAAGACAGGGCCTGGGAAAGATTTCGACCCAGAGCCTCCCGACTTGGGAACGAAAGACTTTATAGACCGGAGGTTAGACGCCATCTATGACGACGAACCTCTAGGTTTCAAAAAGGACCCGCTGGCGAACAATGTCAGAATGTTGGCGCAAGATCCTCTAGAAGAGGTAAATCTAGGTGAAGGTCTTGTGAACAATCCCACATACATAAGTACAAAAATGGATCCAGGACTCAGGATCAAAATGATCAAATTACTAAAAGAGTTCAAGGACTATTTTGCGTGGGACTATGACGAGATGCCTGGTCTCGACAGAGGATTGGTCGAACTGCAGTTACCAATAAAGCCTGGAAAGAAACCCGTTAAGCAAACTCCAAGACTGTTTGCACCAGAGATTTTATCAAAAATCAAGACGGAGGTCGAAAGGCTGTTGAGATGCAAGTTCATAAGAACGACCAGGTACGTCGAATGGATTGCAAATATTGTACCTATTATAAAGAAAAACGGTACCTTAAGGGTGTGCATCGATTTCAGAGATCTAAATGCTGCAACACCCAAAGATGAATATCCAATGCCAGTGGCGGAAATGCTTGTAGATTCTGCCGCTGGTTTCGATTACATGAGTATGCTGGACGGCTACTCTGGATACAATCAAATCTTCATTGCTGAAGAAGATGTGTCGAAAATGGCCTTTCGTTGCCCTGGGGCTTTAGGCACCTATGAATGGGTAGTGATGCCTTTTGGCCTAAAGAATGCAGGGGTAACGTACCAAAGAGCCATGAATTCGATCTTCCATGACTTTATTGACACTTTCATGAAAATTTATATTGATGATATTGTTGTCAAATCTGTTTCAGGGAAGGCTCACATGGATCATCTTCGACAATCCTTTGAGAGGATGAGACACTACGGCCTGAAGATGAATCCTCTGAAGTGTGCTTTTGGTGTAAAAGCAGGAGATTTCTTAGGTTTTGTGTTCCACAAAAAGGCATTGAGATAAACCAAAACAAGACCAAGGCCATCTTGCAAGCCAAAGCACCAACTAACAAAAAGGAATTGCAATCCTTACTTGGGAAGATAAATTTCCTAAGGAGATTTATATCCAACCTTAGTGGGAAAACGCAAGCCTTTTCGCCATTACTTCGACTCAACAAAGGAGGATTTGAATGGAGGGAGGAACATCAAGAGGCCTTCGACAAAATCAAAGAGTACCTCATTAAACCACCTATTTTCGTGCCTCCTTGTCGAAGTAGAAGTATGAGACTGTACATAGTTGCGTCTTATAAGACTTTAGGGAGCATGCTAGCTCAGGAGGATGAACATGGTGTCGAAAGGCCCATATACTACCTCAGTAGAGTTTTAAACGATGCAGAAACTAGATATAACAAAGTTGAAAAACTGTGTTTATGTCTATATTTTTCATGTACAAAACTTAAGCAATATATAAAGCCAGTTAATGTTTATGTTTCGTCTCATTTTGATGTTTTCAAGTATATGTTGTCGAAACCCATTTTGCATAGTAGATTTGGAAAATGGGCACTTGCATTAACTGAATATTCATTAAATTTTATGCCTCACAAGGCTATGAAAGGCCAAGTGGTCGCAGACTTTATAGTCGACCACTCCATACAAGAAAGATCACTAAATTATTTGGAGATCGAACCATGGAAACTTTACTTTGATGGTTCTAGTTATAAAGATGGAGTTGGAGTTGGAGTCCTTATTATTTCTCCAAATAAAATTCCAACAACATTTAAGTACAAAATAGATGGGAATTGCTCCAATAATGAGGCTGAATACGAAGCATTAATCGTAGGCCTTGAAATCTTGTTGGAATTGGGGGCAACTCAAGTCGAAATAATGGGAGACTCGGAGTTAGTCCTAAAACAAATTATGAAATAATACAAATTTATAAAAGAAAATCTTATTATGTATTTCGTAATAGCCAGACGGTTGTTGAAAAATTTTGAGGCAGTTAGTATTCGACACATACCCAGATTGGAAAATCAAGCAGCCAATGACTTGGCACAAATTGCTTTTGGGTATAAAGTTTCGAAAGATAGGCTGCAACAAGCAATTGAAGTTAGAGGGAGAATAACTGCTACTAAGTTATCTCCATCGGATTTAAGGACCACAACGTTAGGATACATTGATCATGATAATTTTGAAATTTTGTTCATAGACAATCTAACAGAGCAAGATTGGAGAAAGCCTGTAGTGGACTATCTACAAAATCCAGCGGCTTCGACAGAACGAAAGATAAAGTACAGAGCGTTGAGTTATATGCTGATAGGAAATGAACTATTTAAGAAAACACCAGAAGGCGTGCTTCTAAAATGCTTAAGTGAAACAGAAGCATATATAGCTCTTTCCACCACACACGCTGGGGCATGTGGAGCACACCAAGTAGGCCAAAAGATGAAATGGTTATTATTTCAACAAGGCTTATATTGGCCCACTATGTTAAAGGATTGTGTTGAGTTTGCAAAAGGGTGTCAGGAATGCCAAAAACATACAGGCATTCAACATGTACCAGCAAACGAACTTCACTCAATTGTGAAACCTTGGCCTTTTAGAGGATGGGCCTTGGATCTAATTGGAGAAATTCGACCAACATCTTCTAAAGGTCAGAAGTATATATTGGTGGGCATTGATTATTTTACTAGGTGGATTGAGGCGATTCCTTTAGTCAGTGTAGACAAGGAGAATATCATTGAATTTATTCAAAGGTATATCATATACAAATTTGGGATCCCTGAAACATAACTACAGACCAAGGATCAGTTTTCACTGGTCGGAAGATGCAAGAATTCGCTGCAGAGATGGGGTTTAAACTGTTAACATCGACGCCCTATTATGCGCAAGCCAATGGCCAGGTCGAAGCAGCAAATAAAGTAGTGATCAGTTTAATAAAGAAACATGTGGGAAAGAAACCCCAAAATTGGCACAAGACACTAGATCAAGTCTTGTGGGCATGTCGAACTTGTCCAAAAGAAGCCACAGGGACAACACCATTTCGCCTAACTTATGGTCATGATGCAGTGTTACTAGTGGAAATCCACTTGCAAGCGACAAGGATTCAGGTACATCATGAGATCCCTTATGAAGTCTATTGGAGCATGATGTTGGATGAACTAGTAGACTTAGACGAAGAAAGGTTGAAAGCTTTAGATTTGTTGAGACTACATAAGAAGCGGGTCGAGAAATCCTACAATCGAAGGGTAAAGTCCAAGACGTTCCAGCCTGAAGATCTAGTTTGGAAAGTAATACTCCCAATGGATCGAAAAGACAGAAGCTTGGGAAAATGGTCCCCTAAGTGGGAAGGACCTTTTAGGATTGTGCAAGCATTCTTGGGCGGAGCCTATGAGATCGAAGAATTAAGCGAAGATCAAAGACTCTTGAAGGTAAATGGTAAATACCTGAAAACATATAGACCTATGCTTCAATAGATAAAAATAAATAATACATAATCACTGTTAATAGAAGAATGCCAAAATGGAAACTTAAAAATTTCATTAAAAGTGCCAAAATGGCTCTGAAATCGTTACAGAAAGTGATTACATAATTGAGAGAAACAAGATTCAAAAGGGAAGATTAGATTTAATCTGGAGATACTTGATTCTTTGCAACTCTAGCCGTCGATCACATAGAGCTTTTGATTGGTGAAGGGTTTCGATATTAGCATCCAGAGATTGAGCTCGATCGGCGTGTTTTAACCCTTCAGCCAATTCTTCTTGGCTTTCTAATTCATTGTTCACAACAAGAAGCTCCTCTTTCTTTTTGTCGTTGGCAGCAATCTGAGCTTCCAACTCTGCAATCTGCACTCTCAGTTGAGCATTATCTCGATCTATTTCCTCGACTGATTTTTGTCTAGCCTCCTGGGCCTTCGACAAGTCCTTTACTCTAGAAGCGGATTCAGTAGCAGCATGCCAAGCAGCAGCCACTTGACCATTGGCTTCTTTGATCTCCCGATTAAGAATTCTATGACGGTTGTAATCCGCTGATACCTGGTCAATAATAGGGAGTAAATCTAAGATTACACTGGCCACATCAGGAGGAGAAACAAGAAGATCGACAACTTTCAAGATAATTTTCAGAAAGGAAGGGGCTTCTGGTTCCCCCTCTAAAGTTAACATCAAATCTTTTTTAAAGATTTGTGCTTTAACCTTCTGAAGAGCCTCGTCGAGAGGGGAAGTTGAAGTAGATCTTCCAGATGCAGTCGAGCCGCTGTGATCAGATGAACTCTCTCGACCCTCTAGAATTGCAGTCAGGTAACCTAAGAGATTCTGTTGTTTCAGTAAGGCCAAATCCTCCTTAGTTCTGGATTCCGTCGAAGGGATACTTTCGATGGCTGTAACAGCCACGTTGGCCACTTGACTTGGGATTGTTTCAGTTCCTGGAGGATTTTGGTTTCCTTCAGCAAAAACATCTTCACCGTCAGCCTCAGGGATCTCTGCATTCTCCCTTTCTATTTCAGTTTCAAAGCCAGGGACACTTTCCTCCTCAGTCTCTCGCACTTCAACCAGCGGAACCCTAGTCTCCTCTTGGTTTCCTGCAGCTTCTTCTTCAGCAGCTTCCTCTAGGTTTCGTGCTGAAGTTCAGAAGTCTGATTTACTTCGTCAACTGAACTCATAAAAGAGCCTTTCGCTGAAGAGGGCCTATAAGTAGGATTCCCGTCACTATTCAAGAGAGTGGCCGAATCCTCGACATGAGTAGGAATTCGTGTGGAAGTGCTAGCAGTGTCCTAAAAAATAGAAAGAATTTGTTTCTTTTTAGAATCCTCACAAAGTAAAGGAGAGTGGAGGAATAAATAATAAGCAGTCGAAGTAAAATACCTGGACTGGGATTTCAGCACCAGGACTAGAGTTGTCACTTTCGCTGGGATTGTTTAACCTTGTGATTACCTCCTGTTCAGTGGGTTCATTGATGACTACTGGAGGAAGCCTCGCAGCTGTAGTTTTGATCCTGATTTTTGGACGGGGTTCGACGGCAGGAGCTGGTTTTTTCAATCTTCTTCTCTGCAAAGGAACAGGAGGGGACTCCTCTTCTTCATCGCTAGAGATTTGGATCTCTTGAACCTTCCGTTTTTTGGGGGTAGGTTTCTGAGTACCCAGGAAATCAAGTCGAAGGGATCAGTACATATGTTGGACAAAAACATGAGGGTATGAAGGAAAAGTAAATACCTTGGGAGAAGGGTTGACGGCGGAGTCTCCCCCTTTTGAACTCTCAGCAGTTTTCTTCGAGGCGGCTCTCTTGACAGCTAGACAGAAGACAAGACAGCTATAGTTAATTAAGTGTCGAAAGACAAATATAAAAGGAAGAGATAGAAAAGAATAATACCTTTCTTGACTCTTTCGAGAACCAGCTTAAACGCCTCACGGAGATGGTGGGCGAAGTCCTTCTCATTGAAGAACTCTTCGTCATAGTATTGTTTTCACCATGCCTCAAAAGTGACGGAACTCAGAAAATGAAGGTTAAAGTCAAACAGGGTCAATATAGTTCGACCAGAATACCTACCAATGTGCTTGGTAGCGGCATATTTTGAGTATTCTGCATTATAAAAAAGTAGCAGCTTCTCTCGAGGATAAATAGGTGAAGGGAGTGATTGAGCAATACCAAACTGTCGAGAGACAAGATTTGGTTGATAAGAAATTAAGCTCAATTGATTTTTTGAGCTCTTGAATCTTAAGGGCATGATCCTGGGGCGCAGAAACGATTCCCACATGCTCACGAACTCATCAGTCACGTCATCCTCCACATTCGAAGGGTATGGTCTGGTGAACCATTTCGGACCAACTTTTCGACTGGCAAAGGGAGCCATAGTCGAAACAAAACTCTTTCGCTCCGCAAACATCATTACTAAGCTTGTGAAAGCTGTTGTACTCCAAAATTTTCCCTCCCATTTCCTCAATATTTTCTCACCACAAGACCCTTGGAGCTCAAGATCCAGTTAGGGTTTCCTCTGCTCAAGACTTCTCCTTGCACTGTTGACCCAAATTAGGGTTTGTGTTTGCACAAAGATTTTTTGACCTAAAATGCCTAAGATGACTTTCATGCTTCATGTTGGACTCCCAAGTTTATCCATACCAAGTTTCAAGCCTTGATTCCAAACTTTGCCCAGTCAATTGGACAGTTGACCTAGAAATCAGCTGTATTGGGGAAAAAGTCAACTGTGGCCAATTGACAGTCAAATCTCATGAAAATTGACCCACATCAACATTATGAACTCACATGGACCATTTGATCAAGTTTGGATCACAATTCCACAAGAAATTTATCAGATCACCAAAAGGGCAAAATGGTCTTTTTCAGGGTTTTGACTGCACAAAGGCAATTTTTGACTGTTTGACCTAGCCAATGGCAAACCAAGCTCACATATGGACTCAAGGACCCCATGGAATTGTCTTGACATACTCAAAAAGTTCAAAAGATCCCAAGTGCACAAGATTGACAGTTGAATTTCCCAGTCAATTGATCAATTTTGACTGTATACTGAAAAGTCAAACTTTGACTTTTTGGTCAAAATCAAGTGTCAAGATTCATTTTTCATCAAAACATTCCAAATCATGAAACTTGTTCATCAAGAAATCAAGAATTGCAAATTAGGGTTTGAAATGAAGATTTTTCATAACTTCGAATTTTTCTAAGTTATGAAAAACCCTAATTTTTTCCTAACTTTGTCCCACTTTATCACCAAGATTCATTTGGATTCAAGGAAAAGTCAAAACATTAAAGTTGTAGTCCATTGCAAAATATAAAACTTTGATTCACAAATTTTCCTCAAAAGAATCTTGTAGCTCAAGTTACAATTTTTGGAACAAGGGTACCAAACCATTCTTAACTTAGAGAAATTTGACCTATTTTAGGCAGGATTTTTGCCTAACTTCAAGACCATTTTTCACATACTTCCACTTGGAATTTCAATTTTCATTTCAAATATGGATTGTAGTACACATTCCAAGCTTTCCAAAATGTCCAAGAACTCATCAAACAACCTCATGGTTAGGGAGAATCGAATTTGGCAAGTTGGGAAAAACTCACTTTTGATTTGGCCAATTTACATGTTCATACATTTGTGCCATTTTGAATTCAGCTTGCTTTCCTTGATTACAGGTCCTATATCCCATTTGCACTCAATAATTTAATGCTAAATCATTGTGCCAAGGCCTTATTTTGTGTGTTCAAACATTATATGCAAGATTAAGCCATTTTTAGATAAAGCATTTTTGCCATTTTAGAAAAGTTAAACTTTATGTCAAATGCAAATCCAAGAAAGTACAAGGCAGATCCTTTTGGCACAAGTTTATGAATTAATTACACTGATCAAGGCCAAGGTATGCAGCATAGATTAGGGGCCTGTACAAGCTAGAAACACAAGTTGACATTTGTTGCTTAAAGTTGAAGAAACATAGCATAACAATACACAACTCTCATTCCTGTAAACCAGAGCTTAAGCAAAGTTATCAAACACTTTCTAATCATCAAACCTAAGCTGAAACACAAGCCAACCAAGTTCTACACCTTCTCAAACACAGAATCACCCTAAAACTGCCAAAACAGGGGACCTGCTGCAGATTGAGTTCTATAACACCATCCACTCATGCATTCTTGCTAAAACCACTTCAAACATATCCCACATCATCCCTTAAAACTATTCCAAGCCTCAAACACGACCTGTAACACTCCCAAGAAACATCACCATTTTCATTTTCTTGTTTTGCAGTTGAAGTTCCATAGCGCGATTCTCTTGGTTTCCAAGAAAACTAAAGCTTGGAATAGCATCCTTGGACATCAAGGAAGTTGTACCAATCATCACCTTGCATCGAAAACACCTCCATCACCAGATACGATTCCAACTGAACAGGTAAGTTCATGAACTCGTATCTCTCTATCCAGGCATTGTTAGCTTTAGGTTTGTGAAGAAAATATGTCACATTCATAGCCCTGAACATGCCCATGTAATTAGTTTTCATTTATGTTACGTGTGCTATGAGAATTTGATGTCTGGACATGGAACAAAAATTAGGTCAGGAATTGGGGGAGAAGAAATTCTCTCTCATTTATGAGAGTTAGATTGATTTCTTTATATGTCTAGAATCGTGGCTTCAAGCTCTACAGGTTTCATGTTGGAAGATTTGGCAAAAGATCAAGGAATCTGGAGATAGCAAACGCGTGTTTTTTTTGAACAGAAATGCTGGAGGTTGAAGATGACAGGGTCTTTGGGCTGGGCCTGTTTCACTTTTCTTATTTGCACCATAGCTTTACTTTTAAACCCCCTTGGCCCATTATGCTTATTTTTATGATTTTTTGACCTTTTCTTTTTTGTTCTGACTTATTTATTTTTTCTCATAATATTAAAAATATAAAAAATATTTTTCACACCATTTTTGAATTTATTAGGCATTTATTTGTTTAGAATAATGTTTGTACATAAATAATACCTAATATCTTTTATTGAAAAATACTAAAATTAATACCAATACATTTTATTTTTCTGATTTTCATTTTATTTTATCTTTTAAAAATATTTTATGAAAAGATACCTTTTTTTGTAAATATTTTATTTTTTATACATATTTAATATTTATCATATAATATAAATATTTACATATATATTAGTATATTTAGGATAAAAAAATACAAAATATATACATTTTTATTTTTTTATTAATATTTAACATTAAAAATACCTTTTGACAAATATACTTCTCTTTTATTTATTTTTGTACATAACTAATAAATATTGTATATATTAAATAATTAATACCTTTTATTTAATAAATTAGGGTTTTGCCCTAAATACATAAAAACTCCAAAAAATAATACTTTTTATTTTGTTTATTTGACATATAAAAAACACTTTTTTTCATACATATAAAAAACATTTGTTTTGCATCTTGCATATTTATTCCATTTTTATTTAATTGTTGTATATTAAATAATTTGTATAATTCCCAATTTGATGTAATAGTCTAGGTTTAAATTCCTTGTCAAAATACCCCCATTTGAACATTTGTACCCCCCTTCCCATATATTGTGTTGTAATAACTTAGGAACTTTATTTTTTGCATTTTAATGCTTTCTAATTATGCCATGTTAGAATTAGGGTTTGTATGCAAATCAATTAACCAAAATAGTTTGACCTAATTTCAAGATAAACAAGCATGAAAATGGTCAACACTAATCACACTTGCACCCCTAGGGTATTCCACTTGTTGCCTTCAATAATGGGCCATATTGCATGTTAGGTCTCTTTGGGCAAAACAAAACAATTCAAATGATCATAGTCCCTCGATGACGCTTTCGAAAGTTGCCTAAGAAAATGATCAAGTCCCTCAAGGAAAAATTGCCCAAAGATACTTGGCACCATTGCAATTATGGTCTAAACGATGACCCGTGCCCGTCCCTTTCACATCCTAACACAAGATTGTCCACCAAATGCAATGGTGGAACAAAATTGTTAAAAGGGTTAAAAACATAGGAGAAATCTTTGAGAAATTTAGGAGTAGACAACCTCTTAGTTACTTGAATCAAACTTGCAAACCAAAACACTTGCCTATTTTCAAAACCACACATCACTACACTTTCAAAAACAACTTTCAAAAACATTGAAAACCTTTTCAAAAGACATACACCTTTGTATACATCCCAACATGGATCATTACAAAGGTTGCCACCACATTGGCTTCTTTTTCAAACATTTTCAAACCCACACACACAAAGCACCATTTCAAACAATTGAAAATTAAGGCAAGTTGATCTAAGCAAGTAACTAAGAGCCCATGGATAACCATGGATAGAAAGGGTGCTAATACCTTCCCTTTCTATAATCTACTCCCCGAACCCAAGAAAACATCTCAAAGGTTTTTGCTGTGCTTTTTAACCTTTCCTTAGGATAAAATAAAAAGTCGGTGGCGACTTTTGCTCAACCGAAACATTTGCGAAAACAAACGCAAAACCTCAAGTCAGTTCTCCCACCGTATCACAGAACTGGCGACTCTGCTGGGGACAATTTTAAAAGTGGAGTAACCTGATGGCTTAGATCACCCTCTTGCATGACTAATTGTTTGATTTGATTGCTTTATATTTTGGCTCTCTTGTTTGGGTTTGCAATCCTACACCCGGATTTTGGGAAACATTCATAGATAGCAATACGTTGTGGAAACTATGCGGGGTATACCGACACGGTCGAAGCAATAGCTATATTAGTGCGACATATTTGTGAGTACCGATAACCCTTGAGTTCAATCAAGGAGAGTACGGGGCCGCTGAGTGATGTCACTAAGCACTAATGACCTAGAACCTTACTTGACCATCTTGGCCTTACATTAGGGGTAGTGAGATGACCGGCTTTGGTGCAGTCCGAAGTTGGTAGATACTCGATACTACACTCATTGAGGGTTGTTTTCTTGGAATATTTTGGTCGCTAGTTAAGTGGCTAAACCAAAACAATGAACAATGAAAACAATCCAATGATATTGAGCTCCTTAGAACCCGGTTACTATTTATAGGACAGGTTTTTTTAAGCCAACTACACTCAAGAGGGTACTTACCTATGAAACCCCATGCAAGCCTGAAACTAGGGTTTGGTGTGAATTGCTTGTACATATGTTGTGCATACATCATAAACATCATAAAGCATCATATGCATTTACTAACCACTTCAAGGGTTTAGATCTTCATCTTTGTTCTTGTTTTGTAGGTCATGGAAATTCCTCGCAGAAAAACCATCCAAGTCAATCTTGTGAGAATCTCTCCTCAAATCAAGGAGCTCACCTCAAGAATTCCGGAAAGCTCATCCTTCAGTGAAAGACATGGTAGACTGCTCAGCTTAGTCAACACCAACATTGAAGAAGATATGATGAAAGTGCTATTCCAGTTCTTTGATCCTCTTCACCACTGTTTCACTTTCCCCGACTACCAGTTGGTTCCCACTTTGGAGGAATTTTCTCAACTCCTGAGAATTCCTATCCTCAATCAACTACCTTTCAACGGTACGGAAAAGGAACCAAAGCCAGAAGATGTTGCTCGAGCATTACATCTACAGCCTTCTGACATCAAGGGGCATTGGGAAACTAGAAGCGGCGTCAAAGGTTTCTTAGCAAAATTCTTGTTTGAGAAGGCACAAGAATGTTGGAATTCATTGGACCTACAAGCCTTTGAAGAAATTGTGGCACTCCTTATCTATGGGTTGGTCTTGTTCCCAAATCCTGACCAGCTTGTAGAGGTCAACGCCGTCAAAATCTTCTTGTCCAGAAATCCAATACCAACATTACTTGGGGACATCCTTCACTCATTTTACACACGAACAATGAGAAAGAGGGGTGTTCTCATGTGTTGTACTCCTCTCCTTGCAAGGTGGTTTATTTCGCACCTTCCACAATCTGTCTTGAAGAATGACCAAGGTTTAAGGTGGTCCCAACGGTTGATGACTCTTACTCACTCTGATGTACATTGGTGTTCTTGGTCCAGAGAAAATGTCATCATCGTCGATCATTGTGGAGAGTTCCCTAATGTTCCATTACTTGGCATTAGAGGGGGCATTACCTACGACCCTTGTCTAGCTTTGAGGCAATTTGGATACGCACGGAGGGATGGCCCTCACGACATGTTGATTCCTGACCTAGTTTTTGACTTCGACAACAATGCGCAAGGACTTCGCCAAAGATTCATCAGAGCTTGGAGGATGCCCAACAAGGTTGATAGCAAGACACTGGGACACAAAAATTCCATCCCTCTTGAGCCTTATCTCAAGTGGGTACGAGCCCGAGCCCAGAGTCTAATGATGCCTTATCCTCATGTTCTCCCTGTGATTAAAGAGCCCGTCAAGGAAGGAGAGGTTCCCTACACCATCCTACATCCTAACATGCCTACATCGTGGGAGGAGATGCAGAAGAGTTGGATCCAACTCAAGGAGGAACGGAACACTTTTGAAGCCAGCTTCTACGCCAGCGAGAAGAAGGTTCTAGAGCTCACCCGCCGACTCCATGAGCAAGAGGCCCTCAACACCTACATTGCGCCAAAAAGGATGCGCAACGTCTTTTTACCTTGAGAATTCATTTTTGTAATATTTGGCCCATGGGGCACTTATGGACTAACAAATTTCTTCTTATTAATATGACGTGCATTCTTTTTGGCTGCAACAATTGTGAATTTCTAAAATCCTTGAATGCATTGCATAGATAGCATCTCATGCATCATGTGTATAACAGGTACCCCTTTTTCTACAGGTTGCTTAATCTTCTTCGCTGTTTAACTGAACAGTCATCATGAATCCAGAATCATCCAGTGAGCAAGCAATCAAGTCCCTCCAGGCCCAGAATGCACAGTTTCAAGAAATGGTCATGAGCCTGGCCCAAGGTCAGCAAGAGTTGAAGGCTTTGCTCTTAAAGAAGAAGAAGAAGAAGAAGAAGAGGACTGTGTTGTTCAATACTGGACGCAGGTTTGGGAACACACTCCATAACGAGGCTGATCCAACTACTTCCTCTGCAGAGAAAGACAGTCCCCAAGGGGGAGGAGCTCCTAGTCCCGCAGTCTCTGACAACGAGACGGATTACAATGACGAACAATACCCTCCCTCTGCTGACAGATACAAGCAATTAGAGGACCGCTTGAGTGCCATGGAGATTCAAAATGTGTCGGGGCTGGATTTCGGAGATTTAGGGTTATCTTCTGGGGTGGTAATCCCACACAAGTTTAAGGCGCCTGCCTTTGCCAAATATGACGGGGCTTCCTGTCCAAAGCTGCATCTCAGGTCGTACGTAAGGAAGATCCAACCTTACACGGCAGACAAAAACCTTTGGATCCACTTCTTCCAAGATAGCCTTTCGGGGTCACAGCTTGAGTGGTTCTATCTGCTAGATGGAACCAGTATCCGACATTGGGAAGATTTGGCTACCGCATTTTATAGACAATATCAATACAATTCTGACCTCGCTCCTACGCGTACCCAACTTCAGGGTATGTCTCTAGGAACGGGCGAAGGGTTCAAAGAATATGCACAAAAATGGAGAGATTTGGCTGGCAGGGTGCAGCCTCCATTGACTGATCGTGAGCTGGTTGACATGTTTCTAGGGACCTTGTCTGGTCCATTCTTCAATCATCTGGTTGGTAATTCCTCCGCTGGGTTTACGGATTTGATCCTGACGGGTGAAAGGATAGAAGCTGGCATCAGGTCAGGAAAGATACAGAAAGCTGCCTCCGCAAGTACTGAGAAGAGGCCTTTCAAGAAGGAAGCTAGTGCAGTCTATGGTCCTAGAAGACAAGTCAAGCCAGAACACCACCAAGCCGTCAATGCCTTGGTAATTTTAAAACCTGTTGCTGCTCCTCAGCAGTACAATCAACAAAGAGGTGAAAGGCCCAAGAGGCAGTATACTCGGCTGAGTATGACCTTATCACAAATCTTACCGCAACTATTATCAACCAACTTGGTGACCATCAAAGAGGCTTCGAAGGTCGTGAATACTGCATCTCCTAAGTATAACCCAAATGCCCGTTGTGCTTATCATTCTGATAGCCCCGGGCATACTACTGATGATTGATGGGCCCTGAGAAATAAGGTTCAAGACCTTATCGATGCGAAGGAAATTCAGTTTGAGGCGCCTGAGAGGCCAAATGTTGTAACTGCTCCTATGCCCCAGCATAGAGTAAATGCCGTCGAGGAAGATTTGTATGCTGTTTCGGTGAATGATGTTGCTACCCCTCTATTGACTGTTAAGAGGAACCTACTGTTAGCCGGTTTATTTCCGGGTTGTAGCAAGGGTTGCCTCCTGTGTGCTGTTATCCCTACCGGTTATCCCCTGCTAAAATCAGGCATCCAAAGCCTGATGGATAGCAAAGAAATTCTGTTCAAGAAAACTGTTGTTCCGTTTGTTTCCGCTGAAGAAGTATCTGTCGTCACAATTTTCAACAATCCTACCAAGGCTCTCCCGAGGAAGCCAGTCCAAATTATGTCCGTTGCACCCATTACCATTACTGTTCTGGGGCCTCTCCCCTATGAATCTGACAAGGCTGTCCCATGGCACTATGGGGCAGACGTGTATGTGCTTGGAGTGAAGCAGGAGTTCAACACCGGTACCAGTATCAGTAACATCACTGGTCCCGCCAAGATTACTCGTAGTGGCAGGCTCTTCTCGCCTGACATTGCACCGCCAGTTATCCGAAAACCTCTCATCATCACACCCACAAGTGTGCATGTTTCAAATCAAGTTCCTGTGTCTACTACTGCCGTCGAGTGCTCTGATGCTCGGGGCAAAAAAGTTGCTACCGATTTGCCTGCCCGGACGGAGGCACCAAAAAAGACTGTTGTCGAAGCCTCCCAACAAGAGATGGAGGAAATCCTTAAAATCATTAAAAAGAGTGACTTCAATGTCGTTGAACAGCTGGGGCATACCCCCTCCAAAATCTATATGCTATCATTGCTGTTGTGCTCAGAGGCCCACGCCAAGGCCCTGATTTCATTTCTGAAAACGGCCCATGTGCCGCAAGAGACCTCTGCAGATCAGTTCACTGACTGTGTGGCTAATTTGACAGCTGACAATGGTTTGGGGTTCTCAGATGCTGACCTTACCGCCAAAGGAAAAAATCACAATGATGCCCTGCACGTCTCTATAGAATGCAGGGGCACTACTCTCACACACGTGTTGGTGGACACCGGTTCTTCCCTGAATGTATTGCCCAAGAAGGCCTTAGATCGGTTGGATTGTGAGGGCCTGGAATTGAAACCTAGTAACATCATTGTTAGAGCCTTCGACGGTTCTAAGAGGATGGTGCACGGTGAGGTAGACATTCCTCTTCATGTGGGTTCCCAAGTCTTCAACTCAACATTCTACGTGATGGATATTCGTCCATCTTATTCCTGTTTGCTGGGTCGACCCTGGATTCACAAGGCTGGGGCAGTAACATCCACTCTACACCAAAAGCTCAAATACCCTGTCAAAGGGAAAATTGTTACTGTGCAAGGTGAGGAGGAATACATGGTAAGTCATCTGAATTCATTCCGGTATATCGAGATGGACGGGGAGTTTATTGAAACCCCCTTTCAGCATTTTGAAGAGGTACCTCCAACATTGGCGTCAGCTGAGACAGTGGTTGAAGAGGACTTTCCGCTGAAGATGGCTTCCTTGAAGGATGCCCGGGCAGTAATCGAGAAAGGCAAATGCGCAAACTGGGGTCAACTTCCTGACTTCACTCAAAATACCGACAAGTATGGGCTGGGCTTCACTGCAGAGGCTCAGAGGGCTGTTCGCAAAGAAAGGATCAGAAAGGCTCCGGTGTTCATAACCAATCCAAGGGTGAATGCTATCAAGGAGGATGTGGAGGAAGCAGAATTTGACAGTTGGATCTATCCAACCACCAACAACGGACCAAGCAACTGGACGGCAAAGGATTTTACACCTATTACATTTGTCACGCAGTAATGAACTCTTTTGATTTTCAATTTGTAACAAACAATATGTTGAAACTTTTATTGGCTCGGTGTCCTACCTGGGGCACCGTGGCTCCATTTGTGAGGGCTTTTTGTATGACATTTCCATATATCATTAATCAAAACATTGGACGTTTGTTGCATTTCAAATCTTGTGCTCTTTTTCTTTCTGTGTTATATATTGCAAAACAGCTATATTTACACACACTCACTTATACAGGTTCCAATCCACTCTGGATCTCACTGGTAACAGCTCTGCTACTGCCAGTTATGACTTCGAAAATCCGATCAACTTGGCCGAAGATGAAGGTGAAGATGATTGCGAAGTGCCCGGTGAACTCGCAAGACTGCTACTCCAAGAAGAGAGGGCCATTCAGCCGCATGAAGAGCCGGTGGAAACGGTGAACCTGGGTACTGAGACAGATAGAAAAGAAGTCAAGATTGGTGCCAATCTAGAGCTCAGCGTGAAGCAACGATTGATCCAGATGCTGCATGATTACATGGAGATCTTTGCTTGGTCTTACGAAGATATGCCTGGTTTGGATGCCGACATTGTGGTTCATCACCTGCCTACCAAGGAAGACTGCCCTCCGGTAAAGCAAAAGGTCCGCCGCATGCGTCCAGAGATGTCCAAAAAGATCAAGGCTGAGGTTATGAAGCAATTCGATGTCGGGTTTCTAGCAGTGACTTCTTATCCTCAATGGGTTGCCAACGTGGTGCCAGTGCCGAAGAAGGACGGTAAGGTCAGAATGTGTGTCGATTACAGGGATTTGAACAGGGCAAGCCCCAAGGATGACTTCCCCCTACCTCACATCGACGTTCTTGTTGACAATACTGCTCAACACAAGGTGTTCTCCTTCATGGATGGTTTTTCAGGGTATAATCAGATCAAGATGGCTCCTGAAGATATGGAAAAGACTACCTTTGTGACTCAGTGGGGCACCTTCTGCTACAAGGTCATGCCATTCGGGTTGAAAAATGTTGGGGCAACCTACCAACGTGCCATGGTTGCTTTATTTCATGACATGATCCACCATGAGATTGAAGTGTATGTCGATGATATGATTGCAAGGTCCCAAACTGAGTAAGAACACCTTGACCATCTGCGGAAGCTGTTTGACCGACTGAAGTTGTACAAGCTGAGGTTGAACCCAAACAAATGCACCTTTGGGGTGAGGTCTGGAAAATTACTAGGTTTCATTGTAAGCGATAAAGGTATTCAGGTGGACCCTGCCAAGGTGAAAGCCATACAAGAGATGCCGACTCCCAAGACAGAGAAAGAAGTCAGAGGCTGTGATACGGTGGGAGAACTGACTTGGGTTTTGCGTTTGTATTCGCAATTGTTGCGGTTAGCAAGAGTCGCCACTGACTTTTTATTTTATCCTAAGGAAAGGTTAAAAAGCACAGCAAAAACCTTTTGAGATGTTTTCTTGGGTTCGGGGAGTAGATTATAGAAAGGGAAGGTATTAGCACCCTTTCTATCCATGGTTATCCATGGGCTCTTAGTTACTTGCTTTAGATCACTTGCCTTTTGTTTTCAATTGTTTTAAATGGTGCTTGAGTGTGTGGGTTTGAAAATGTTTTGAAAAGAGGCCAATGTAGTGGCAACCTTTGTAATGATCCATGTGGGGATGTATACAAAGATGTATGTCTTTTGAAAAAGTTTTCATTTGTTTTTGAAAGTTGTTTTGAAAGTGTAGTGATGTGTGATTTTGAAATTAGGCAAGTGTTTTGTTTTGCAAGTTTGATTCAAGTAACTAAGAGGTTATCTACTCCTAAATTTCTCAAAAGATTATTGTTATGTTTTAACCCTTTTAACAAGTTTGTTCCACCATTGTATTTGGTGGACAATCTTGTGTTAGGATGTGAGAGGGACAGGCGCGGGTCATCGTTTAGACCATAATTGCAACGGTGTTGAATGTCTTTGGGCAATTTTCTTTAAGGGACTTGATCATTTGTTTTTGTTTGTTTTTGAAAAGTTTTGTCGAGGGACTATGATCATTCAAATTGTTTGCTTTGCCCAAAGAAGTTCAACATACAATATGACCCATTCATTTGAAGGCAACAAGTGGAATACCCTAGGGGGGTGCAAGTGTGATTTGTGTGTCCATTTTCATGCTTATTTATCTTGTATTAGGTCAAACTATTTTTTATCGTTTTTTCGCATACAAACCCTAATTCTAACATGTTATCATTAGAAAGCAATAAAGCGCGAAATTAAAATTACTAAGCTATTACAAAACCAAATATGGGAAGGGGGGTACAAATGTTCAAATGGGGATATTGACAAGAATTTAAATCTAAATTATTACATCATTTGAATGTTTGCAATTAATCAATGTACAAAAATTAAATAAGAATGCAAGATGCAAAAGAAATGTTTTGTACATATATGAAAAAATATTATTTATGTAAAAGAGAAAAAAATTAAAAATTATATTATTTTTTGGAGTATTTTGAATTTAGGGCAAAAACCCTAATTTTTAAAAGAAAATGCATTATTATCTAATTTAATACAACTATTTATTTATTATTTATAAAAATAAAATGAAATGAAGTATATTATGAAAAAAAAAGTATTTTTGTATCAAATATTAATAAAATGAAAAATTCAAGTATTTTTATATTTTATCTTAAATATATTAATAAACATATATATATATACATATATTAATTTCTTAAATATGCATTACACACAAAATAAATATTTATTTAATATTTTAATAAAACAAATAAAAAGAGTATTTTTTATGTGAAATATTTTCAGAAGGTAAATAAAAATAAAACAATGTATTTACACTATTTTTCTATTTATTCTAATAATAGTATATATATAATATTTATATGCAAACAAAAGAAATAAATCAAATAAATATGCCATATATTCAAAAAATGATGGAAAAAATATTTTTAATTTTTTAATGCCATGAGAAAAAATAAACAAAGTCAACCAAAAAAGAAAAAGTCAAAAAGAGTCAAAAATGAAGCAAATGGGCTCAGGGGGTGTAAACATGGAAATAGGGTGTGAAAAGAAAATAGTTCCAGGCCCAGCCCAGACCACTTCTTCTTCAACCTCTGTACAACATCCTTCAAGCAAAATACGCGTTTTTTATCTCTGGATTCCTAGACTTTCAAGCAAAACTCATAACATGAAAAGTGTAGAGCATTAAGAGACGGTTTCAACCATATAAAGAACTTGACCTATCTCTCTAAGATGAGGGAGAATTTCTCCTCCCCTAATTTCTGACCTAACTTTTCATCAATGTTCAGACATGAAATTCTCTAAGCACACGAAATATAAATGAAATCTAATCATATGAGCATGTTCAGGGCTATGATTGTGACATGTTTTCTTCAAAAACCTAAAGCTAACAATGCCTAATAAGGGAGATAGAACTCCATGAATATACCTGTTCAGTTGGAATCGAGCTTTGCAATGGAGGATGTTTCAGAGTGAAATGATGACTTGTATAGCTTCCTTGAAGTGTAAGGATGCTTTTCCAAGTCCTACTTTGTCTTGAAACTCCCTGAATCGAGCTAGTGAACTCCAACTGCAAAACAGAAATTTAAAAATGGTGAAGTGGCTTGGAGGTGTTACAGGTCAGGTTTCAGGACATGGTTAGCTTGCATATGTTGTAAGGAAGGTAGAGGAACAAGTTTGGACAAGAATGCTCGAAGGGATTGAGAGATAGCACTCAATCTGCAGGGCTTGCTCTGTTTGAGCAGTTTTGTGGTGTTTCTGAGATGGAGAGTGCTTGAGAGGCAAATGGCTCGTGCAAAAGCTTGGTTGGGTAGTTTGGAATGTGTTTGATAGCTTTTGTGTTGTGTCTCTATGCTGAGATGAGAGTTGTGATAAGTTATGGACTTTTCTTGAACTTGAAGCAAACAAAAGCAAGTTGAGGTTTTAGGTCAGTAGGGGGCCTCCTAATGTGCTGTATAATCTTCTCTTGATCAGAGCAACTTGTCCATAATCTTGTGCCTAAAGGATTTAGCTTGTACCTTCTTGATTTTCAATTGGACATAAAGCTAACCTTTTCAAGAATGGAAAGTTTACTTTATCTAAAAATGGATCAATCTTGTGTACAATGCTTGAACTCATGGAACAACACTTTGGCACAATGAACAAGCATTAAATTAAGGAGTGTAATTTGGTTTAAGGACCTGTAAAGTAGCACAAACTATCCTGAGGTCAAATTTGCAAAGTTATGGATATGGAAATTGGTCATGAACAAAGTGGTTTTTTGCTATATTGTGAAATTCTATTCTCTCTAACCATGAGGTTGTTTGAGAAGTTCTTGGACATTTTGGAAAGCTTGGAATGTGTACTACAATCCATCTTTGAAGTGAAAATTTAAATTCCAAGTGGAAGGGTATGAAAAATGGCCTTGAAGTGGGGTAGAAAACCTTGTCAAAATAGGTTAAAATTTCACTAAGTTAAAAATGGTTTAGTGCCCTTATTCAAAAAATTATAACTTGAGATACAAGCTTCAAATGAGAAAACTTTGTGAATCAAAGTTGTAGATTATGCAACAAGCTACAACTTTCATGTTTTGACTTTTGTTTGAATCCAAATGGATCTTGGTGACAAGATGGGGCAAAGTTGGGAAAAAATTAGGGTTTTTCATAACTTAGAAAAATTCTAAGTTATGAAAAATTCCATTTTCAAACCCTAATTTGCATTTTGTGATTTCTTGGTGAACAAGTTTCATGATTTGGCATGTTTTGATGAAAAATGAATCTTGACTCTTGATTTTGACCAAAAAGTCAAAGTTTGACTTTTCAGTGTACAGTCAAAATTGATCAATTGACTGGGAAATTCAACTGTCAATCTTGTGTACTTGGGATCTTTTGAGCTTGATGAACATGTCAAGATAATTCCATGGGGTCCTTGAGTCCATATATGAGCTTGGTTTGCCATTGGCTAGGTCAAACAGTCGAAAATTGCCTTTGTGCAGTCAAAACCCTAAAAATGACCATTTTGCCCTTTTGATGATCTGATCAAATTTCTTATGGAATTGTGATCCAAACTTGATCAAATGGTTCATGTGAGTTCATAATGTTGATGTGGATCAAATTTCATGAGGTTTGACTGTCAATTGGTCATAGTTGACTTTTTCCCCAATACAGTTGATTTCTAGGTCAACTGTCCAATTGACTGGGCAAAACTTGGAATCAAGACTTGAAACTTGGTGAGGATAAACTTGGGAGTCCAACATGAAGCATGAAAGTCATCTTAGGCATTTTAGGTCAAAACATCCTTAGGCAACCACAAACCCTAATTTGAGTCCACAGTGCAAGGAGAAGTCCTGAGCAGAGGAAACCCTAACTGGATCTTGATCTTCAAAGGTCTTGTGATGAGAAAATATTGAGGAAATGGGAGGGCAAATTTTGGGGTACAACAGTTGCCCCTGTTCAATCTTCTTGAGCCTGAAGAGTTAGATTGGCAAGTTTGCCTTTCGCGACTCGAGGGTAAAAGGAGATTGGACACAAGAGTGCCCGGAAATTTGCACTCGCATGCTGGAGTCTTAACAATGTGGTGTCGGGAATGGGCTTATAGATGCCATTTGGAGAGATGGTGGATAGGGAGATGGGCTTATAGATGCCATCTGGAGATGTGACAGAACCTTGTCGAGAATGGGCTTATAGATGCCATTTGGAAGTGTCGATCGCATAAGAGATTCCTTAGCGAGAACTTGTGTATTTGAGAAAGACGGATGTTTTCCTGGCTTGTTACAGGTGTTTGATCTTCAATCTCCTCATGCAGATATGCCCTGGCTAGATACAGGTATCGAATCTTCAATTGATTGCTCACAGATATGCCCTGGCTGGATACAGGAATCGAATCTGGAAATAGTCGTTAATAGATATGCCCTGGCTGGATACAGGAATCGAATCTTTGAACTCTTCAGACGTGCCCTGGCTAGCTACAGGAATCGAGTCTGGAAACGTGGTCAACAGATATGCCCTGGCTGGATACAGGAGTCGAATCTGGAAATGTTGTAGTTGATAGATGTGCCCTGGCTGGATACAGGAATCGAATCTTCGAACTCTTCAGACGTGCCCTGGCTAGATACAGGAATCGAGTCTGGAAACTGATCACTCTCAGATGTGCCCTGGCTAGATACAGGTATCGAATCTGGAATTGTGACAGTTGAAGGTAGTTGTTTTTGAGATTGTCTTTATCCTGAAAAGGCAAAAACGTAAGTTGTATGCAATGTCATGATGTATGATATGCATGATGTCATGATATTCAGCATGAGATGTTGTTGTATGCGCTTTATAATATATATAAGCAAGATGTATGAAAATGTGAAATGTTTATGGATGTAATTTTGCCTTAGGAAAATAAATCCTTGACGGTCGACCGGAGAATTGCTCTGTGGAAGAGATACTTGGCCGAAGTTTTGATGCGAGGCCTGTTGAGGACTCTAATGATAAATTCCGCTGGGGATAATGATGATAAACTCCGCTGGGGATTGAAGAAACTTTGCCGAGGGCGGTCTTCCATGGTTTTTAGCTGAGGATAACCCAGTTATAAGTCCTTGTGAGGAAATAACTCTAAATAAAACTCGGGAGAGACGTCCGTGCTCCGCAGGGGATAAGCTTCCAGAATCTACCGGGGATGAGCTTTAAGACCTGCCGGGGAATGTTGTGTCCTTTCAGGATCAACGGGGGAACCAACTCTGCTTGGGGAAAGTATTGCTGAACCTGATTTTTACTCTGCGGGGAGCTGAGATGATCTGGCCATATTCTTCAGTTGAACCTACCTTGGTGCCTTGGCGGACAAAACAACCAGACTGCATTAGACAACTTCACATTGCCCCTGTCTCTGATGTCACCTGTAATCAATCTCTTGTTTTATATGTAAACATTTATGAATCAGCAATTTAATGTCAAATGCATATATCAAAAATGAACATTGGACGTTCTTCACAAGACAAAACAGAAAAAAGGAAAACAATGGTAGTTTGTATGGACAAGTGAATTTGTATTGATTTAAACTTTGCCTGTGAATAGGCGTTTTTGTACAAGAGGCTGACATCCTAGTAAGAGGATGCCGCCAAATATCATAGAGTTTACAATTTGAAAAAAGGAAACAAAACAGCTATGTGAACAATCCCACTGGGTTCCAACTCTGCTATTGCCTTTATGTCTTCGAACGTCTCGTCGCTTTGCTGCCCAATTTGAAGATGAAGCTGATTGGTCAATGCTGCAATCTGAGCCAGATAGTTGATGCCGAATTCCAGATGCGAAGTGATCCAATGAGACATAGTGTTTACGCTTTTATCCCTAACTTTTGCCTGGACCGCCCTTTCGGGTTTTCAGTCCACCGGGATACTCATTTTTGCCCAAGCCGCCTTTTCAGGTTTTCGACTTGCCGGGTGTACAGATTTTTATTCATTTCGTCCCTTATTTTGCCCGAACCCTTTTGGTTCGCCGGGAAGCCCTTATTTTTGCCTAGGTATGTCAACCTAGCGGGTCTTTTATTTATGCGTAGTATTTTTTTACTATGTCTGCATTGGCGGGGTGAGGAAGGTCGTCACCATCCATGGTGGTTAGGATCATGGCTCCTCCTGAGAACACACGTTTAACCACAAATGGCCCTTCGTAAGTAGGGGTCCATTTGCCCCGGGGATCACTTTGAGGAAGGATGATGCGTTTGATTACCAGGTCCCCAACTTGATATTCTTGCGGTCTGACTTTCTTGTTAAATGCCCTGATCATCCGTTTCTGATACGTTTGACCATGACAGATAGCAGTGAGCCTCTTTTCGTCAATCAGATTTAATTTATCAAGTCGAGTCTGGATCCAATCATCTTCATTCAAGTCTGCATCCTTCATTATCCGGAGAGAGGGTATCTGGACTTCAATTGGCAAGACTGCCTCCATGCCATAGACCAAGGAGAAGGGAGTTGCCCCGGTTGACGTCCTTGCTGAGGTGCGGTACCCATGAAGAGAAAATGGTAACATCTCGTGCCAATCTTTATAGGTCACTGTCATCTTCTGCACAATTTTCTTGATATTCTTATTGGCTGCCTCTACAGCCCCATTCATCTTCGGCCGGTAGGGAGAAGAATTGTGGTGCTGTATCCTGAATTGTTCACAGAGTTCAGTGATCATTTTGTTATTGAGATTGGTACCATTGTCCGTAATGATTCTTTCCGGGACGCCGTACCGATAGATCAGATTATGCCGGATGAAACGTGCCACGACACTCTTGGTTACCGTGGCGTAGGAAGCTGCCTCAACCCACTTCGTGAAGTAATCGATTGCTACCAAGATGAAGCGATGCCCATTGGATGCCGTCGGTCGGATCTCACCGATCATATCGATGCCCCACATTGCAAACGGCCAAGGCGCAGTCAGAACATTCAAAGGAACCGGAGGGATATGCACCTTGTCAGCATAGATCTGGCATTTATGACAGGTTCAGGAGTGTTGGTAACAATCGGCTTCCATTGTGGACCAGAAATATCCCACCCGAAGGATTTTCTTAGCCATGGTGTGTCCACTGGAATGTGTTCCAAATGTCCCTTCATGCAGTTCTATCATGATTTTCTCTGCTTCTGCCTTATCCACACAACGTAGCAGAGTTGAATCATGATTCCGTTTGTAGAGAATGCCGTTGCTGAGGAAGAATTTTGCAGCAAACCTCCTCATGAACTTCTTATCATTGACAGACGCACCTTCCGGGTATTCCTGAGCTTCCAAATACCTTTTCACCTCGTGATACCAAGGTTTTTCGGTCACCTTCTCAGCCTCGAGCTCGCAGCAGTATGCCGGTTCATCCAACTTCCAGATTATGATTCGGGGAGCCTCATTGTCCCATTTAACTTTGAACATTGAAGACATCGTAGCTAGGGCGTCCGCTAGTTGATTCTCCTCTCTAGGGAAGTGCTCAAAAGTTATCTCTTCAAAGTGGGGAAGCAGGGTTGACACATACTCCTTGTAAGGAATAAGATTCGGGTGTTTCGTATCCCACTCGCCTTTGATCTGATTGATCACGAGAGCGGAATCTCCGAAGACACTTAGAAACTTGATCCTCAAATCGATTGCAGCTTGTAAACCCATGATACATGCCTCATATTCTGCCATATTGTTGGTGCAGCTGAAACATAATCGGGCGGTGAGGGGAGTATGAGTTCCTTTGGGAGATATGATTACAGCGCCGACGCCATTACCCAAAGCATTGGAGGCTCCATCAAAATGCATAGACCATCGGGATCCTTCCTCAGGTCCTTCATCCGGTCCAGGTATTTCGCAGTCAGTTACCACCATGATGTCTTCGTCCGGAAAATCAAAGTTCAATGATTGGTAATCATCCACAGGTTGGTGTGCCAAATGATCTTCCAGTACACTTCCCTTAATTGCTTTCTGAGTTGTATACTGGATGTCATATTCTGTCAAGATCATTTGCCATCTCGCTATTCTTCCAGACAGAGCGGGCTTTTCAAATATGTACTTGATGGGATCCATCTTTGAAATCAATAGAGTAGTGTGAGTCAGCATATACTGTCTCAGCCGGCGAGCAGCCCATACAAGAGCGCAGCAAGTTTTCTCAAGCAGTGAGTAACGAGACTCACAGTCGGTAAACTTTTTGCTCAAGTAATAAATAGCGTGCTCTTTTCGGCCAGACTCGTCATGCTGCCCCAGCACACACCCCATTGAATTGTCAAGTACTGTCAAGTATAGTATCAGAGGTCTCCCTTCCACCGGTGGCATAAGAATGGGTGGCTCTTGGAGGTATTCCTTTATCCTTTCAAAGGCAGCCTGACATTCATCATTCCAGCGTACTACTTGATCTTTCTTCAGCAATTTGAAGATTGGCTCACAAGTAGCAGTCAGGTGTGAGATGAATCGGGCAATGTAATTCAGTCGTCCCAGGAAGCCTCTGACTTCCTTCTCTGTTTTTGGAGTCGGCATCTCTTGTATGGCTTTTACCTTGGCAGGGTCCACCTGAATACCCTTATCACTTACAATGAAACCTAGCAATTTTCCGGATCTTACCCCAAAGGTGCATTTGTTGGGATTCAACCTCAGCTTGTATAACTTGAGTCGGTCAAACAACTTCCTCAGATGGTCAAGGTGCTCCTCCTCAGTTTGAGACCTTGCAATCATGTCATCAACGTATACCTCAATCTCATGATGGATCATATCATGAAATAAAGCAACCATGGCACGTTGATAGGTTGCCCCAGCATTTTTCAATCCGAATGGCATGACCTTATAATAGAAGGTGCCCCACTGAGTCACAAATGTAGTCTTCTCCATATCCTCTGGAGCCATCTTGATCTGATTATACCCCGAAAAACCATCCATGAAGGAGAAAACCTTGTGTTGAGCTGTATTGTCAACAAGGACATCAATGTGAGGTAGGGGGAAGTCATCCTTGGGGCTGGCCCTGTTCAGATCCCTGTAGTCAACACACATTCTGACTTTACCGTCCTTCTTTGGTACTGGCACCACATTGGCAACCCACTGAGGGTAAGAAGTCACTGCAAGGAACCCGGCATCAAACTGTTTCATAACCTCGGCCTTGATCTTTTCAGACATCTCCGGACGCATCCGTCGGACTTTTTGCTTTACTGGAGGGCAATCTTCCTTGGTTGGCAGGTGGTGAACTACAATGTCGGCATCCAAACCAGGCATATCTTCATAGGACCAAGCAAAAATCTCCATGTAATCCTGTAGCATCTGGATCAATTGTTGCTTCACACTGAGCTCTAGATTGGCACCAATCTTGACCTCTTTCCTATCTGTCTCAGTACCCAGGTTAATTGTCTCCACCGGCTCTTCATGTGGTTGAATAGCTCTCTCTTCCTGGAGTAGCAGTCTTGCGAGTTCAGCAGGCACTTCGCAATCATCTTCACCTTCATCTTCGGCCAAGTTGATCGGATTTTCGAAGTCATAACTGGCGGTAGCAGAGCTGTTACCAGTGAGATCCAGAGTGGATTGAAACCTGTATAAGTGAGTGTGTGTAAATATAGCTGTTTTGCAATATATATAACACAGAAAGGAAAAGAGCACAAGATTTGAAATGCAACAAACGTCCAATGTTTTGATTGATGATATATGAAAATGTCATACAAAAAGCCCTCACAAATGGAGCTACGATGCCCCGGGTAGGACACCGAGCCAACAAAGTTTTAACATATTGTTTGTTACAAATTGGAAATCAAAAGAAATTAATTACTGCGTGACAAATGTGATAGGGGTAAAATCCTTTGCCGTCCAGTTGCTTGGTCCTTCGCTGGTAGTCGGGTAGATCCAACTGTCGAACTCTGCTTCCTCCACATCCTCCTCGATAGCATTCACCCTTGAGCTGGAAATAAACACCGGAGCCTTTCTGATCTTCTCTTTGCGCACAGCCCTCTGAGCCTCTGCAGTAAAGCCTAGCCCAAACTTGTCGTTCTTCTGAGTGAAGTCAGGAAGCTGACCCCAGTTTGCACAATTGCCTTTCTGAACCACAGCCCGGGCATCCCTTAGGGAAGCCATCTTCAAGGAAACATTCTCTTCAACTGTTGTCTCTGCAGCTGCTGAAATTGGGTGTACCTCATCGAAATGCTGAAAGGGGGTTTCAATAAACTCTCCGTCCATCTCAATGTATCTGAAGGAATTCAAATGGCTCACCATATACTCCTCTTCTCCTTGCACAGTGACGATCTTCCCCCTGACGGGATACTTCAGCTTCTGGTGCAAGGTGGAGGTCACTGCCCCAGCTTTATGGATCCAAGGTCGACCCAGTAGACAAGAGTACGATGGACGTATATCCATCACATAAAAGGTAGAGTCAAACACTTGAGAGCCCACACGAATAGGGATGTTAACCTCTCCATGAACCATCCTTTTAGAACCGTCAAAGGCCCTGACGATGATATTGCTGGGCTTCAGTTCCAGGCCTTCATAATCCAGACGATCTAAAGCCTTTTTCGGTAGGACATTCAAGGAAGAACCAGTATCCACCAATACATGCGCCAGAGTAGTGCCCCTGCATTCGATAGAGACATGCAGGGCATCATTGTGGTCTCTTCCCTTCGCAGTCAGGTCAGCATCTGAAAAACCCAAGCCATTGTCTGCCGTCAGATTTGCTATGCAATCAGTGAACTGGACTGCAGATGTTTCCTGCGGCACATGGGCCGTCTTGAGAAATGAGATCAGGGCCTTAGCATGGGCCTCAGAGCATAGCAATAAGGAGAGCAGGGAGATCTTGGAGGGCGTATGCCCCAACTGCTCGACAACATTGAAATCACTTTTCTTTATTATTTTCAGAATCTCCTCCATTTCTTGTCGGGAGGCCTCAGCATTTATGGGTATTGGTGCCCCCATCCGGGCAGGCTCTTCTTCAATCTCTTTGCCCCGAGCATTAGATGACTCGGCAGCAGGGGACACAACTTGATCAGCAACAGGAACAGGTAAACTTGTAGGTTTTATAAGGAGGGGTTTTCGAATAGCGGGCGGTGCAATGTCAGGCGAGAAGAGCCTGCCACTGCGGGTGACCTTGGCTGGACCAGTGATATCGCAGATACTGGCGCCAGTGTTGAATTCTTGTTTGATTCCATTCACATATACGTCTGCCCCATAATGCCAGGGGACAGCTTTATCAGATACGTAGGGGAGAGGCCCCGGAACAGTAATAATCACAGGTGCAACAGTCATGATTTGAACAGGCTTCTTCGGGGGAGCCTTGGTTGGATTATTGAAGATGGTAACCACAGAAACTTCTTTTATCGGAACCAACTGAACAGCAGACTTCTTAAACAGAATCTCCTTGCTATCCATTAGGCTCTGGACGCCTAACCTCAGCAAGGGACAACCAGATAGGGAAACAGCACAGAACAGGCAACCTTCACCGCAACCCGGAAATAAACCGGCCCGCAGTAGGTTCTTCTTAACGGTCTTCAGAGGGGTAACAACTTCATCTACCGAAACAGCATACATTTCTTCCTCAACGGCATTTACTCTATGCTGGGGCATAGGAGCAGTTACGACATTTGGTCTCTCCGGCGCTTCAAACTGAATTTCCTTTGCGTCGATCAGATCTTGCACTTTGTTTCTCAAGGCCCAGCAATCATCAGTAGTGTGCCCGGGACTATCAGAATGATAAGCACACCGGGCATTTGGGTTATACTTAGGTGACGCAGTGTTGACGACCTTAGGAGCTTCTTTGAGGGTCACCAGATTGGTGGACAACAGTTGGGGTAAAATTTGAGATAAGGTCATACTCAGTCGAGTATACTGCCTCTTGGGCCTTTCGCTTCTTTGTTGATTGTACTGCTGAGGAGAAGCAACAGGTTTGGAGATGACCAAAGCATTGACGGCTTGGCGACTTTTGGGCTTGACTTGTCTTCTAGGACCATAGACGGCACTTGCTTCTTTCTTAAACGGCCTCTTCTCAGCACTTGTGGAGGCAGCCTTTTGTATTTTGCCTGACCTGATGCCAGCTTCAATTCTTTCTCCCGTCAATATCAAATCTGTAAACCCGGCGGAGGAGTTACCAACCAAATGATTGAAAAACGGACCCGACAACGTCCCTAGAAACATATCAACCATCTCTCGATCAGTTAACGGAGGCTGCACCCTGCCAGCCAAATCTCTCCATTTTTGAGCGTACTCTTTGAACCCTTCACCCATTCCTAGAGACATACCCTGAAGTTGGGTACGCGTAGGAGCGAGATCAGAATTGTATTGGTATTGTCTGTAGAACGCGGTTGCCAAATCTTCCCAGTGTCGGATGCTAGCTCCATCCAATTGGTAGAACCATTCAAGCTGTGACCCCGAGAGACTATCTTGGAAGAAGTGAATCCAGAGGTTCTTATCTGCCGTGTAAGGTTGGATTTTCCTTACGTACGACCTTAGATGTAGCTTTGGACAGGAGACCCCATCATACTTGGCGAAGGCAGGCGCCTTAAACTTGTGTGGAATTACTACCCCAGAAGATAACCCCAAATCTCCGAAATCTAGCCCCGGTACGTTCTGAATTTCCATGGCGCTCAAGCGGTCCTCCAATTGCTTGTATCTGTCAGCAGCAGGTGGGTATTGTTCGTCGTTATAGTCTATCTCGTTGTCGGAGACTGCAGGACTAGGAGCTCCTCCCCCTTGGGGACTGTTTTTCTCAGCATAAGAAGTGGTTAGATCAGCTTCATTATGGAGTGTGTTCCCAAATCTGCGTCCGGTGTTGAACAATGCAGTCCTCTTTTTCTTCTTCTTCTTGAGGAGTAGAGTCTTCAACTCTTGCTGACCTTGGGCTAGGCTTAGGACCATCTCTTGGAACTGTGCACTTTGGGCCTGAAGGGCCTTGATTGCTTGCTCACTGGAGGAGTCTGGATTCATGATGACTGTTCATACAAACAGCGAAGAAAATTAAGCAACCTGTGAAATAGGGTACCTGCTATGCATATGGTGCAATGGAATGCGTATGTATGCAATGCATTCAAGGATTTAGAATATTCAAAATTTGTCGTAGACAAAAAGGAACTCACATCATATTAATAAGGAGAAATTCGTTAGTACATAAATGCCCCATGGGCTAAATATTACAAAATGACTCCTTAAGGTAAAAAAACATTGCGCATCCTCTTTGGCGCGATGTAGGTGTTGAGATTCCTTTCCTCGTGCAGTAGGCGGGTGAGTTCCAGGACCTTCTTTTCACTAGCATGCAGACTGGTCTCAAGAGAATTCCGTTCTTCCTTAAGCTGGACCCAACTCTTCTGCATTTCTTCCCAGGAGGTGGGCATGTCGGGATGTTGAATGGTGTAGGACACCTATCCTTCCAAGACTGGTTCTTTGATCACAGGGAGCATATGAGGATAAGGCATTACTAACTTCTGGGAGCGGGCTCGTACCCACTTGAGATAAGGTTCCAACGGGATGGAGTTCCTGTGCCCCAGTGTCTTGCTGTCTATCCTACTTGGCATCCTCCAAGCTCTGATAAATCTCTGACGAAGTCCTTGAGTATCGTTGTCGAAGTCAAAAACTATGTTAGGGATTAACATGTCATGAGGGCCATCCCTCCGAGCATAACCAAACTGTCTCCAAGCCAGGCATGGGTTGTAAGTAATACCTCCTTTGATTCCAAATAAAGGAACATTAGGGTAATCCCCACAACGATCAATGATAGTGATGTCTTCCCTAGACCTAGGGCACCAATGTATATCTGCATGCGTGAGAGTCATTAACCGTTGTGACCATCTCAAACCCCGCTCATTCTTCAAAACTGATTGCGGAAGATGCGAAATAAACCACCTTCCCAGGAGAGGAGTGCAACACATAAGGACACCCCTTCTTCTCATGGTTCGAGTGTAACATGAGTGAAGGATGTCCCCCAGCAACGTAGGTATAGGATTCTTGGTCATGAAGATCTGGACGGCACTGATATCAATAAGCTGATCTGGGTTAGGGAATAACACCAAACCATAGACAAGGAGGGCCATAACTTCTTCAAAAGCTTGCAGGTCAAGGGAGTTCCAACATTCTTGGGCCTTCTCGAACAGAAACCTGGCTAAGAAACCCTTGATACCACTTCTAACTTCCCAATGTCCCTTGAGGTCAGATGACTGTAGGTGCAAGGCTTTAGCAATCTCTTCAAGCTTGGGCTCCTCTTCCGTACCGTTGTAGGGTAGTTGATCAAGGATAGGGACCTTCAGGAGTCGGGAGAACTCTTCCAATGTAGGCACCAATTGATAATCCGGAAAAGTGAAACAGTGATGCAGAGGGTCAAAGAACTGGAACAGGACTTTTATCAAATCCTCCTCAATGTTGGTGTTAACCAAGCTGATGAGTCTTCCATGTCTCTCACTGAATGAAGAACCCTCGGGAATCCTGGACATAAGTTCCTTAAGCTGAGAAGGGATCTTTACAAGGCTAATCTGAATTGTCTTTCTGCGAGCAGTTTCCATGTCCTATAAAACAAGAACAAAGATGAAGATTCGAAACCCTTGAATGGTTAGTCAATGCTCATGATGTTGTATGATGTCATGATGTTATGATACACCACAAATATTCACAAAGGCAAACATGGTAAGGCACACAAGTCACACAAGACAAACCCTTAGAGTTTAGGCCTGCATGAGGTCTGGGTATTACCCTCTTGAAGTTTGGTGGGCTCAACCTGTCCTATTAGAAGTAACTGGGTTCTAAAGGTCCCAATATCACTGGATTACTTTCATTGTTCATCGTTTCGATTTAGCCACTGAACTGGCGACCGAAATATCCCAGGAAAGCAACCCTCAATTGAGTGTAGTATCGAGTATCAACCAACCTTGGACTGCACCAAAGTCAGTTATCTCACTACCCCTAAAAGGCCAAGATGGTTCAATTAAGGTTCCTAAGGTCAGTTGATGCTTCACAACACCACGCGGCGGCCCCGTACTCTCCTTGACTGAACTCAAGGGTTACCGGTACACACCAAAGTGCCACATCAACGTAGCAGACTGTTTCAACCATGTCGGTATACCCCGCACAGTTCCCTCACAGCCTTGTTGCTACTTTCTAAGAAGGTATCCCTAGATCCGGGTTAGGATCTATAAAACTCCGATACAAAGCCCACAAATGTAAAAGCAAACAAGACAATCAATTGAAAACAAAGGTGATCTAAGCCCTAAGGTTACTCCACTTTTATTATTCTCCCCAGCAGAGTCGCCAGTTCTGTGATACGGTGGGAGAACTGACTTGGGTTTTGCGTTTGTATTCGCAAATGTTGCGGTTAGCAAGAGTCGCCACCGACTTTTTATTTTATCCTAAGGAAAGGTTAAAAAGCACAGCAAAAACCTTTTGAGATGTTTTCTTGGGTTCGGGGAGTAGATTATAGAAAGGGAAGGTATTAGCACCCTTTCTATCCATGGTTATCCATGGGCTCTTAGTTACTTGCTTTAGATCACTTGCCTTTTGTTTTCAATTGTTTTAAATGGTGCTTGAGTGTGTGGGTTTGAAAATGTTTTGAAAAGAGGCCAATGTGGTGGCAACCTTTGTAATGATCCATGTGGGGATGTATACAAAGATGTATGTCTTTTGAAAAAGTTTTCATTTGTTTTTGAAAGTTGTTTTGAAAGTGTAGTGATGTGTGATTTTGAAATTAGGCAAGTGTTTTGTTTTGCAAGTTTGATTCAAGTAACTAAGAGGTTATCTACTCCTAAATTTCTCAAAAGATTATTGTTATGTTTTAACCCTTTTAACAAGTTTGTTCCACCATTGTATTTGGTGGACAATCTTGTGTTAGGATGTGAGAGGGACAGGCGCGGGTCATCGTTTAGACCATAATTGCAACGGTGTTGAATGTCTTTGGGCAATTTTCTTTAAGGGACTTGATCATTTGTTTTTGTTTGTTTTTGAAAAGTTTTGTCGAGGGACTATGATCATTCAAATTGTTTGCTTTGCCCAAAGAAGTTCAACATACAATATGGCCCATTCATTTGAAGGCAACAAGTGGAATACCCTAGGGGGGTGCAAGTGTGATTTGTGTGTCCATTTTCATGCTTATTTATCTTGTATTAGGTCAAACTATTTTTTATCGTTTTTTCGCATACAAACCCTAATTCTAACATGTTATCATTAGAAAGCAATAAAGCGCGAAATTAAAATTACTAAGCTATTACAAAACCAAATATGGGAAGGGGGGTACAAATGTTCAAATGGGGATATTGACAAGAATTTAAATCTAAATTATTACATCATTTGAATGTTTGCAATTAATCAATGTACAAAAATTAAATAAGAATGCAAGATGCAAAAGAAATGTTTTGTACATATATGAAAAAATATTATTTATGTAAAAGAGAAAAAAAATAAAAATTATATTATTTTTTGTAGTATTTTGAATTTAGGGCAAAAACCCTAATTTTTAAAAGAAAATGCATTATTATCTAATTTAATACAACTATTTATTTATTATTTATAAAAATAAAATGAAATGAAGTATATTATGAAAAAAAAAGTATTTTTGTATCAAATATTAATAAAATGAAAAATTCAAGTATTTTTATATTTTATCTTAAATATATTAATAAACATATATATATACATATATTAATTTCTTAAATATGCATTACACACAAAATAAATATTTATTTAATATTTTAATAAAACAAATAAAAAGAGTATTTTTTATGTGAAATATTTTCAGAAGGTAAATAAAAATAAAACAATGTATTTACACTATTTTTCTATTTATTCTAATAATAGTATATATATAATATTTATATGCAAACAAAAGAAATAAATCAAATAAATATGCCATATATTCAAAAAATGATGGAAAAAATATTTTTAATTTTTTAATGCCATGAGAAAAAATAAACAAAGTCAACCAAAAAAGAAAAAGTCAAAAAGAGTCAAAAATGAAGCAAATGGGCTCAGGGGGTGTAAACATGGAAATAGGGTGTGAAAAGAAAATAGTTCCAGGCCCAGCCCAGACCACTTCTTCTTCAACCTCTGTACAACATCCTTCAAGCAAAACACGCGTTTTTTATCTCTGGATTCCTGGACTTTCAAGCAAAACTCATAACATGAAAAGTGTAGAGCATTAAGAGACGGTTTCAACCATATAAAGAACTTGACCTATCTCTCTAAGATGAGGGAGAATTTCTCCTCCCCTAATTTCTGACCTAACTTTTCATCAATGTTCAGACATGAAATTCTCTAAGCACACGAAATATAAATGAAATCTAATCATATGAGCATGTTCAGGGCTATGATTGTGACATGTTTTCTTCAAAAACCTAAAGCTAACAATGCCTAATAAGGGAGATAGAACTCCATGAATATACCTGTTCAGTTGGAATCGAGCTTTGCAATGGAGGATGTTTCAGAGTGAAATGATGACTTGTATAGCTTCCTTGAAGTGTAAGGATGCTTTTCCAAGTCCTACTTTGTCTTGAAACTCCCTGAATCGAGCTAGTGAACTCCAACTGCAAAACAGAAATTTAAAAATGGTGAAGTGGCTTGGAGGTGTTACAGGTCAGGTTTCAGGACATGGTTAGCTTGCATATGTTGTAAGGAAGGTAGAGGAACAAGTTTGGACAAGAATGCTCGAAGGGATTGAGAGATAGCACTCAATCTGCAGGGCTTGCTCTGTTTGAGCAGTTTTGTGGTGTTTCTGAGATGGAGAGTGCTTGAGAGGCAAATGGCTCGTGCAAAAGCTTGGTTGGGTAGTTTGGAATGTGTTTGATAGCTTTTGTGTTGTGTCTCTATGCTGAGATGAGAGTTGTGATAAGTTATGGACTTTTCTTGAACTTGAAGCAAACAAAAGCAAGTTGAGGTTTTAGGTCAGTAGGGGGCCTCCTAATGTGCTGCATAATCTTCTCTTGATCAGAGCAACTTGTCCATAATCTTGTGCCTAAAGGATTTAGCTTGTACCTTCTTGATTTTCAATTGGACATAAAGCTAACCTTTTCAAGAATGGAAAGTTTACTTTATCTAAAAATGGATCAATCTTGTGTACAATGCTTGAACTCATGGAACAACACTTTGGCACAATGAACAAGCATTAAATTAAGGAGTGTAATTTGGTTTAAGGACCTGTAAAGTAGCACAAACTATGTTGAGGTCAAATTTGCAAAGTTATGGATATGGAAATTGGTCATGAACAAAGTGGTTTTTTGCTATATTGTGAAATTCGATTCTCTCTAACCATGAGGTTGTTTGAGAAGTTCTTGGACATTTTGGAAAGCTTGGAATGTGTACTACAATCCATCTTTGAAGTGAAAATTGAAATTCCAAGTGGAAGGGTATGAAAAATGGCCTTGAAGTGGGGTAGAAAAGCTTGTCAAAATAGGTTAAAATTTCACTAAGTTAAAAATGGTTTAGTGCCCTTATTCAAAAAATTATAACTTGAGATACAAGCTTCAAATGAGAAAACTTTGTGAATCAAAGTTGTAGATTATGCAACAAGCTACAACTTTCATGTTTTGACTTTTGTTTGAATCCAAATGGATCTTGGTGAAAAGATGGGGCAAAGTTGGGAAAAAATTAGGGTTTTTCATAACTTAGAAAAATTCTAAGTTATGAAAAATTCCATTTTCAAACCCTAATTTGCATTTTGTGATTTCTTGGTGAACAAGTTTCATGATTTGGCATGTTTTGATGAAAAATGAATCTTGACTCTTGATTTTGACCAAAAAGTCAAAGTTTGACTTTTCAGTGTACAGTCAAAATTGATCAATTGACTGGGAAATTCAACTGTCAATCTTGTGTACTTGGGATCTTTTGAGCTTGATGAACATGTCAAGATAATTCCATGGGGTCCTTGAGTCCATATATGAGCTTGGTTTGCCATTGGCTAGGTCAAACAGTCGAAAATTGCCTTTGTGCAGTCAAAACCCTAAAAATGACCATTTTGCCCTTTTGATGATCTGATCAAATTTCTTATGGAATTGTGATCCAAACTTGATCAAATGGTTCATGTGAGTTCATAATGTTGATGTGGATCAAATTTCATGAGGTTTGACTGTCAATTGGCCATAGTTGACTTTTTCCCCAATACAGTTGATTTCTAGGTCAACTGTCCAATTGACTGGGCAAAACTTGGAATCAAGACTTGAAACTTGGTGAGGATAAACTTGGGAGTCCAACATGAAGCATGAAAGTCATCTTAGGCATTTTAGGTCAAAACATCCTTAGGCAACCACAAACCCTAATTTGAGTCCACAGTGCAAGGAGAAGTCCTGAGCAGAGGAAACCCTAACTGGATCTTGATCTTCAAAGGTCTTGTGATGAGAAAATATTGAGGAAATGGGAGGGAAAATTTTGGGGTACAACAGAGGCTTTCTGGGACGACTGAATTATATTGCCCGATTCATCTCACATCTAACTGCTACCTGTGAGCCAATCTTCAAATTGCTGAAGAAAGATCAAGTAGTACGTTGGAACGATGAATGTCAGGCCGCTTTCGAAAAAATAAAAGAGTATCTCCAAGAACCACCCATTCTTATGCCACCAGTTGAAGGGAGACATCTAATACTATACTTGACAGTGCTTGATAATTCAATGGGGTGTGTGCTGGGGCAGCATGACGAGTCTGGCCGAAAAGAGCATGCTATTTATTACCTGAGCAAAAAGTTTACCGACTGTGAGTCTCGGTACTCACTGCTCGAGAAAACTTGCTGCGCTCTGGTATGGGCTGCTCGCCAGCTGAGACAGTATATGTTGACTCACACTACTCTGTTGATTTCAAAGATGGATCCAATCAAGTACATATTCGAAAAGCCTGCTCTGTCTGGAAGAATAGCAAGATGGCATATGATCTTGACAGAATACGACATCCAGTACACGACTCAAAAAGCAATCAAGGGAAGTGTATTGGCAGACCATTTTGCACACCAACCTGTGGACGATTACCAATCATTGAACTTTGAATTTCCGGACGAAGATATCATGGTAGTAACTGATTGTGAAGTACCTGGACCGGATGAAGGACCTGAGGAAGGATCCCGATGGTCTATGCATTTTGACGGAGCCTCTAACGCTTTGGGTAATGGAATCGGCGCTGTAATCATATCCCCCAAAGGAACTCATACTCCACTCACCGCCCGGCTGTGTTTCAACTGCACCAACAACATGGCAGAATATGAGGCATGTATCATGGGTCTTCAAGCTGCAATTGACTTAAGGATCAAGTTTCTGAGTGTCTTCGGAGATTCCTCTCTCGTGATCAATCAAATCAAAGGCGAGTGGGATACGAAACACCCAAATATTATTCCTTACAAGGAGTATGTGTTGACTTTGCTTTCCCACTTTGAAGAGATAAATTTTGAGCACTTCCCGAGAGAGGAGAATCAGTTAGCGAACGTGCTAGCTACGATGTCTTCAATGTTCAAAGTCAAATGGGACAACGAGGCTCCCCGGATCATTATCTGGAGGTTGGACGAACCTGCATACTGCTGCGATCTTGAGGCCGAAGAGGTGACTGAAAAACCCTGGTATCATGAGGTGAAGAGATACTTGGAAGCTCGGGAATACCCTGAAGGTGCGTCTGTCAACGATAAGAAGTTTCTGAGAAGGTTCGCGGCAAAATTCTTCCTCAGCAACGACATTCTCTATAAACGAAATCATGATTCAACTCTACTGCGTTGTGTGGATAAAACTGAAGCAAAGAAGATCATGGTAGAACTACACGAAGGTACATTCGGAACACATTCCAGTGGACATACCATGGCAAAGAAAATCCTTCGGGCAGGATATTTCTGGTCCACAATGGAAGCCGACTGTTACCAACATTCTCGAACTTGTCATAAATGCCAGATCTATGCTGATAAGGTGCACATCCCTCCGGTTCCTCTGAACATCCTGACGGCACCTTGGCCTTTTGCAATGTGGGGCATCGATATGATCGGTGAGATCCGACCGACGGCATCCAACGGACATCGCTTCATCTTGGTAGCGATTGATTACTTCACAAAGTGGGTTGAGGCAGCTTCCTATGCCACGGTAACCAAGAGCGTCGTTGCACGTTTCATCCGGCATAACCTGATCTGTCGGTACGGCGTCCCGGAAAGAATCATTACAGACAATGATACTAATCTTAATAACAAGATGATCACTGAGCTCTGCGAACAATTCAAGATACAGCACCATAACTCTTCTCCTTACTGGCCGAAGATGAATGGGGTTGTAGAAGCAGCTAATAAGAATATCAAAAAGATTGTGCAGAAGATGACAGTGACCTATAAAGATTGGCACGAAATGTTACCATTTGCTCTTCATGGGTACCGTACCTCAGCAAGGACGTCAACCGGGGCTACACCCTTTTCCTTGGTCTATGGCATGGAGGCAGTCTTGCCAATTGAAGTCCAGATACCCTCTCTCCGGATAATGAAGGATGCAGACTTGAGTGAAGATGACTGGATCCAGACTCGACTTGATCAATTAAACCTAATTGACGAAAAGAGACTCACTGCTATTTGTCATGGTCAAACGTATCAAAAACGGATGATCAGGGCATTTAACAAGAAAGTCAGACCACAAGAGTATCAAGTTGGGGACCTGGTAATCAAACGCATCGTCCTTCCTCAAAGTGATCCCCGGGGCAAATGGACCCCTACGTACGAAGGGCCATTTGTGGTTAAACATGTGTTCTCAGGAGGAGCCATGATTCTAACCACCATGGATGATGACGACCTTCCTCACCCCGCCAATGCAGACATAGTAAAAATATACTACGCATGAATAAAAGACCCGCTAGGTTGACATACCTAGGCAAAAATAAGGGCTTCCCGGTGAACCAAAAGGGTTCGGGCAAAAATAAGGGATGAAATGAAAAAAATCTGTACACCCGGCAAGTTGAAAACCTGAAAAGGCGGCTTGGGCAAAAATGGGTATCCCGGTGGACTGAAAACCCGAAAGGGCGGTCCAGGCAAAAGTTAGGGATAAAGCGTAACACTATGTCTCATTGGATCACCTTGCATCCAGAATTCGGCATCAACTATCTGGCTCAGACTTTGGCATCGATCAATCAGCTTCATCTTCAACTAAGCAGCAAAGTGATGAGACGCTTGAAGATATAAAGGCAATAGCAGAGTTGGAACCCAGTGGGGATTTTGTTCACATAGCTGTTTTGTCTCCTTTTCAAAATTGTATAAACTCTATGTTATTCGGCGGCGTTCTCTTACTAGGATGTCGGCCTCTTGTACAAAAAACGCCTATTTACAGGCAAATTTCAAAATCAATACAAGTTCACTTTTCCAAACAAATTGCCAATTGTTTTTTCCTTTTTCTGTTTTGTCTTGCGAAGAACGTCCAATGTTCATTTTTGATATATGCATTTGACATTAAATTGCTAATTCATAAATACTTGCATATGAAACAAAAGACTAATTACAGGTGACATCAGAAGTAGGGGCAATTTAGAGTTGTCCAGGCAGTCTAGTTGCTTTGTCCGCCAGGGTACCAAGGTAGATTCAACTGAAGAATGTGACCAAGTTATCTCAACTCCCCACAGAGTAAGACAAGAATCAGCAATACCCTCACAGGGAAGATTTAGTCTATCATCAGCCCTATAATAGGCACCCTGTTCCCCTAGCAAGTCAGCAATACCCTCCTCCGGAAGAGTTGGTCTACGGTCATCCTAAAGAAAGTTGGGTAGCCCCAGAAGATATCAACATTCCCCAGCGGAGTGTAGGCATTCATCAGCAAGCATCCCCGGCAGTCTTGATCTAAGATTGTTCCCTGGCGGAATACAGACACCCCAGTGGAACCATTTACCAGTACAGTCTGAAGGTTTCCCCAGGAAAGTGGAATTCATATCCCCAGCAGGTCTTGAAGCTTATCCCCAGTAGATTTTGGAAGCTCGCCCCCTGTAGAGTGCGGACGTCTCTCTCGAGCTTTATTCAAAGTTATTCCTCACAAGGGCTTATAACTGGGTTATCCTCAGCTAATTGCCACGGAAGATCGCCCTCGACGAAGTTCTTTCAATCCCCAGCGGAGTTCATCAAAGTTCCCCAACATAACTTATCAACACAATCCCCAACGGAGTTTAACATTGTTATCCCCAGCGGAGTCCATCATTGAAACCCTCAGCGGAGCTCTCATCAAAACTTCAGCGAAGTATCTCTTCCCACAGAGTAATTCCCCTCAGAGTAATCTCTCCAACAAGTTTATTCACCAATGGAGTTATCTTCTCCTACCGGTGTATTCTTGCAACCATCATCCCCAGCGGAAACGAAGAACTCTACTCTTCAACGTCAGCCCAGGATTTAATTCCCCGGCCGGTCGTCAAGGATTTATTTTCCTAAGACGAAAATACATTCATAAACATTTCACACATCTTGTTTACATACATAATAAAGTGCATACAACACTATCTCATTTTGAACATCATGACATCATGCATTTCATACATCATGACATTGCATACAACTGATGTTTTGCCTTTTCAGGGAAAAAGACAACCCAAAAGACAACTACTTTCAACTGTCACAATTCCAGATTCGATTCCTGTATCTAGCCAGGGCACATCTGTGAGTGATCAGTTTCCAGACTCGATTCCTGTATCTAGCCAGGGCATATCTGTTGACGACTATTTCCAGATTCGATTCCTGTATCCAGCCAGGGCATATCTGTTGACGACTATTTCCAGATTCGATTCCTGTATCCAGCCAGGGCATATCTGTTGACGACTATTTCCAGACCCGGTTCCTGTATCTAGCCAGGGCACGTCTGAAGAGTTTGAAGATTCGATTCCTGTATCCAGCCAGGGCATATCTGTTGACGACTATTTCCATATTCGATTCCTGTATCCAGCCAGGGCATATCTGTTGACAACTATTTCCAGACTCGATTCCTGTATCTAGCCAGGGCACGTCTGAAGAGTTTGAAGATTCGATTCCTGTATCCAGCCAGGGCATATCTGTTGACGACTATTTCCAAATTCGATTCCTGTATCCAGCCAGGGCATATCTGTTGACAACTATTTCCAGATTCGATTCTTGTATCCAGCCAGGGCACATCTGAAGAGTTTGAAGATTCGATTCATGTATCCAGCCAGGGCATATCTGTTGACAACTATTTCCAGATTCGATACATGTATCCATCCAGGGCACATCTGTGAGCAACCGATTGTAGACTCGACACATGTATCTAGCCAGGGCATGTCTGCATGAAGAGATTGAAGATCAACACCTGTAACAAGCCATGAAAACATCTGTCTTTCTCAAAGTACACAAGTTCTCGCTAAGGAATCTCTTATGCGATCAACACTTCCAAATGGCATCTATAAGCCCATTCCCAACAAGGGTCTGTCACGCCTTCAGATGGCATCTATAAGCCCATCTCCCTATCCACCATCTCTCCAAATGGCATCTATAAGCCCATTCCCGACATCACATTTGCTGATACTCCAACATGCGAGTGCAAATTTCCGGGCACTCTAGTGTCCAATCTCCTTTTACCCTCGAGTCACGAAAGGCAAACTTGCCAATCTAACTCTTCAGGTTCAAGAAGATTGAACAGGGGCAACTGTTGTACCCCAAAATTTTCCCTCCCATTTCCTCAATATTTTGTCACCACAAGACCCTTGGAGCTCAAGATCCAGTTAGGGTTTCCTCTGCTAAAGACTTCTCCTTGCACTGTTGACCCAAATTAGGGTTTGTGTTTGCACAAAGATTTTTTGACCTAAAATGCCTAATATTACTTTAATGCTTCATGTTGGACTCCCAAGTTTATCCATACCAAGTTTCAAGCCTTGATTCCAAACTTTGCCCAGTCAATTGGACAGTTGACCTAGAAATCAGCTGTATTGGGGGAAAAGTCAACTGTGGCCAATTGACAGTCAAATCTCATGAAAATTTACCCACATCAACATTATGAACTCACATGGACCATTTGATCAAGTTTGGATCACAATTCCACAAGAAATTTGATCAGATCACCAAAAGGGCAAAATGGTCATTTTTAGGGTTTTGACTGCACAAAGGCAATTTTTGACTGTTTGACCTAGCCAATGGCAAACCAAGCTCACATATGGACTCAAGGACCCCATGGAATTGTCTTGACATACTCAACAAGTTCAAAAGATCCCAAGTGCACAAGATTGACAATTGAATTTCCCAGTCAATTGATCAATTTTGACTGTATACTGAAAAGTCAAACTTTGACTTTTTGGTCAAAATCAAGTGTCAAGATTCATTTTTCATCAAAACATGCCAAATCATGAAACTTGTTCATCAAGAAATCAAGAATTGCAAATTAGGGTTTGAAATGAAGATTTTTCATAACTTAGAATTTTTCTAAGTTGTGAAAAACCCTAATTTTTCCCTAACTTTGTCCCACTTTCTCACCAAGATTCATTTGGATTCAAGGAAAAGTCAAAACATGAAAGTTGTAGTCCATTGAAAAATATACAACTTTGATTCACAAAGTTTCCTCAAAAGAAGCTTGTAGCTCAAGTTACAATTTTTGGAACAAGGGTACCAAACCATTCTTAACTTAGAGAAATTTGACCTATTTTAGGCAGGATTTTTCCTAACTTCAAGACCATTTTTCACATACTTCCACTTGGAATTTCAATTTGAATTTCAAATATGGATTGTAGTACACATTCCAAGCTTTCCAAAATGTCCAAGAACTCATCAAACAACCTCATGGTTAGGGAGAATCGAATTTGGCAAGTTGGGAAAAACTCACTTTTGATTTGGCCAATTTACATGTTCATACATTTGTGCCATTTTGAATTCAGCTTGCTTTCCTTGATTACAGGTCCTATATCCCATGTGCACTCAATAATTTAATGCTAACTCATTGTGCCAAGGCCTTATTTTGTATGTTCAAACATTATATGCAAGATTAAGCCATTTTTAGATAAAGCATTTTTGCCATTTTAGAAAAGTTAAACTTTATGTCAAATGCAAATCCAAGCAAGTACAAGGCAGATCCTTTTGGCACAAGTTTATGAACTAATTACATTGATTAAGGCCAAGGTATGCAGCATAGATTGGGGGCCTGTACAAGCTAGAAACACAAGTTGACATTTGTTGCTTAAAGTTGAAGAAACATAGCATAACAATACACAACTCTCATTCCTGTAAACCATAGCTTAAGCAAAGTTATCAAACACTTTCTAATCATCAAACCTAAGCTGAAACACAAGCCAACCAAGTTCTACACCTTCTCAAACACAGAATCACCCTAAAACTGCCAAAACAGGGGACCTGCTGCAGATTGAGTTCTATAACACCATCCACTCATGCATTCTTGCTAAAACCACTTCAAACATATCCCACATCATCCCTTGAAACTATTCCAAGCCTCAAACATGACCTGTAACACTCCCAAGCAACATCACCATTTTCATTTTCTTGTTTTGCAGTTGAAGTTCCATAGCGCGATTCTCTTGGTTTCCAAGCAAACTAAAGCTTGGAATAGCATCCTTGGACATCAAGGAAGCTGTACCAATCATCACCTTGCATTGAAAACACCTCCATCACCAAATAAGATTCCAACTGAACAGGTAAGTTCATGAACTCGTATCTCTCTATCCAGGCATTGTTAGCTTTAGGTTTGTGAAGAAAATATGTCACATTCATAGCCCTGAACATGCCCATGTAATTAGTTTTCATTTATGTTACGTGTGCTATGAGAATTTAATGTCTGAACATGGAACAAAAACTAGGTCAGGAATTGGGGGAGAAGAAATTCTCTCTCATTTCTGAGAGTTAGATTGATTTCTTTATATGTCTAGAATTGTGGCTTCAAGCTCTACAAGTTTCATGTTGGAAGATTTGGCAAAAGATCAAGGAATCTGGAGATAGCAAACGCGTGTTTTTTTTGAACAGAAATGCTGGAGGTTGAAGATGACAAGGTCTTTGGGCTGGGCCTGTTTCACTTTTCTTATTTGCACCATAGCTTTACTTTTAAACCCCCTTGGCCCATTATGCTTATTTTTATGATTTTTTGACCTTTTCTCTTTTGTTCTGACTTATTTATTTTTTCTCATAATATTAAAAATATAAAAAATATTTTTCACACCATTTTTGAATTTATTAGACATTTATTTGTTTAGAATAATGTTTGTACATAAATAATACCTAATATCTTTTATTGAAAAATACTAAAATTAATACCAATACATTTTATTTTTCTGATTTTCATTTTATTTTATCTTTTAAAAATATTTTATGAAAACATACCTTTTTTTGTAAATATTTTATTTTTTATACATATTTAATATTTATCATATAATATAAATATTTACATATATATTAGTATATTTAGGATAAAAAAATATAAAATATATACATTTTTATTTTTTTATTAATATTTAACATTAAAAATACCTTTTGACAAATATACTTCTCTTTTATTTATTTTTGTACATAACTAATAAATATTGTATATATTAAATAATTAATACCTTTTATTTAATAAATTAGGGTTTTGCCCTAAATACATAAAAACTCCAAAAAATAATACTTTTTATTTTGTTTATTTGACATATAAAAAACACTTTTTTTCATACATATAAAAAACATTTTTTTTGCATCTTGCATATTTATTCCATTTTTATTTAATTGTTGTATATTAAATAATTTGTATAATTCCCAATTTGATGTAATAGTCTAGGTTTAAATTCCTTGTCAAAATACCCCCATTTGAACATTTGTACCCCCATTCCCATATATTGTGTTGTAATAACTTAGGAACTTTATTTTTCGCATTTTAATGCTTTCTAATTATGCCATGTTAGAATTAGGGTTTGTATGCAAATCAATTAACCAAAATAGTTTGACCTAATTTCAAGATAAACAAGCATGAAAATGGTCAACACTAATCACACTTGCACCCCTAGGGTATTCCACTTGTTGCCTTCAATAATGGGCCATATTGCATGTTAGGTCTCTTTGGGCAAAACAAAACAAATCAAATGATCATAGTCTCTCGATGACGCTTTCGAAAGTTGCCTAAGAAAATGATCAAGTCCCTCAAGGAAAAATTGCCCAAAGATACTTGGCACCATTGCAATTATGGTCTAAACGATGACCCGCGCCCGTCCCTTTCACATCCTAATACAAGATTGTCCACCAAATGCAATGTGGAACAAAATTGTTAAAAGGGTTAAAAACATAGGAGAAATCTTTGAGAAATTTAGGAGTAGACAACCTCTTAGTTACTTGAATCAAACTTGCAAAACAAAACACTTGCCTATTTTCAAAACCACACATCACTACACTTTCAAAAACAACTTTCAAAAACATTGAAAACCTTTTCAAAAGACATACACCTTTGTATACATCCCAACATGTATCATTACAAAGGTTGCCACCACATTGGCTTCTTTTTCAAACATTTTCAAACCCACACACACAAAGCACCATTTCAAACAATTGAAAATTAAGGCAAGTTGATCTAAGCAAGTAACTAAGAGCCCATGGATAACCATGGATAGAAAGGGTGCTAATACCTTCCCTTTCTATAATCTACTCCCCGAACCCAAGAAAACATCTCAAAGGTTTTTGCTGTGCTTTTTAACCTTTCCTTAGGATAAAATAAAAAGTCGATGGCGACTCTTGCTCAACCGAAACATTTGCGAAAACAAACGCAAAACCTCAAGTTAGTTCTTCCACCGTATCACAAAAGCCTTTTGAAACTGTTGGACTTCATCAGTGGGAGTTAGCAATGCAATCCTGGGGCCTTTGACTCTCCTATTCAAGATTTCAGGAGCCTCTTCGTTAATCTTGTTCTTTTGGGGAAGGAAAGATTCGAAGGTGGCATTGAGCCACAGTTGGAGAAGCCAAAAGGGACCAGATAGCAACAAGCTCCCCCTGTCTCCTAAAACCTTAAGTTGAGTCACACCATTACTGACGGACTCATATAAGTTGGCCAGAATCAATTCGGCCAGGCAAAGGGGGTATTTATGGTGCAGCTGCATTTCGAGCGTCAGCATCTTTTTCGTCACCTGCACTGACTTAGTACAAAAAACAAATCGAGATAGCCATATAGCCAAGAAGGCTATATGCTCCACCTCCGACACGGTACTAGAGGTTTTATCATGAAAGTGGTTTATAAAGGTAGTGTAAGTCGGTTTTGTAGTAGCAAACCCAATAGGATCCTCAGACAAGTCTTCAGGGTCGAAATAGTCACCAGTGGGTCGAAGACCAGTGATGGCAGCTATGTCGAATAAAGTGGGGGTCATCATCCCACAAGGAAGATGAAAAGTGAAATGTGCGCTATCCAAAAAGTACAATGAAGATACCAGCATAAGGGGACATTAAAGCAATCTTGTCCTCGACAGCATCACCAAGTCATAAATGCCCATCTCCTTCCAGACAGAAGTTTGCGCCCTCTCCATTTTATTCAGCCAGTCTGAGTATTCATAAGAAAGATTAGGGCTTGATTGAAAGATTCGATTCCCTTTGTTCATGAACTGGAGGTTGATATCATCTGTAGTTTGAGGATGTTGCTGGTTAGCCGGTGTAGCGTCTTCAGGGTCCGTCCTAGGTTTCTTTGCGCAACCTATGGGTTTAAGCCTTGGGTGAGTTGGAAAGAAGGTGCGGTTTTTCAAGGGATTTTCGACGCATGAAGATAACGGACCAGATATAGCGTACATGTTTCCACCGTATCTCATGGGAATGAGAAGCTGAGAATCATATTCTTCTCGCCATTCTTTCGTCATAGGTTCAACAATGTACTTGTTAGTCAAGGAAGAAGGAGGGTTGGTGGAAAAGATCTCTGGTGGTTTCTGGATATCATTAGTGTTTTTTGGTTGAGGATTGTTTGGTACATTTGAGAGGAAAGCCATTGTTGAGGTGTTGAGAGAAAAAACGAGGTTGACAGTACAATGTTGTGAGAAAGCAAGGGATTTAGAAAAGTTGGAAATGGTAAAAGTTCCAAATAGAAAGGCTTGGAAGTATTTATAGCCTTCAGAAGAGGGAGATGTCTCGTCAAGACAATTTAATTTTTCACAGGTAGTGGGGCACGTGGCGAAGCGCGAAACAGTTACCGTGCAGGCATTGGGAAACGTTGGGACATGCTTGCCTAGGTTATAGGAATATGGTCATCATGGCAAGCGTGGTAACGGCAGTTTTGAAGAGACATTTTGGAGAAAAAGTAATGATGGTTTTATTAAGTATAGCAGCTGTTGGAAGGCGAAAAGCACACGTCAAGACTTGGTGGACAACTGGGAAGACAGGTGTTGAATGGTAAGTTCAAAGAATGGCTATTTCTTTGAGCGTCGAAATAGACATTCTTGGGGGGACAATTTGTTGGCTCCCAAATTCGACACTTACTATATTTGGTCTCTTGGACCAAACAACTGGAAATGAACTAAACCAGGAGGTATGATTTGACACATGAGATAACTTAAGAAAAAGATCTAAGTTATGATAGTAATCTTCGACCAGGGGGTCATTCGACTGAACCAGAATTATGTTGCTCGACTGAGGGAAAGTGTTAATGCTTTGGCACAGGGAATGAAGACCATTTGAATTTTGAATTATTGGAGGGAAAGGAAGTTTTCATAAGCGTCTGAGAAGAGGCAACATGGCAAAAAGCTATGGGTCGAGAGACATGTAGAAGACACTTGTCTTCATCCTAGCGCGGAATGTCCCCTCGACGGTTACCTACTTTTAGTATAAATTAAGAAACTTGTGTAATTTTCAAGTGTGTTCAACCTATTGTACTAAATCTCTTAAATATTATCCACGTAACTACTGCGTGAGAAAGGATAAAGCTGAGTAATGTACGTTGGAAACACCTTTTTTACTTAATGAAAGTCTTTTTACATTACTTTATCATTATCCTGCAAAATTATCTTTTGACTTCTTTTACTTGCATTTTTATACTTTTGGTTACTTTTCAACAATATCAAACATCCTTTCTCTGGGTCGAATGTGTGTTCTTCCTTCTTACTCATTTTACATAAAAATTAGCATATGTCCTGGGATTAGTTTGATCGATCCCGTAAGTAAACCAAAAACTTACCCTTTTTTGAGATCAGCGGTTGTTTACCAAAAACAACGGTAAACAGGCTGAGAGTGTAAAATCAAGAGAGAAGAGAGTTCTGATTTTGTAGTTTTCATGGAAAAAGAGTGGGGGAGTTTTGTGTTTGTGTTCCTGAGATGAGAAAGAAGAAGCGTGGCTTTGGGGAGGGAGAGAAAAATGCGAGAGTGTGAGAACATGATAAAGGAAAAATAATAATTGGGAGTTATTTCTTTTTTTCTATTTTATTTACTTGCTTGTTTTATTTATTTGTTATTTTTTTATAATAAAATTTCACGTGTCAACATATGATCGAGTGGTTTTAAAAAAAAATGAATGGATCCTGTATAAGATCCCCCATGTGGTCTACCATGGACCCTGCTTAGATAACCCTCTGATTTAGATCAGGAGGTCCAAGAGACTAGGATCGATTTGGCATCTAAGATTAGATCGTGGTCATCTGATCATCATCATCATCATCAGATTATCCAAGGCCTTTTTGGCTTTTTGTTTATTTGTATTTTCTTCTTTCCGTGCTTAACTTGTTGTGTCTATAAATGGTTTAAATTTTTACCCCTTGGCTTATTGATTAAGCCTCCTTGCTCATTTTGTTTTCTTTTTATTTTATTTATTTTGATGAATGTGTCAATCGATTTAATTGCATGATATCTCCTATTTCCTTGAATTATTTTTGATGTCCTCAAATAAATAAAGATTAATTTAAATAGTTTTTTATACAACTAGATCAAATTATACTTAACAAAAAAATGACTAGTTGGATGTATATCCCTCTTTTCTCCGAGTATTTAGGTACAAATTGTATAGCTTGCATTTCGAATACTCATCATCCTCTCGAAACTATTTTCTTAATAAAATCGGACGAAAAATGACTAGTTAGATGTATATTCCTCTTTTTCTCAAGTATTTGGATATCTCTTGTATAACTTGTAACACCCTATTTTTTAAAGTTATTTATTTAATTGATTCTGTGCTTTATTTAATTATTCAAAATGATTTTTATGTGCTATGGATTGATGTTTGGTGAAATCTATATGTTCAAGTGATGTTTGAGATTGATGAAATATAATTTATTTATTTATTTAATTTAATAAGTATAATAAAAAAAATATTAATAATTAGAAAATAGTTGTGTTGGAGTGAAAATTGGAAAATAATAGAAATATAGGGATAAGGATGTGAGAAGTAAAAGAGTTGGACCAAAGTGATATAATTAAAAGATTATAATTAGGTTTTGAAATAAAAAGGGTTTAGAGAGAGCCTAGTTGTGTTAGTACGTGTTATTTTGGAGAATTAAAGAAAAAGGAAAAAAAAAGGGTAAAGTGAGAGTAAAGGTAGAACAGGGGTTTGAGAAGAAATCACTATTGTTGTAGAGCTTGCTTTGTTGGAAATTCAAGGTAAAGGGGAGGGAGATTACTATAAATATGGTGTCAATTGTATGATTCGATAAAGAGAAATCCTTAATCTCCATTAGGTTTTCTCTACTTTTTCCATTGACGAATGATGGATGATATGAATGTGATTGTTGTGATAATATTAGATAGTTATTGTAATTGTTGTGAAATTCGTGTACTGATTTTACCATGAAAATTGTATGTTCTTGTTGGCGAATTTGGTATAAGTTTGTGTTCATACGAGTGATATGATTATGATGAATAATATGTTAAAATTGGTTACTAATCCATGATAATGCATGGTAGTTGATAGTCAGATAATGTTTTGATGAAAAACTATATTTTCCTTAATGTTACTGATCAATTTTAGGGATGAAAGTGAAAAATCAGAGTTTGGAACTGAACTCCATAGCAGAAAATGTAATTATGCTTCTGTTGATAGGTGATATGAGTCACCCGTCTAATGACCAGGTCGTCACGCTTTTAAAGATGTTGACGGGCGACAACTTCCTGGTGATGAGACCCTCATGGTATTCAGATAAGTGTTAGGCATGACGAACGTTATAAGAGTAACACATTTGGGGGAAAAAGGATGACGGATGTTACCCAGGTGACAGGCTCCCCGTCATCGTGTCGGTGACTATGCTTTTTGAGCTGCCAAGTTGAATTTTCTATATCATTTTATCGTGCAGTAGATGTTAACTATTGTTAGGTGTATTTTTGGTGACTTTAATAAATATATGCATGATTAAATAGAGCGAGTGATTATGAAATTGTGTTGTTGTGTGATAATTATATGATGATCATATAATTGGGACTTGTGGTGTGTAGTTCAGATGTGAGGACTAATTTGCCGTTGTTGTGTGGGATTATTTGCAGTCAAATGTGAGATCATAAATTCGTTGATTGAGTTATTATTGTTGCATAAATATATACATGTATCATATGTAATTGTTGTTGTGAAAGAGGCGAGTCACGAGTTCAGATGAGGGACTTGTGACTTGTCTGGAGCTCATATGAGGGGCTCTGGGTTTAGATGTTGGGACTCGGTTCGTATGAAGAACCTTTGTTGAGTTGATACCACATGCATGAGTTGAATCGTTGTCTGCATTGCATTACATACAAGTTGTTCAAAGGAATGTTTTGATGTTGTTGTGCAATGGAGTTATTTGGATAACGCATATGAGTTATGCTAGTCAACGTAATTGAAATGAATGAAATGTAATATATATTTGTTTTAGGTTATCCTTGCATTTCTTTTACATGCGAATCAATTAAGTTCTAAATTGATTTTTCACAAAAACTAATTTTGAAAAAAAAACAGTTTTAAATCAGTTTTTTTCATAACCAGTTTTTTATTTTCTTTAAAAAACCAGTTTCAAAACCAGTTTTATAAAAAAAAAAATAATTTTAAAACCAATTAAAAAAACAGTTTTATATTAAAAATAGTTTTATTTTCATTATCAAGCCTTTTATTTTTATGCAGTTCTAAAACACCCAAATCAAATTATATACACAGCAGGCACATGTTGCTATCAAACAAAAAAGCAAGATATAGTAAATCAAATAGCAGCCATGTTTGTTCAATTACATTTCCAAAAGATAAAGTAATGAATAACCATGAAGTCTGAATAGAAATATATTTTAATATGCTTTGATTTGACATTAGTAAGGCCACTTTCACCAAATTAAGATTGTGTGCCAATTTTACCTCTTTTTCACCTTAACTTAAATCCACAAGTAGAAAAATACTCTAGTGTAGCAGAAAACACCCTAAGCTAACAAAAAAGTCCTACACTTGTTCCATTCCATATGAAAATAACAGCTTCAAAATGCAAGAACATTCCATTACTACACCATAGAATGACATGACATAGAGCAAGAAATCCATTATAAGGCCATAGTACCACAATTTTTAACTTCTAAATCAGTTTACCAAAAATATATCTAGGAATGAGCTACAAATATGAGAAGTGTATTTACAAGAGAACATTCCAAATGAATCTAAGATCAAAATTTCCATCTCTTGATTGGCAAAAAAACATAATACTAATGTGCTAACTAAAAAGTATTCCAGCTTCCAAGTTTTCCTAATGTTTAAAACTGCAAATGAGAGAGAAAATTGAAAAGAATGCTTTCATTTAGTAAATTGTGCAACAAGAGAAAGCCTATAAAAGAAACCCAATCAACTCTATTCAAAGATCACAAATATGCAATACAAGAAACTTCAAAATTAAATGTAAAAACGATATCTTTGTACTGCAAATCAAAATAAATATGTGTTTATTAATTTAATCATATTCCCTATTGAATTGATGATTGATTCAACTTACAATATTACTTCACACGCAAGTTTACTCAAATAAAGAAAACAAGTTTCTAATTGAGGCTTAACTTCTATTTGTTATTAATAATTACTTAGCATCTCATCAAGGTAGTCGACAATCTTTTCTACGAGCCTAATATATCTATTATAGTATACACAACATGGACATGGTGATAAATTATATGCTTAATTAACATCAATGCTAATATCAGATTTTGACCGATCAGCTCCTATTATCCATTTGTTGTATTAGTCCTATTATTTCTCTTCATGCTTGGCGCAAATCAATGTAAGCAATATCATTGGATTTCAGCAAACGCAACATGAGCCAAACAGAAAAAATGACATTTTTAGAATTCCACTTTCCAAAAGTAACCACAAGAAATTGGAAGAAACATTTCAACAAATAGTTAAAGGGCATTCGCGAAAAGGATATATATTCATTCAACAAACAATTCAGAGTGAAAGATCAGACGATTATTGGAATAACGAAGGTGGCGAGTAACATGGCGTTGGAGTTGAAGGTGACGATTTCGTTGAGTTTGGGATTAGGGTTTTGGATTTCTTCAAATCGTTTTGCGGCTGTGAGAAGGGAGAAAGAGACATATGGTTGATTTCAAATGTGGTTGAATTAGGGTTTAGAATATGGGTACAGTTTTTTAATTTTATTAAATGTGCCATCAGTTTTATAATATATTATTGGATTGTGTTTTTAAATTTGGAATAATTTGGATAGTAATTTGGTTTTTTGGTTTTATCCCTAGTTGTGACGAGTGTAAGTAAAAGCGAATATGTGATAACAGTAATTTTAAATTATATGATTTATTTTAAAAAGTGTTGTATAGTTTGTTTGTCATGTGACGCGTGACACCTTAAATATGAATATTTATTTATATTTGAATTATTTCGTAGTATTTCGCGTAGGGGTTTTATGGTGTTACAGTAGTGATATCAAAGTAGGTCGGTCTACACATCTAAGTTTTTGTAATCTTGTATATTCTTTGGTATTGTACCCCAAAACTTGTCCTTCTATTTTTCAAGACAATATAATTCAAGATACCTTCTCACGCTTTTAAGGTTCTCAAGTACTCAAGACTACTCAAAGATTAATCAGACAAACATTCTTCCTAAGCATTGACCTACAATTAGGATTTTGTTTTTCCCAAGGTAAATTGGACTTCTAATGCCTCAAGTGGATTTCATGATTTCTCATATGCTTCAAAGAATCCTTATGCCAAGTTTCAAGCCTTGTAACACAAGTTTGCTCAGTCAACTACTCAGATGATTAAAAATCAATTATATTGGAAAAAAAGTCCACTTTGACCAATTTACAGTCAAACTTCAAGATTTTTGGTCAACATCAATATTTTGAATTCAAATTCATCATTTGATCAAGGGTTGATCATGATTCGTCAAGAAAACTTAAGATTCATCAAAAGTCAAAAGTTACTAAATTAGGGTTTTCTTTAGGAGAAGTCAACTTAACTTTGACCAAGCATAACTTTCACATACTTCATCAAAAAATTGTCAACCAAAACGCATTTTGATAAGAATTTAATTCTATACAACTTTTCCTCTCTAAGCTCAGGGCCAAAAATGCTTCATTTGAGAGTTATGGGTCAAAACATTATAGGTCATTTTAAAAGACAACAAAAAGACACTTTTTGTCAAAGCAATTTACATCAAGTTAAAATCTTCAAATGGAAAAAGGACCAAACTGAAAGTTGTAGGAGACATCTTGAGGTTTCCAAGAAGTCCAAGTCACCTTCATATGATGAAATTTGAGTGAGATATGATTTGTGCAAGTTGGACAATTTTGAGAAAATGCATGAAATTCATTTTGAAGCAAACTTAAGTATTGGGCTAATGGGCCTATCTTTTAAGGTCTAAACATGTTAATGATACCTTAGAGGATCTCTAAGTCCCTTCATGCATTATTTTAATTTTAATTTTATTTATTTTTATTTTTATTCATTTAAATTGAAAATTAAATCAAATAAATATTAGATAAATATGTAAGGCATAAAATGCTTGTGATTTAATTATTATGGAGGCCCAAGATCATGTAGAAACCGTGTATACTTATTTTCCAACTAAATCTCCATGGTTTTGTCACTTTACAACCTATTTCTGAAACAAATCAAAGACATGTTTTGCATAAAGTCCAAGCCCATGATTTTTACCTAATCTCTTCATCTATATATACCCTTCATATTCTGATCAAAGCATATACGAAAGGAGGCTGCAAGAAAGAAGGGTTTCTAATTGAAAATTTACATGAAGAAGGTGGAAATCGAAATCCTATTTACAAGAATCCTTAAGGCCATTCAACCATCCCAATCAATTCCTGAGGTATCATAGGATAAGTTTTGATACTTCTTGATGATCAAAGATCCCTGAAACATGCATAGGATGCATCGCCGGTTTACATATTTTGTGAAATTCATGTTTTGATTTTTATGATACTTTGATGTAAACTAACAACTTTAACATGTTCTTGAGACAAAATAGTGCAGGTTTGATCCCTTGCATGAGGCCCATGACGTTAGAATAGTCCATCATCATTACTGAATTGTTTTGCTTTGTTTTCACCGTATCTCCTTATACAGGTCGAACTAGCCAAAATAATGCCACCATTGGATTCACAGGGGTCGATTTAGGGGGATAGGGTCCTCCTTTGTCTCTAATACGGGTTATTTTTTGCAGGGAAAAAAGGTCTAGCCAGAGAAAACGACCGGAGCTAGGGCTCCAGGGCTTCTCCAGTTCACTGGTTTTGCTTTTTATATTTTTTTTTGTTGCATTATGATAGCAGATTGAAGGCATAGCTCAATTAGTGAAGGACGCGTATGATGAATGGAAGGGCGTGGGTTCGATCCCTGCGTTATGTGTTTATTTTTTGTGATTTTCTCAAACTAACATGCAGGTATCATATATATTATTCAGCGCCTATTTTCCTAACACCAACAGACGCTTGGCCTAATGGCGTACAGTGCAGTCTGTGAACCTTGAGGGCGTGGGTTCAACACCCACCCCATACTTTTTTTCACCTTATTTTTTTTCTAACCTATTTTCTTTTCTTTTTTCTTAAATTTACCCTAATTATTTTATTAAACCCTAATTATTTCTTTAACAATCAATTAACCTAATTTTTTCTTAATACTAATAAACTAGGATTAAGGTTTTAATCAATAATTAAATTTTGTCTTTTATTTTATTAATTATTTAATTAAATTAACTAACTTTTTTTTTTAAATATTAAAATCAATTAGAGATTTAGGTTTTGTTAATTGTTTTTATAGCTTAAAATTATTTTCTAAAATATCAATATATTTTCTTTTTTAAAAACTTTTTCTCGTATTTTCTTTTCTTCCTATTTAAATTCTTAGATAAAATTTATAGGTCGTATTATTCAATTGTAATAGCTTAGGTTTATTTTCTCGCGTTTTTCTAAATTATGTATCTACTCTGAGGATGTAATAGTTATAGTTTTAATTCTCTCGCACTCTCCTATTATGTATCTGTCCTAAAGCCATGTAATAGCATAGAAATTTTACTTTCTGCACATTTATTTTTTGTATACTTTATAACTGCTAGTAACTATGGTTTTTATGGCAAGACTAATAACTGAATATAGAAAATCCTAATTTCCAAGATAAATATCTGAAAACAAACACTCTTCACACTTGCACCTCAAGGGTACCGTCTCTTGTTTCCTTACGATTATTGGTCACGTCCCTCGAAAGTGGGGATACTTTAGCAAAAGACCCTCGATCAAATCATCATTGTCCCTTTCAAATAAAGATCATAATCCCTCGATGATCCTTCAAGTTACCTACAAAATGATCTAGTCCCTATGAGTAAAGGATGATAGTCTCTTCGATACAATTGCTAAAGTATCCTTACATGTTGCCTTCGATGACCATACGATGACCCTACGCATGTCCCTTTATATCCAATAGATAGGGCTACCTACCAACTAATGGTATGGATAGTACTATCTCTAAAGGAGAAGGAAAAGAATAAGAAAGACCATACTTAGTGGGTGAGAACCCTTAATCGCTTGCTCACAACCTTTTCAAAACACTTTTCACACACCATTTTCAAACAAATATTTTCAAAAAAACACTTTGTATACATTCTTGGGGACTGATACAAGAATTATTATAAAGTTAGCCTTACATTGGCAATTTCAAAATATTTTCAAATTACGCACACACAAAGCAAGTTTTAAAGTGAGCTAAGCAATAAAGAGTCTGTAGATAACTACGGATGGAAAGGGTGCTAACATCTTCCCTTTTCAAACTTACCCCCCAAATTCAAAATCTATCAAAGGTCTTTCCTGTTCTTTTCACCTTTCATAAATATTGGATAAAAGAAAAGTAGGTGGTGACTCTTGCTATCCTCACATTTGGATAAAACCAAAAAAGTAAGTTCTCCCACCGTATTACACCTGGTATGTGACATGTGTGTGAAACACTGTCGGTGCTCATTTATTTTTCCAATTGCTTGCCAATAAGAGCGAGATTGAGACAAGTGAGGGAGAAGCTTTTTCTTCTCTGAGGTGTTTCAAGTGTGAATGGTTGAGGCGGCATGCCATTGATTTCATAGTGCAGGTGTTGTTGAGGCTGTGTTGTTTCTCGAACTCGAAGATAATGCAAATTCGAGATTCATGCCTTCTGGTCAAGTTGAGATGTCTTTAAGGGATAATGATTGATCAGTGGTTTTTCCACCTTTATTTACAGTTTATTTTAGTTATAGTTTTTTTTTACTTTGTCAAGTTTTTTTAGTTTATTCTTCTATGTTTTATGTGTTGGTTGTGTATTTTGTTGTTTTCAAACTTAGAGGAATAAAACCAGGAAAATCAGTGTGAAAAATGCAGAATTTAGAGTTTCAAAGGAAGTCTCAAAAACCAAGCTACAGGGTACCTGATACGGCCATCTGTGTCGCCTGACACGGGCTGTGTCAAGAGAGGATGCTCAGCAGGCAGGCTTGGGAGAAGAGGCAGAGACTGACACGGGTGCTCGTGTCAGCTAACATGGCCCGTGTCAGAATGTCTGGGCAAGAGAGTTGTTGGTGTGATGGATAGAGAACGACACGGGTGTCCATGTCAGGTGACACGGCTGGTGCCAGCCTATGATGTTAATTTCCTGATTTTTTTTTTCCATATTTTTTCTATATGTTAAGCTGTGAGGGCGTTTTGGGTACTTCCAACCGACCTGGATGAATGGTGACTATTTAAATGAGTTTTCACAAGTGTGATACGGTGGGAGAACTGACTTGAGGGTTTTGCATTTTATCGCAAATGTTGCGGTTAGCAAGAGTCGCCACCGACTTTTCTTTTATCCAAAAGGAAAGGTGAAAAAGCACAGGAAAGACCTTTGAGATTATTTCTTGAGTTCAGGGGATAGATTATGAAAAGGGAAGGTGTTAGCACCCTTTTCATCCATGATTTTCCATGGGCTCTTAGTTACTTGCTAAATCACTTGCTTTTGTTTTGGATTTGTGCTTTGTGTGGTTTTGAAAGTACTTTGTAAAAGAGGTCATTGTTTAGGAAATCTTTGTAATGATTCTCGTTCGTAAGAATGTATACAAAGATGTTTGTCTTTTTTGAAAATGTTTTCAAGATTTGTAAGATGTTTGGAAATGTGTGTGTTTGTTTTTGAAAATAGCAAGGATAGTTATTTTGAAATGGAGCAAGTAACTAGAAGTAATCTACCTACTCAAATATCTTTCTTGTTCATTTTCTTTTCCTTTGACATTGTTGTCCTACCATTGATTTGGTAAGCGACCCTATCTTTGGATGTAAACGGGACGAGCGTGGGTCATCGTATAACCATGATTAGCAATGTTGCAAAGTATCTTAGCATTTTTGAGGGACTAAGATCATTTTATAAGGCAACTTTGAATAGCGTCATCGAGGGACTATGATCTTATACTTGTTTGTTTTGCTAAGATACTTCGCATGCATAATATGGCCATTTTTGTATAAGGCAACCAAATGGAGTAACCCTAAGGGTGCTTGTGTGCAAGTGTGTTATTTTCATGCTTGATTTTATCTTAGATTAGGGTTTTCTATTTGTTTGTTTTTTTATCTTGCCATACAAATCCTAATTACTAGCAAGTTATGTAAAAGCGATAAATTGCGTAATTTAAAGATCGCTACGCTATTACAACATTTTATGGGAGGGGTATACAAATTATGAATGGGGATTTGCAATAATGTAACCTTAATTTAATATATTACAACCAAATCGAATTTGTACAAATATTTGAATAAATAATATACAATATAAATTAAATATGCAATGGTATGTATATGCAAGAAAAATATTTTTGTTTTGTTTTTTATGTGAAAAAAAAAGAGTTTTAAATTAAACCTAATAGTTTAAGAAAAGGAAATTATTTTTAGAAATTGGTTAACCCCAATTCTAATTTGTTAAAAGAAAATAAAGTTCTTTAAGTATTATTTTTGTGTATTTTTGTCTTTAAAATAATAAAATAATATTTTATGAAATATTTTAGTCCTTTTATACATTAGAATAAATATTTACAAGTGTGATAGAAAAGAAATAAATATTAACCTAATTCTATTTTATTTTACAAGTTTATTTAAGAAAAATAGTTAATATATAATTTAATAAAAATATTTTTTATGAGAAAATAAAATATTTTAAACAAAATGTAATATTTATCATGTTTTATATTTTTTATGATTTTTTATGTTAAGGAAAATATATTTAATAAAATAGAAATGAAAATAAAAATAAATAATAAAATGTATGGGCCAGGGGTGCTGTTAAGAAAAAGAATGTGGATGTTAGAAAAAAAATGAGGCCCATATGTTGAAGCCCACGCTGCCAAACAATCAAAAACAAAGCTGGAAAAATATGAAAAATGCAAAAGGCAGCGCCAAGGTTCAAACCCATGACTTATAGTATTTACGCGCGCTGCCTTGCCACTAGGGTGGTTGTACATCCGTTAGTTCAAATGAAACTAAAAATAAATAACACAAAGTGCTTCCTTGCCCTGTACTTCGTCTTCTTCCTCTTGCTAGCCGGACCCCCTGTATCTCTCTCATTTCTCCATGAAAATGGAAACTTCAAACATGAAAATGGTAGTACGTTTTCCCACGATTTCAACCATGTAACTCATGTAAACTAACAGTCAAAGATCAAACCTAATTTCACTGGCCCTAATTTCAAACCTAATTTTTACAGAAATTTGAAATCTAAAATTCTCTATACACAAAGAATATAAATGGAATCTATGAACATGGTTGGCTTTAGCACAAGGATATCTACATTTTATTTTCACAAATCGAGACCAAATGATGCCTGTATGAAGAGATATAAGTTAGAGTTCTTACCTATTTCAGCTGAGATCATGAATGGAGTTTGAGTTAGTTTTGAGAAGGCCTGAGGATCCCTTTAGCTTTCCTGGACCTCCCTGAGTGTGTTCCAATTCTTACCTTGCCCTGAAAGTGCCTGAACCTCCCTACCCAAGTCAACTTACAAACTTGAAATGCAAAAATGGCAGATGGAGAAGGAGGAGTTACAGTGAAGGGATGATGGTCTGGAACACTTAGATATGATGTAGGTTAAGTGTTTAGGTGATTAGAACATGAAACGCACGAGTGGTTTTTGATATTGTTATGCTTGATGCAAAACTGCAAGTTATGGCAGGTTTTTGGTGATAGAGAGTTTGGGAGAGTTTCTGAGCTTTTGCAATCGTGTGTCAGGTTATAATATGTTTGTGTATAAGTATAGAAAAGGTCTCAAATCAATTCCACACCAGGCTTCTGAGTTATAGACTTTTTTCTCTATTGCTTGCCTTTTAAGAAAAATGAGGAGATAACTCTCTACATGCTTGTACAAGCCTGACCTGAGTTGGTACAAGTCTTAGGCACTTTGCTTTTGGTTTATAGGACTTGTGTGTGCATAAGGAACAGGTGCAAGGCTCAAGGAGTTGACAAATTCAAAAGTTGTGCTTTTCTAAAATGGAAATGACAACTTTGTGCCATTTATGGAATTAAAGCTTGGACAAAGGCTCTCATGCTTGGATTAAAGATTTATCAACTGTGTAAGCATTAAATTATGGAGTGAGAAACAAGTTGGAGACCTGTAAAGCAAGGATTATGCAGCCTAGGTTTGGATTTGAATTTTGGTTTATCATGAAATGGCTTGAAATCAAAGTGAGAAATTGTCAACTTCATCTCTTCGATTCTCCCTACTCAAAAATGATCTCAAGGAGTTCTTGGACATTTTGGATAGCTTGCAATGTGCTCTATAACTTATCTTTGAATTGACTTCCAATATTCCACTTGGAAATAGGTGAAAAGTTGCCATGAAGCTAGGTCAAAAACCTGCCTAAATTAGGGCAAAATTTCACTAAGTTATTTTAGTTCATGAGCATGTACTCACAAAATTATATCCTGAGATCCAAGCTTATTTAGGAAAAAATGTGTGAAGAAAAGTTGTATATTTCATGGAGATATACAACTTTCATGTTGGGAACTTCCTTTGAATCATCTTGTATCATGGTGAGAATTTGGCTTAAAGTTGGGAAAAAATAAGATATTTTCTATACTTAGAAAAATTTCTAAGTTAAGAAAATTTCAAATTTCAAAATAAAATCTTCAATCTTTGATTTCTTGATGAAAAAGTTTCAAATTTTGGCATATTTTGATGATTTGTGGTCCTTGGCACTTGAATTTGACCAAAAAGTCAAAGTTTGACTTTTCAGTATACAGTTGACTTTTGATTAGTTGACTGAAAAATTCACCTGTCAATCCAATGGATTTGCAATGTTTTGAACCATGGATTTAGCATAAGATGATACAATTGAACTCTTAAAATAATGCTTTAATTCAACTGATCATTTTCTAGGTCAAAAAATCAGAAATTGCCCTTTCTCAGTCAAAACCCTAATTTTGACCATTTTGCCCTTTTGATGATTTGATCAAATTTCTTGAGGAATTATGGTCCAAACTTGACAAAATGATTCATATGAGTCTAAAATGTTGATGTGGATCAAAAATTATGAAGTTTGACTGTAAATTGGCCATGGTTGACTTTTTCCTCAATACAACTGATTTTCAGGTCAACTGTCCAATTGACCGATCAAAAATATGATTCAAGGATTGTAAATTGACATGAGTAATCTTAGGGGTATATAATGATACTTTAAAGTCATATGAAGCATTGATAGTCCAAAAATCTTTGTGCAATCCCAAAACCCTAATTTAGGGTTATTAGTGCATGATGAGATGTCTTGAGCTGATCAAACCCTAATCCAGTATCGTGTCAAAGAGATCTTGTGAGAAAAGTCTTGATAAATGAGAGGGAAATTTTTTGGGTACAACAGCTGCCCCTGTTCAATCTTCTTAAACCTGAAGAGTTAGATTGGTGAGTTTTGCCATTCGTGACTCGAAGGTGAAAGATGATTGGACACTAAATGTCCAGAAATTTGCGCTCGATGATGTGTAGTTGAAGGAATGGGCTTAAAGATGCCATTTGGAGAGGTGATAGATTCTTGTTGGGAGATGGGCTTGTAGATTCCATCTAAGAATGCTTGTTGATTTGTAATTTGTGAGCCGAAAGAATGAGTATCAGAATGGCATCCATGTTTGGAGTGTACCTGAACTGTATCTGGGAGCTGATTTTGACTAAGTATCAGAATGGAATCCGTGTTTGGAGCATATCCGAATTGTATCTATAAGTTGTATCTGAATGAGTATCAGAATGGCATTCATGTCTGGAGCGTATCCGAACTGTATCTGAAAGTTGAATCTGAATGAGTATCAGAATGGCGTCCGTGTCTGGAGCATATCCGAACTGTATCTGAAAGTTGAATCTGAATGAGTATCAGAATGGCATCCGTGTTTGGAGCGTATCCAAACTGTATCTGAAAGTTGAATCTAAATGAGTATCAGAATGACATCCGTTTCTGGAGCGTATCTGAACTGTATCTGTAAGTTGTATCTGAATGAGTATCAGAATGGCATTCGTGTCTGGAGCGTATCTGAACTGTATCAAGGTTGCATATTGTTAATGGTAACTGTTAATCTTATCCTTAAAAGGGTAAAATGTTAGCTAAAATATAAAGTTATGTCTGCATGAAATGTATGATGCAATGTATTTGCTTTATTAATGTTTATGATATATGGATGCAATGTATGCGCATGTGAACTAATTTGCTGCATTGTTGTTCGATTGAGGAAAATAAATCCCTGAATGCCGCTGAGGATATGTGAATTTTCATGTCTTGAAGTGGAAGTACTGATGAACTTTTGTTGAGAGAAGTAAAATCTGTTGTGAGGGCCATTCCATGTACTGCTTGCACAATCTGCTTCAGGAATCTGGAGAAATTGGGTGATTTATATTGGGGATTGGTAAACTGGGAGCTTCGTTCCGCTGGGGATTTAAATGATGTACTGTAAGGGATCACTTATAGAATAGCCTAGAGATATTTTCCTATTCTTTCAACCTATCAGTAATTGTCTTCCTCGTTTTGTTTATTTGTAAACAGTGATCATATTCAAATGCATATGTTCAACAAAGAATCATTGGACGTTTTTGTAAACAAAACACAAGCGTAAAGAAAAAGACAAATAGTTTTTTGCACTTTCAAAGGGATGTCTTTATATTGACTTTGAATAAACATTTTGTACAAAGGGGAGAAACATTCTAGTAAGAGAATGATGTCGTAGAAAATTCTGATACAAAGAAAAGATAGCTACGTGTATAAAAAAATCCATGGGGTTTCCATCATGCTATAGCCTTTGCATCTCCGAGTATCCTATCTATTTGTGCCTTGTCCGAAGATGATTGAATTGATCAGAAACTCTGAGTTTGTTAGTGGAAGTCAAAGGTTGTCCGTCAAGTGATCCGACGGGACATAGTCATACGCTTTAATTCCCTAACTTTTTCCTGGACCGCCCTTTCAGGTTTTCAGTCCACCGGGAAACCCTTTTTTGGCCAAGTCGCCCTTTCGGGTTTTCAACTTATCGGGTGTACAGATTTTTTTTAATTTTATCCCTAATTTTTCCCGAACCTTTTGGTTCGCTGGGATGCCCTTGTTTTGCCTAGATATGTCAACCTATCGGGTCTCTTATGTGTAGTATCTTTTGACTATGTCCGCGTTCGCAGGGTGTGGCAGGTCGTCACCATCCATGGTGGTCAAGATCATTACCCCACCGGAGAATATGTTTTTGATTACAAATGGTCCTCCATATGTAGGAGTCCATTTTCCACTGGGATCACTTTGTGGCAAGATGATACGTTTGATCACTAGATCTCCGACTTGATACACTTGGCGCCTAGCTTTCTTGTTGAAAGTCTTGATCATCCGCTTTTGATACATTTGACCATGGCAAACAGCGGTAAGTCTCCTTTCATCAATCAAATTCAGTTAATCAAGTCAAGTCTAGATCCAATCGTCTTCATTCAACCCTGCATCCTTCATAATTCTCAGAGAGGGGATCTGAACCTCAATAAGTAGGACAACCTCCATGCTGTAAACCAAAGAATAAGGTGTTACCCCGGTTGATGTGCGAGTCGTGGTACGATAACCGTGGAGAGCGAACGGTAACATCTCATGCCAGTCTTTGTATGTGACTGTCATTTTTTGTATGATCTTTTTAATGTTTTTATTTGCCGCTTCTACAACACCATTCATTTTTGGCTGATAGGGAGAAGAATTGTGATGCTGAATCTTAAATTGCTCGCATAAAGCGGTGATCATAGTGTTATTGAGATTTGTACCATTGTCAGTGATGATCCTTTCCGGGATACCATACCGGCAATTAAGGTTTTGCTTGATGAAGCGGGAAACAACTTTCTTGGTAACGGAAGTGAAGGAAGCTGCTTCAACCCATTTTGTAAAATAGTCAATGGCCACTAGGATGAAGAGGTGTCCATTGGAGGTTGTAGGCTTGATCTCTCCAATCATATCAATTCCCCACATAGCAAAGGGCCAAGGAGTCGTCAAGACATTCAGAGGAACCAGAGGTACGTGCACCTTGTCAGCATAAACTTGACACTTATGACAGGTTCGAGAATGTTGATAGCAATCTGCTTCCATGGTAGACCAATAATAGCCTGCCCGTAGGATTTTCTTTGCCATCGTATGCCCACTTGAGTGGGTGCCAAAAGTACCTTCATGTAATTCATTCATGATCTTTTCAGCTTCAACTTTATCCATACACCGAAGCAAAATGGAGTCATGATTGCGTTTGTACAGGATGCCATTACTAAGGAAGAATTTAGCAGAGAATGTCCTTAAGTACTTCTTATCATTGATTGAAGCTCCTTCTGGATATTCTTGAGCCTTGAGATACCTCTTGACTTCATGAAACCAAGGCTGGTCCACCACCTCTTCAGTATTAATCTCGTGACAGTGCGTTGGTTCATCCATTCGTTTGATGGTGATTTGGGGAGCCTCGTTATCCCAATTAAGTTTAAACATAGATGACATTGTGGCTAGAGCGTCTGCTAGCTGATTTTCTTCTCGCGGGAAATGCTCGAAGGTAATCTTCTCAAAATGTGGTAGTAACGTCAAAACATATTCTTTGTAAGGGATAAGGTTTGGGTGTTTGGTGTCCCACTATCCTTTGATCTGACTGATGACCAAAGATGAGTCTCCGAATACATCCAATGATTTGATCCCCAAGTCTATGGAAGCTTTGAGACCAAAGATACATGCTTCGTATTCTGCCATGTTGTTTGTATAGCTGAAGTAAAGTCTGGCAGTAAAGGGAGTGTGACACCCTTCCGGAGATATGAGTATAGTGCCTATACCATTGTCGAGTGTGTTGGATGCCCCATCAAAGAACAGGGTCCATCGGGATCCTTGTTCAGGTCCGTCATACATCCTGAATTCTTCACAGTTGTCTACTGCCATGATGTCTTCATCCGGGAATTCAAACTTCATGGACTGATAGTCTTCTACGGCTTGATGAGCAAGATGATCAGCTAGCACACTGCCCTTTTTAGCTTTCTGGGTGGTATACTGTATGTCATACTCTGTTAGGATCATCTTCCATCTAGCTATTCTCCCAGAAAGAGCAGGATTTTCAAAGATGTATTTTATTGGATCCATCTTAGATATCAGCAAGGTAGTATGAGTCAGCATATACTGTCTTAGCCGGCGAGCAGCCCATGCCAGAAAGCACCAAGTTTTCTCGAGCAGTGAATATCTGGTTTCACAGTCGGTAAACTTTTTTGCTCAGGTAATAAATAACATGCTCTTTTCGGCCAGACTCGTCATGCTGCCCCAATACACACCCCATCGAGTTTTCTAAAACAGTCAGATACATGATTAAAGGTCTTCCCTCGACTGGTGGTATCAATACAGGAGGTTCTTCTAAGTATTCTTTGATTTTGTCAAAAGCAACTTGGCATTCATCATTCCATTTGACTACTTGATCTTTCTTCAATAGTTTGAGGATTGGCTCATAAGTAGCTGTTAGATGAGAAATGAATTTGGCAATTTAGTTGAAGCGTCCCAAGAATCCTCTGACTTCCTTCTCAGTACGAGGAGCAAGCATCTCTTGTATTTCTTTAACCTTGGCAGGATCAACCTCAATACCTTTGTTACTGACGACAAAGCCTAGGAGTTTACCAGACCATACTCCAAATGTGCACTTGTTTGGATTCAACCTCAGCTTGTACTTCTTCAGTCTCTTAAACAACTTTTGTAAGTGATCAAGGTGCTCTTCTTCTGTTTGTGATATGGCTATCATATCGTCTATGTATACCTCTATTTCATGATGTATCATGTCGTGAAATAAAGCTACTATGGCACGCTGATAGGTTGCCCCATCATTCTTCAATCCGAATGGCATCACCTTGTAGCAGAATGTGCCCCACTGTGTGACAAAAATTGTTTTCTCCATGTCCTCAGGTGCCATTTTGATTTGGTTATAACCTGAGAATCCGTCCATGAAGGAAAACACTTTGTGTTGTGCCGTATTATCAACCTGGATATCAATGTGGGGGAGTGGAAAATCATCTTTAGGGCTTGCCCTATTCAAATCTCTATAGTCCACACACATTCGTACTTTGCCGTCTTTTTTAGGTATGGTAACAATGTTGGCAACCCATTGAGGGTAGGAAGTGACATCCAAGAATCCAACATTGAATTGCTTCATGACCTCCGTTTTAAAATTTTCTAACATATCAGGTCTCATGTGGCAGACTTTTTGTTTTACTGGCGGACAATCTTCTCTTGTAGGCAGACAATGTACCACGATGTCTGTATCAAGTCCTGGCATGTCTTTATATGACCAGGAAAAGATTTCAACATAATCATGCAACAGCTGAATCAGACGTTCCTTGACACTGGGTTCCAGATTGGCACCCACCTTGACCTCTTTTTTATCCTCCTCGGTACCCAGGTTGATTGTTTCCACAGGTTCCTCGTGAGGCTGAATGGTTCTTTCCTCTTGTTATAGTAGTCTGGCAAGTTCCCCTGGTACTTCACAATCTCCCCCACCTTCGTCTTCGGCTTGATAGATTAAATCCTCAGAGTCACAAAAGGCCATAGCAGTATCGTTACCCATGGGATCCAGAATGGAGGGGTACCTACATTGTGAGTGTGGGTGTGTGTAAGGGTATAGCCATCCTTAAAAATAAAATATAAAATAAAAACAATGAGCACAAAAGTTTGTATGTGAAAAATGTCCATGATTCATTGAATGTCATATGAAGATGAAATAATAACTCTTACAAATGGACCATTGTGCCTCGGGTAAGACACAAGGTTTTAAGAGTGCAAATTGTTTTTGAATATTACAGGTCCAACAAAATGTAAAGATAAATTACTGAGGGATGAACGTTATTGGGACGAAGTCTCTTGCCTCCAAATTGCGGAGTCCTCCATTGACAGTCGGAAAGATCTAATCCTCCAAGTTTCAATCCTCTTCACCATCTTCTACCGCGTTGACCTCTCGGTTTCTAATCTTCAAGGGTGGCCCTCCAGTATGGGCACGACGTACAGTCTTTTGAGCACTTGAAGTGAAACCTAAGCCAAACTTGCCAGACTTATACGGGATATCCGGAAGTTGCCCCAATATGGTGCATCCACCTTCTTCTACTACTGCTTTGGCGTCCTTCAGAGATGACATCCAGAGTGGAGGTCTTGTAATCTTGGGAATTTGGGACACAGTCTTGGTCACTGCTACCTCTTGGGGGACCTCTTCGAAGTGTTGAAAAGGAGTTTCAATGAACTCGCCGTCCAATTCCACATACCTGAAGGAATTGATATGGCTAATCATGTATTCTTCCTCTCCGTGGATAGTGATAATCTTTCCTTGAACCAGATACTTCAACATCTGGTGCAATGTAGAGGTGACAGCGCCAGCATTATAGATCCATGGTCGTCCTAGCAGGCAAGAGTACGAAGGGCGGATGTCCATTACATAAAAGGTTGAATTGAAAGTTTGAGTCCCAACCTTTATGGGGATATCCACCTCCCCGTGTACCATCCTCTTCGAGCCATCAAATGCCCTTACTACTATGTTACTTGGCTTTAATGTCAGTCCTTCATAGTCAAGTCTGTCAAGAGCTTTTTTCGGTAAGACATTCAAAGATGAGCCAGTGTCCACTAAGACATAGGCCAGAGTGGTGCCCCTTCATTCCACAGAGACATGCAATGCCTCGTTGTGCTTTCTTCCCCTTGGTGTCAGATCAACATCCGAGAAGACTAGGTCGTTATCTGTTGTCAAGCTGGCCACGCAGTCTTGAAATTGATCAGCAGACGTCTCTTGAGCAACCATTGATTTGGTAAGCAACCCTTTCTTCCCCTTGTTCATTTTCTTTTCCTTTGACATTGTTGTCCTACCATTGATTTGGTAAGCAACCCTATCTTTGGATGTAAACGGGACGGGCGTGGGTCATCGTATAACCATGATTAGCAATGTTACAAAGTATCTTAGCATTTTTTAGGGACTAAGATCATTTTGTAAGGCAACTTTGAATAGCGTCATCGAGGGACTATGATCTTATACTTGTTTATTTTGCTAAGATACTTCGCATGCGTAATATGGCCATTTTTGTACAAGGCAACCAAATGGAGTAACCCTAAGGGTGCTTGATTGCAAGTGTGTTATTTTCATGCTTGATTTTGTCTTAGATTAGGGTTTTCTATTTGATTGTTTTTATCTTGCCATACAAACCCTAATTACTAGCATGTTATGTAAAAGCGATAAATTTCGTAATTTAAAGATTGCTACGCTATTACAATATTTTATGGGTGGGGGTATACAAATTATGAATGGGGATTTACAATAATATAAACCTAATTTAATCTATTACAACCAAATCAAATTTGTATAAATATTTGAATAAATATTATACAATATAAATTAAATATGCAATGGTATGCATATGCAAGAAAAAGATTTTTGTTTTGTTTTTATGTGAAAAAAAAAAGAGTTTTAAACTAAACCTAATAATTTAAGAAAAGGAAATTATTTTTAGAAATTGGTTAACCCTAATTCTAATTTGTTAAAAGAAAATAAAGTTCTTTAAGTATTATTTTGGTGTATTTTTGTCTTAAAAATAATAAAATAATATTTTGTGAAATATTTTAGTCCTTTTATACATTAGAATAAATATTTACAAGTGTGAGAGAAAAGAAATAAATATTAACCTAATTCTATTTTATTTTACAAGCTTATTTAAGAAAAATAGTTAATACATATATAATTTAATAAAAATAATTTTTATGAGAAAATAAAATATTTTAAACAAAATATAATATTTATCATGTTTTATATTTTTTATAATTTTTTATGTTAAAGAAAATATATTTAATAAAATGGAAATGAAAATAAAAATAAATAATAAAAATATGGGCCAGGGGTGCTGTTAAGAAAAAGGAGGTGGATGCTAGAAAAAAAATGAGGCCCATATGTTGAAGCCCACGCTGCCAAACAATAAAAAACAAAGCTGGAAAAATATGAAAAATGCAAAAGGCAGCGCCAAGGTTTGAACCCACGACCTATGGTATTTACGCGCGCTGCCTTGCCACTGGGGTGGCTGTACATCCGTTAGTTCAAATGAAACTAAAAATACATAACACAAAGTGCTTCCTTGCCCTATACTTCGTCTTCTTCCTCTTGCTAGCCAGACCCCCTGTATCTTTCTCATTTCTCCATGAAAATGGAAACTTCAAACATGAAAATGGTAGTACTCTTTCCTACGATTTCAACCATGTAACTCATGTAAACTAACAGTCAAAGATCAAATCTAATTTCACTGGCCCTAATTTCAAACCAATTTTTTATATAAATTTGAAATCTAAAATTCTTTATACACAAAGAATATAAATGGAATCTATGAACATGGTTGGCTTTAGCACAAGGATATCTACATTTTATTTTCACAAATCGAGACCAAAGGATGCCTGTATGAAGAGATAGAAGTTAGAGTTCTTACCTCTTTCAGTTGAGATCGTGAATGGAGTTTGAGTGAGTTTTGAGAAGGCCTGAGGATCCCTTTAGCTTGCCTAGACCTCCCTGAGTGTGTTCCAATCCTTACCTTGCCCTGAAAGTGCCTAAACCTCCCTACCCAAGTCAACCTACAAACTTGAAATACAAAAATGGCAGATGGAGAAGGAGGAGTTACAGTGAAGGGATGATGGTCTGGAACACTTAGATATGATGTAGGTTAAGTGTTTAGGTGATTAGAACTTGAAACGCACGAGTGATTTTTGAGATTGCTATGCTTGATGCAAAACTGCAAGTTATGGCAGGTTTTTGGTGATACAGAGTTTGGGAGAGTTTCTGAGCTTTTGCAATCGTGTGTTAGGTTGTAATATGTTTGTGTATAAGTATATAAAAGGTTTCAAATCAATTCCACACTAGGCTTCTGAGTTATAGACTTTTTGCTCTATTGCTTGCCTTTTAAGAAAAGTGAGGAGATAACTCTCTACATGCTTGTACAAGCCTGATCTGAGTTGGTACAAGTCTTAGGTACTTTTCTTTTGGTTTATAGAACTTGTGTGTGCATAAGGAATAGGTGCAGGGCTCAAGGAGTTGACAAATGCAAAAGTTGTGCTTTTCTAAAATGGAAATGGCAACTTTGTGCCATTTATGGAATTAAAGCTTGGACAAAGGCTCTCATGATTGGATTAAATCTTTATCAACTGTGTAAGCATTAAATTATGGAGTGAGAAAAAAGTTTGAGACCTGTAAAGCAAGAATTATGCAGCCTAGGTTTGGGTTTGAATTTTGGTTCATCATGAAATGGCTTGAAATCAAAGTGAGAAATTGCCAACTTCATCTCTTCGATTCTCCCTACTCAAAAATGATCTCAAGGAGTTCTTGGACATTTTGGAAAGCTTGTAATGTGCTATATAACTCATATTTGAATTTCTTTCCAAGATTCCACTTGGAACTCGGTGAAAAGTTGCCATGAAGCTAGGTCAAAAACCTGCCTAAATTAGGGCAAAATTTCACTAAGTTATTTTAGTTCATGAGCATGTATTCACAAAATTATATCTTGAGATCCAAGCATCTTTAGAAAAAAATGTGTGAAGAAAAGTTTTATATTTCATGGAGATATACAACTTTCATGTTGGGAACTTCCTTTGAATCATCTTGTATCATGGTGAGAATTTGGCTTAAAGATGATAAAAAATAAGAAATTTTCTATACTTAGAAAATTTTCTAAGTTAAGAAAATTTCAAATTTCAAAATAAAATCTTCAATCTTTGATTTCTTGATGAACAAGTTTCAAATTTTGGCATATTTTTATGAATTGTGGTCCTTGGCACTTGAATTTGACCAAAAAGTCAAAGTTTGACTTTTCAGTATACAGTTGACTTTTGATTAGTTGACTGAAAAATTCATCTGTCAATCCAATGGATTTGCAATGTTTTGAACCATGGATTTAGGTAAAGATGATGCAATTAAACTCTTGAAATCATGCTTTAATTCAATTGATCATTTTCTAGTTCAAAAAATCAGAAATTGCCCTTTCTCAATCAAAACCCTAATTTTGACCATTTTGACCTTTTGATGATTTGATCAAATTTCTTGAGGAATTGTGGTCCAAACTTGATCAAATGATTAATATGAGTCTAAAATGTTTATGTGGATAAAACATTATGAAGATTGACTGTAAATTGGCCATGGTTGACTTTTTTCCTCAATACAGCTGATTTTTAGGTCAACTGTCTAATTGACTGATAAAAAATGTGATTCAAGGCTTGAAACTTGACATGAGTAATCTTAGGGGTCTATAATGATACTTGAAATTCATATGAAGCATTGATAGTCCAAAAATCTTTGTGCAATCCCAAAACCCTAATTTTGGGTTATCAGTGCATGATGAGATGTCTTGAGCTGATCGAACCCTAATCCAGTCTTGAGTCAAAGAGATCTTGTGAGAAAAGTCTTTATAAATGAGAGGGAAAATTTTGAAAATTCATGAGTTCTTTATAAAATTCTTCTCTATTTTATTTAATTGTACAATGTTTTTATGCCTTCCTGATCGGACAAATTAGGATTGATTTACGGTTAACAACCAGCTGGACCGCGGTTGTTAAAGTTTTTGTATAATTAGGCTATAGTAGATATCACTTAGGACTAGGGATACCTTATAGTTACCAGATTTAACCATTGATAAAATAAAGGCTTTACTCCATCACATATCTCTAAGGACTTAGGATTTAGGATGAATGGTTAAAGGTTTTCCCACTAAGGACTTAGGGAAAGATAATCTAAAGGGATGGTAATTAAAGGATATGAGCTTGTTGAAGAGATCAGGATTCAAGATTTTTACAGGGAAAATTATACACCATACCCTAGCATACTCCTTATATATGAAAAATCCCTAATTTACATTTTGCTTATTTTTATTTCTACTAAGTGCTAAATCAAAATCCCATTTAAAGTTAAAGTTTTTGTTTAATTGAACGTGAATTGAAATCGATAATATCATGTAGTCCTTGAGATCTAAATTTGGGGAATTTCCCATCATTAGTGCAAGGCAAAAATAATACACTTTCTATTTTTCCCATCAATGATCAAATATTTCTGATGTTACTTCTTTGAGAGTGGAGAATAATATTACGTCTAGTGTTATTTCAGTGGTGTGTAAGTTTCCTGATGTTTTTCCTGATGGTATTTTTGAATTGTCTTTAGAGTGAGAAGTTGAGTTCACCATAGATTTAGTACATGGCACTAAGCATGTGTCGATGGCTCCAGATCATATGTCAGCATCAGGGTTAGGCAAGCTGAAGAAACAATTGGAAGAGTTGCTTTAGAAAAAGTTTGTTCGACCGAGTGTTCCACCGCGAGGAACGCTTGTGTTATTGGTCAAGAAGAAAGATGGTAGCACAAGATTGTATGTTGATTATTGAAAAATGAATAAGGATACTGTGATCGGTGGAAATAGAACTGACTGTTTTTTAAGCTGGTTCGCGAAATGTCGCGGTAAGCAAGAGTCTCCACCGTCTTTTATGTTCTCCAACATGGAAAGGACAAAAGCACAACAAAATTCCTTCTTTGAGAATGTTTCTCGGTTCGGGAGGTAGATTTATAGAAAGGGAATGTGTTAGCACCCTTTCTATCCATGGTTATCCATGGGCTCTTAGGTACTTGCTCTTATGTTTTCAAAAATTGTTTGCTTTTCAAGTGTGTGTGGGTTTTGAAAAAGTTTCGTTTGAAAAATTTCTAAGTAACTCTTGTATCTGTCCTCAAGAGTGTATGAAAAATTTGTTTGAAAACTTTTTGAAAGTGTAGGTGCGAAAAGTTGTTTTGTTTGTTTGAAAGAGCAAGTACCCAGGAGAATCTACCTACTCTAAGGAATTAAGCTGTGTAAGAGTCCTTTAGATAGTGCTATCCCACCATTGAGAGGCAGGTAGCACCGTCGTTGGAGTTATTCGGGTCAATTCGATTATTAGGGACATGTGTGGTCACCAAAGCAATGGTAGGACGCCTTAGTGGTAAACCTAATGTCCTAGATCCTTTTTATCGAGGCAACCGTTTCGAGGCAACTGGATCTTTAGACAGGAGGGCGACCTCTAAGACACCATATACTTGACGACCACGTTCGAGGCAACCAGTGAGGCGTACCCTAGGAGTGACACGTGCATGTGTGTTGTTTCAGTTTATATTTATCTTTGAACATGTCATTTGTGAGCTACGGATTGATTTTATTATTCATACAAGTCTTTCATGCATATTAACAGTTAAGAGTGCGGAAAATAAATTGTGGAAAGGTAAAGCTACGCTATTACAAGGCGCGGGTCTATACATCGCCAAAAACAAAAACCCGTTTGGAAAATAAAGTGCGAGAAAAGTAAATAAAGCGGTAAAATTCTAATTAACTATTACATTTCTGAGCAGATACATAAATAGTCAAAATAACGAATTGAAATTAAAATGCGCGCGAAAGAATGAATCGGGACGTCCTTAGGGTTTTGACCTTTTTTGAGAAAGAATTGAATTTTGCCCCTTTTTTTTGCAATTCATGAAATTGAGCCTAATTACTAATTAATTATTTTATTAAAAGAAAAAATGTTTTTGTGTTTTTTATGTTTTAATGAAAATAAAATAAAAGGAATTAAAATTTTCAAAACCCTAATTCTAGACTAATTTTATTTATTAAGAAAAAGATTAAAATTGCCTAATTAAACTAATTAATTAATTATAATTTATTTACAAAAAATAACATGAAATTAATAAATAATAATAATATTAGTTTTTATTTTATTTTATTGTGAAAAGGTTAATTAATTTACTGGTTAATAATTAATTAAAAAACAATAAATATGAATAAAGCAAATGAAAGAGAGAAAATAAAAAAAATGAAATCCAAACCCAAGGGGGTTTGGGCCAGATTTAAAGGTCTCTTAGCAATTTCCAGGCCCATTGGTTGCCAAGCCTGCGTTTGACTTTCTGACCTCTCTATGGCACGTGTTGACTGGATACATGGTAGCCTGCACATCATGGCCATCAGATCTGTGAGAAAGGCCACTTGGCGCGCTTGGATGTGAGGTGCATGATACACCTTCTTTGGAAACCTGCACACAAGCGTGTAAAGAAAAATAATATGGAACTTTTGGGGGACCTGGGAATCGAACCCAGGTCCCAAGGGATTATGCTTGCACGCCTTAACCAACTGAGCCAACTGTTTCAATTGATATAATAATAGGCAGTTAGCATTATATGTAATAAAAGCAATATTCCTGGAAATAAAAAAAAACATGCGCGTTTTAATTTGAATGGACCAATCAAACGCGAACACGCCTTCGTCTTCTCCAAATAGACCCTGTGTTTTTTCCTGCGGATTCAGTTCCGCAACAAAATTTGTGTCCTCATCCTAAAATGATTTCTAGGTCACGAAAACACAAACCAAAACCCTCGTCTTGCTCGCCTTGTTCTCCTAAGTCCATCCATAGCCATAGCTTGTCCTGATTTTGCCTATAATAAAAACACCTAAAAATAAAAAGCCAAAACCCTAGCTTCGGGCATGGCTATGCAGGCTACAAGAATGAAATTAAATATTGGAGAAAGATTGGAAATCATGCCATGATCAAGAATATATCAATATTTTTGCAAAAAGACGCAAGAAAATGGATTTAGGATCTCATGTTCAGAGCTAAGTTCAGGACCACTTACAGCGCTATGTAGGGGGTCTTAGGGCGTGGTAAGGGTCGTGTTAGCTTCAGGGGACGGCAAGGAAGGATGTCACGTTCTCCTTTTTGTCTGAAAATGCTCGCAACCTTGTTCTAGATCTCACACTTTTTTGACAATTTTTTGAGTTTTGCTCTGGCCGTTTGTGCAGTGCTTAGGTTATGAATTAGGTTTGTCACGCTTGCTTATGTATGTGTGAATGAAATTAGGTCAGCAGCTGAGCATGTATCCTTGTGCATTGAAGCCTTGAGATCTTGTTGACCACCATTGATGAACTTTCCATGTTTGGAGCAAATCCAAGATTTTGTGCACCAAAAGGCTTGACACGAAATTGTTAGCTGTCACATGACACATAAAAGCTATTCAAGTCACCAAGATGCCATTCCATTAATTTTTTTGATTTTATTTGAATTATTATGGATTTAAAATGAATTAAATCAATAAAAATTAAATAAAATGGAAAAATAAATGTTTGATCTTGAAATTAAGCATGGGACACGTGTATGGCATGACAAGGCTGAATCAAGTGGAAGAAAGTGGGCCCTTTTGTCAAAAATTGAAGTTTTAAGGATAGTTGACTTTTGCCATTTCACAAAAATTTCCCAACTTCTCCAATGCATATCTTGCTCAATTTTGATCATATGAACATGTTCTTGGACATTTTGGAAAGGTCTTGAAGTCCTATAACCAATGCCTTTGGTCCCATGTCATTTGGATTTACCAATCTCAAGTTATGGTCTTTGACTTAAAATGCCTTTTTGTTGACTTTTGAAATTTACCTATAACGTAGAAATTGATAACTTTTTGTGAGAGCATTTCTTGGACTTGGAATGTGAAGATGAGTTGTAGGAAATGTCATCCCTTTCAAAATTAGCATTGGATGGGATTTTTCTGATGAACCATGAAAAAGTTATGCCTTGGTCAAGTTACAGTTTGACTTTTCAACTGTCCAAAAATAGAAACTTTTGCATCTTTGATGATTTTTGAGCCATTCTTATGGAATCATGATCAAGACTTGATCAAATGATGATTTTGTGCTCAAAATAAGATGTTGACCAAATTTTTTGACTTTTGACTGTAAAATGACCATTTTGCCCCTGCATTTGATTGTGAACCAAATAGGGCTTTTGACTGTGCAACTTGACCCTGTGAGCCTTGAAACTTGACATGTAGATGCTTGACAATGTATATAGGCCTATATGACTTGATTGAGCCCTTGAAAAGCTCAACTTCCTTGCAAGAACCAAAACCCTAATTTTGACTGGCTTAGGAGGCAGTTGGACTGTGCAATCTTTGAGAAGTCTTGAACCATTTGAGGATGATTCTTGATAAACTTTGAAGAAAACGGGAGGGCAAATTTTGGGGTACAACAGTTTCCCTTGTTCAATCTTCTTAGACCTGAGGATGTAGATTGGCTTGCGTGCCTTTCGTGATCCGAAGGTGAAAGATGATTGAACACTAGAGTGCCCAGAAATTTGCACTCGCATAGTAGAATATCAGCAATGTGATGTTGGGAATGGGCTTATAAATGCCATTTGGAAGTGTAATGGATAGTTGTGGAGATGGGCTTAAAGATGCCATCGGGGGTGTCGATCGCGTAAGAGATTCCTTAGCGAGAAACTTGCGTACTTGAGAAAGAAAGATATTTTCCTGGCCTGTTACAGGTGTTGACCTTCAAACTCTTCATGCAGATATGCCCTGGCTGGATACAGGTATCGAATCTACAATCAATTACTCACAGATATGCCCTGGCTAGATACAGGTATCGAATCTGGAATTAGTCGTCTATAGATATTCCCTGGCTGGATACAGGTATCGAAGCTCTAAACTCTTCATGCAGATATGCCCTGGCTAGATACAGGTGTCGAATCCACAATCAATCACTCACAGATATGCCCTGGATAGATACGGGTATCGAATCTGGAATTGGTCGTCTATAGATATGCCCTGGCTAGATACAGGTATCGAATCTCTAAACTCTTCATGCAGATATGCCCTGGCTGGATACAGGTATCAAATCTTCAATCAATCACTCACAGATATGCCCTGGTTAGATATAGGAATCGAATCTGAAACTGGTCGTCTACAGATATGCCCTGGCTGGATACAGGTATCGAATCTCTAAACTCTTCATGCAGATATGCCCTGGCTGGATACAGGTATCGAATCTACAATCAATTACTCACAGATATGCCCTGGCTAGATACAGGTATCGAATCCGGAACTGGTCGTCTACAGATATGCCCTGGCTGGATACAGGTATCAAATCTCTAAACTCTTCATGCAGACATGCCCTGGCTGGATACAGGTATCGAATCTATAATCAATTACTCACAAATATGCCCTGGCTAGATACAGGAATCAAATCTGGAACTCATCGTCTACAGATATGCCCTGGCTGGATACAGGTATCGAATCTCTAAACTCTTCATGCAGACATGCCCTGGCTGGATATAGGTATCGAATCTACAATCAGTTACTCACAGATATGCCCTGGCTAGATACAGGAATCGAATCTGGAATTTGTCGTCTACAAATATGCCCTGGCTGGATACAGGTATCGAATCTCTAAACTCTTCATGCAGATATGCCCTGGCTAGATACAGGTGTCGAATATACAATCAGTTACTCACAGATATGCCCTGGCTAGATACAGGAATCGAATATGGAATTACGACAGTTGATAGTAATCATCTTTGGATTGTCCTTTCTCCTGAAAAGGCAAAACATCAGTTGTATGCAATGTCATGATGTATGAAATGCCTGATGTCATGATGTTCTCAAAAATAGATGAGATTGTGTCGTATGATGCGTATACATGCTATAATGTGAGAAGATGTGATGTTTTATGAATGTATTTTTGTCTAGGAAAATAAATCCTTGATGAATGCCAGGAGCTTGTTGAATCCTGGGCTGATGTTTGAAGAATAGAGTTCTTCGTTTCCGCTGGGGATGAAGATTGCAAGAATACCGGTAGGAAAAGTTGACTCCGTTGGGGAATAAACTTGGTGAAGAGATTACTCTGCAGGGAATTACTCTATGGGAAGAGATACTTCGCTGAGGTTTTGATGGTAACTCCGCTGGGGATTCCTGTTGATAAGTTTTGTTGAGGATTTGATGAACTCCGCTGGGGAATGGGAAGAACCTCGCCGAGGATGATCTTTCCGTGGTAATTAGCTGAGGATAACCCAGTCATAAGCTCTGGTGGGGAATAACCTTTGAATAAAGCTGGGGAGATGCGTTCGTACTCTGTAGGGGATAAGCTTCCAGAATCTACTAGGGATAAGCTTCCAGAATCTACTGGGGAGATTGATTCAACTCTCCTGGGGAATCTTTTGAGACTGTACTGGGGAAGTGGCTCTACTGGGGTGTCTTGTATTCCGCCGGGGAACAATCTTATATTAAGATTGTCGGGGATGCTTGCTTAGGAACATTTGTATACTCCGCTGGGGAATATTGAGATTTTCTGGGGATACCCAACTTCCTTAAGGCTGACAGTAGACTAACTCTGCTTGGGGAGAGTATCGCTGACTTGCTGGAGATATTGTGCCCTTTCAGGGCTGATGGGAGACCAACTCTGCTCGGGGGAGAGTACTGCTGAATCTTGTCTTACTCTGCGGGGAGTGAAGGTATCCTGGTTGCGTTCTTCAGCCGAACCTACCTTGGTACCTTAGTGGATAGAGCAACTAGATCGCTTAGACGACTCATTATTGCCCCTGTTTCTGATGTCACCTGTAATTAGTCCTTTGTTTCGCATGCAATTATTTATGATTAGCAATTAATGTCAAATACATATATCAAAAATGAACATTGGACATTCTTCACAAGACAAAACAGAAAAAGGAAAAAACAACTGGCCATTTGTCTGAAAAGTGAATTTGTATTGATTTTTGAATTTTCCTGTAAATAGGCGTTTGTGTACAAGAGGCTGACGTCCTAGTAAGAGAATGCCGCCGAATAACATAGAGTTTATACAAATTTGTGAAAAGAAAACAAAACAGCTATGTGAAAAATCCCACTGGGTTCCGACTCTGCTATCGCCTTTATGTCTTCAAGCGTCTCATCACTTGGCTGCTTAGTTGAAGATGAAGCTGATTGATCGATGCCGTCTGAACCTGATAGTTGATACCGAATTCTGGATGCAGGATGATCCAATGAGACATAGTATTATGCTTATCCTTAACTTTTGCCTGGACTGCCCTTTCGGGTTTTCAGTCCACCGGGATACCCATTTTTGCCCAAGCCGCCTTTTCAGGTTTTCGACTTGCCGGGTGTACAGATTTTTTTCATTTCATCCCTTATTTTTGCCCGAACCCTTTTGGTTCACCGGGAAGCCCTTATTTTTGCCTAGGTGTGTCAACCTAGCGGGTCTTTAATTCATGCGTAGTATCTTTTTACTATGTCTGCATTGGCGGGGTGAGGAAGGTCGTCACCATCCATGGTGGTTAGAATCATTGCTCCTCCTAAGAAAATATTCTTAACCACAAATGGCCCTTCGTACGTAGGGGTCCATTTGCTCCTGGGATCACTTTGAGGAAGAATGATGCGCTTGATTACCAGGTCTCCGACTTGATACTCTTGTCGTCTGACTTTCTTGTTAAATGCCCTGATCATCCGTTTTTGGTACGTTTGACCGTGACAAATAGCGGTGAGTCTTTTTTCGTCAATTAGGTTTAATTGATCAAGCCGAGTCTGGATCCAGTCATCTTCGCTCAAACCTGCATCCTTCATTATCCGGAGAGAGGGTATTTGGACTTCAATAGGCAAGACTGCCTCCATGCCATAGACCAAGGAAAAGGGTGTTGCCCCTGTTGACGTCCTTGATGAGGTACGGTACCCATGAAGAGCAAACGGTAACATCTCGTGCCAATCTTTATAGGTCACTGTCATCTTCTGCACAATCTTCTTAATATTCTTATTAGCTGCTTCTACAGCCCCATTCATCTTCGGCCGGTAGGGAGAAGAATTGTGGTGCTGTATCTTGAATTGCTCGCAGAGCTCAGTGATCATCTTGTTGTTGAGATTGGTACCATTATCCGTAATGATCCTCTCCGGGACACCGTATCGATAGATCAGGTTATACCGAATGAACCGTGCCACGACGTTCTTGGTTACGGTAGCGTATGAAGCTGCTTCAACCCACTTTGTAAAATAATCAATCACCACTAGTATGAAGCGATGCCCATTGGATGCCGTAGGTCTGATCTCTCCGATCATATCAATGCCCCATATTGCAAAAGGCCAAGGTGCTGTCAAGACGTTCAAAGGGACTGGAGGAACGTGCACCTTATCAGCATAGATCTGGCATTTGTGACACGTCCGAGAATGTTGGTAACATTCGGCTTCCATTGTGAACCAGAAATATCCTGCCCGAAGGATTTTCTTTGCCATGGTATGTCCACTGGAATGTGTTTCGAAGGTACCTTCATGCAGCTCTGCCATGACCCTTTCTGCTTCAGTCTTATCCACACAACGCAGTAAGGTCGAATCATGGTTTCGCTTGTATAGAATGCCATTGCTGAGGAAGAACTTTGCTGCGAACCTTCTCAGAAACTTCTTGTCATTAACAGATGCGCCTTTGGGTTATTCTTGAGCTTCCAAGTACCTCTTCACTTCATGATACCAAGGTTTTTCAGTTACCTCTTCAGCCTCAAGATCGCAACAATGTGCAGGTTCATCTAACTTCCAGATAATGATCCGGGGAGCCTCGTTGTCCCATTTGACTTTGAACATAGAATACATCGTAGCTAACGCGTCCGCCGACTGATTCTCTTCTCTTGGGAAGTGTTCAAAATTTATCTCCTCGAAATAGGGAATCAACGTCAACACATACTCTTTGTAAGGAATAAGATTTGGGTGTTTCGTATCCCACTCGCCTTTGATCTGATTGATCACGAGAGCGGAATCTCTGAAGACACTCAGAAACTTGATCCTTAAGTCAATTGCAGCTTGAAGACCCATGATACATGCTTCATACTCTGCCATGTTGTTGGTGCAGTTGAAACATAGTCGGGCAGTGAGTGGAGTATGAGTGCCTTTTGGAGATATGATCACAGCGCCGATACCATTACCCAAAGCGTTCGAGGCTCCGTAAAAGTGCATAGACCATTGGGATCCTTCCTCAGGTCCTTCATCCGGTCCAGGGACTTCACAATCAGTCACTACCATGATATTCTCGTCTGGAAATTCAAAGTTCATAGGTTGGTAATCGTCCACTGCCTGGTGTGCCAAATGGTCTGCCAACACACTTCCCTTGATTGCTTTTTGAGTCGTGTACTGGATGTCGTATTCAGTCAAGATCATCTTCCATCTTGCTATTCTTCCGGACAAGGCAGGCTTTTCGAAGATGTACTTGATTGGATCCATTTTTGAAATCAACAGAGTAGTGTGAGTCAACATATACTGTCTCACCCGGCGAGCAGCCCATACCAAAGCGCAGCAAGTTTTCTCGAGCAGTGAGTATCGGGTCTCACAGTCGGTAAACTTTTTGCTAAGGTAATAAATAGCGTGCTCTTTTCGGCCAGACTCGTCATGCTGCCCCAGCACACACCCCATTGAGCTGTCAAGTACTGTTAAGTATAGGATTAGAGGTCTCCCTTCAACCGGTGGCATAAGAATGGGTGGTTCTTGGAGATACTCTTTGATTCTGTCGAAAGCGGCCTGACATTCATCGTTCCAACGTACTACTTGATCTTTCTTCAGCAGCTTGAAGATTGGTTCACAGGTAGCAGTTAGATGTGAGATGAATCGGGCAATATAGTTCAGCCATCCTAGAAAGCCTCTGACTTCTTTTTCCATCTTAGGAGTTGGCATCTCTTGTATGGCTTTCACTTTGGCAGGGTCCACTTGAATACCTTTGTCGCTCACGACGAAGCCTAGCAGTTTTCCAGATCTTACCCCAAAGGTGCACTTGTTCGGGTTCAACCTCAGCTTGTACAACTTCAGACGGTCAAACAGCTTCTGTAGATGGTCAAGGTGTTCCTCCTCAGTTTGGGACCTTGCAATCATATCATCGACATATACTTCGATCTCGTGATGGATCACGTCATGAAACAAAGCAACCATGGCACGTTGGTAGGTTGCCCCAACATTTTTTAACCCAAAAGGCATGATCTTGTAGCAAAAGGTGCCCCACTGAGTAACAAAAGTGGACTTCTCCATGTCTTCAGGAGCCATCTTAATCTGATTATAACCGGAGAATCCGTCCATGAAGGAGAATACCTTATGCTGAGCAGTATTGTCAACCAGAACGTCAATGTGAGGCAGAGGGAAATCATCCTTGGGGCTTGCCCTGTTCAAATCCATGTAATCAACACACATTTGGACCTTACCATCTTTCTTCGGCACTGGAACCACGTTGGCAACCCACTGAGGGTAAGAAGTTACTGCAAGAAAACCAGCATCAAATTGTTTCATAACCTCAACTTTGATTTTCTCGAACATCTCTGAACGCATACGGCGGACCTTCTGTTTTACCGGAGGGCATTCTTCCTTGGTAGGCAGGTGATGAACCACAATGTCGGTATCCAACCCAGGCATGTCTTCGTAAGACCAGGCAAAGATTTCCACATAGTCATGCAGCATCTGAATCAACCGTTGTTTCACACTGAGCTCCAGATTGGCACCAATCTTAACTTCCTTCCTTTCTGTCTCAGTACCCAGATTTACCGTTTCCATTGGCTCTTCATGTGGCTGAATGGCCCTCTCTTCCTGGAGTAACAGTCTTGCAAGCTCACCAGGCACTTCGCAATCATCTTCACCTTCGTCTTCGGCTAAGTTGATCGGATTTTCGAAGTCATAACTGGCAGTAGCAGAGTCGTTACCAGTGGGATCCATAGTGGATTGGAACCTGTATAGGTGAGTGTGTGTAAATATAGCTGTTTTGCAATATATAATAAAGAAAGACAAGGAGTGCAAGATTTGAAATGTAAAAAACGTCCAATGCTTTTATTAATGATATATGAAAGTGACACACAAAAGCCCTCACAAATGAAGCCACGGTGCCTCGGGTAAGACACCGGGCCATAAAGTTTCAAATTATTGTTCGTTACAAATTCAAAACAAAGGAGTTCATTACTGAGTGACAAAAGTAATAGGTATGAAATCTTTCGCCGTCCAGTTGCTTGGTCCACCGTTGGTCGTTGGGTAGATCCAGCTGTCAAATTCAGATTCTTCTGCTTCGTCTTCAATAGCATTTACTCCCGGGTTGGTGATGAATACGGGAGGTCTTCCAATCCTTGCCTTACGCACAGCCCTCTGAGCCTATGCAGTGAAACCCAAACCAAACTTGTCAGTCTTTGGAGTGAAATCAGAAAGTCGCCCCCAGTTTGCGCACTCACCCTTCTCAACCACAGCCCGGGCATCCTTTAAGGAAGCCATCTTCAAAGGAGAATTTTCTTCAGTCACAGTTTCTGCTGACGCCAGTGTCTGAGGCACCTCTTCAAAGTGTTGAAAGGGGGTATTAATGAACTCCCCGTCCATCTCTACATACCGGAACGAGTTGAGGTGGCTGACCATATATTCTTCCTCCCCCTGCACTGTTACGATCTTCCCTCTGACCGGGTACTTAAGCTTCTGATGTAACGTGGAGGTCACAGCTCCAGCCTTGTGGATCCATGGACGACCCAACAAACAAGAATAGGATGGTCGGATGTCCATCACATAGAATGTTGAATCAAAGACCTGCGAGCCAACCCTGATTGAAATGTCAACTTCACCATGTACCATCCTTTTGGACCCGTCAAAGGCCCGGACGACAATGTTACTTGGCTTGAGCTCTAGACCCTCACAATCCAGCCTGTCTAGAGCTTTCTTGGGTAATACGTTCAACGAAGAACCGGTGTCTACCAACACATGGGCAAGAGTAGTGCCCCTGTATTCAATAGAGACATGCAGGGCGTCATTATGGTTCTTTCCCTTGGCAGTCAGATCGGCGTCAGAGAAACCCAACCCATTATCGGCAGTCAAGTTGGCCACACAATCGGTAAATTGATCAGCTGACATTTCTTGTAGCACATGGGCCGTCTTCAGGAAGGAAATCAGGGCCTTGGCATGGGCCTCTGAACACAACAACAGTGATAGCATAGAAATTTTAGAGGGGGTGTGCCCCAGCTGCTCAACTACATTGAAATCACTCTTCTTGATAATTTTAAGAATCTCTTCCTTCTCTTGCTTGGAAGCTTCAACATTGGTGGTCTTCGGTGCCTCCGTCTGGGCAGGCACATCAGTAGCAATCCCTTTGCCCCGAGCGTCAGATGACTCGGCGGCAGGGGTAGAAATAGGAACTTGGTCAGGCAGGGAAGTGGGCACACTGGCAGGTGTGATGACAAGAGGTCTCTGAATAGATGGTGGCGCAATATCTGGTGAGAAGAGCCTGCCACTGCGAGTGACTTTAGCAGGCCCGGTGATGTTGCTGACACCGGTACTAGTATCAAACTCTTGTTTTACTCCAAGCACATAAACATCTGCCCCATAGTGCCAAGGGACAGCTTTGTCAGATGTATAGGGGATGGGCCCCGGAACAGTAATGATGATGGGAGAAATCTTCTGAGTAGACATGATTTTGACAGGCTTCTTTGAGGGAGCCTTAGGAGGGTTGTTAAAAATAGTGATAATAGAAACTTCTTCGGTACGAGTAGCAGGAACAACAATCTTCTCGAACAAGATCTCTTTATTATCCATCAGGCTTTGGACGCCTGACTTCAGCAAAGGACAACCAGCAGATGAAACAGAACATAGAAGGCAACCTTTACTACATCCCGGAAATAAACCGGCTAGAAACAGGTTCCTTTTGACAGTCAATAACGGAGTAACAATATCTTCCACAGAGGCTACATACAAGTCTTCTTCCACAACATTCACTCCATGCTGGGGCATGGGAGCAGTCACAACATTGGGCCTTTCGGGTGCCTCGAACTGTATTTCCTTAGCATCAATAAGGTCCTGAACCTTATTCCTCAGAGCCCAACAATCATCCGTAGTATGCCCCAGGCTGTCAGAGTGATAAGCGCAGCGGGCGTTGGGATTGTACTTTGGAGAAGTTGTGTTCACTACCTTCGGAGCTTCTTTGACAGTTACCAGATTGGTTGACAGCAATTGTAGCAATATCTGAGAGAGGGTCATACTGAGCCGAGTGTACTGCCTTTTGGGCCTCTCACCTCTTGGCTAGTTGTATTGCTGAGGAGCAGCAGCAAGTGTGATCGGTGGAAATAGAACTGACTGTTTTTTAAGCTGGTTTGCGAAATGTCGCGGTAAGCAAGAGTCGCCACCGTCTTTTATGTTCTCCAACATGGAAAGGACAAAAGCACAACAAAATTCCTTCTTTGAGAATGTCTCTCGGTTCGGGAGGTAGATTATAGAAAGGGAAGGTGTTAGCACCCTTTCTATCCGTGGTTATCCACGGGCTCTTAGGTACTTGCTCTTATGTTTTCAAAATTTGTTTGCTTTTCAAGTGTGTGTGGGTTTTGAAAAAGTTTCGTTTGAAAAATTTCTAAGTAACTCTTGTATCTGTCCTCAAGAGTGTATGAAAAATTTGTTTGAAAACTTTTAGAAAGTGTAGGTGTGAAAAGATGTTTTTGTTTTTAGAAAGAGAGCAAGTACCCAGGAGAATCTACCTACTCTAAGGAATTAGGCTGTGTAAGAGTCCTTTAAATAGTGCTATCCCACCATTGAGAGGTAGGTAGCACCGTCGTTGGAGTTGTTCGGGTCAATTCGATTAAGAGGGACATGTGTGGTCACCAAAGCAATGGTAGGACATCTTAGTGGTAACCCTAACGTCCTAGATCCTTTTTATCCGAGGCAACCGTTTCGAGGCAACTGGATCTTAGACAGGAGGGCGACCTCTAAAGCACCCTATACTTGACGACCACGTCGAGGCAACCAGTGAGGCGTACCCTAGGAGTGGCATGTGCATGTGTGTTCAATTCAGTTTATGTTTATCTTTGAACATGTTATTTGTGAGCTACAGATTGATTTTATTATTCATACAAGTCTTTCATGCATTTTTAACAGTTAAGAGTGCGGAAAATAAAGTGCGGAAAAGGTAAATCTAGCTATTACAAGGTGCAGGTATATACCTCGCTAAAAACAACAACCCGTTTGGAAAATAAAAATGCGAGAATTTAAAAGAAAGCGATAAAGTTCTAATTAATTATTACATTTCCTGAGCAGATACAAAATAATGAATTAAAAAATAAATACGCGCGAAAGATTGAATCAGGAACGTCCTAGGGTTTTGACCCTTTTGAGAAAAGAATTGAGTTTGTCCTTTTTTGCAATTAATCAAATATTAAACCTAAACCTAATTAATTAATTAATTAAAGAAATTTTTTTTTTGTGGTTTTATGTTTTTAATGAAATAAAATAAAAAGGAATTAAAAGTTGAAAATTAGTAAAAACCCTAATTTCTATATTAATTTTATTTATTATGAAAAAGATTAAAATTATCCTAATTAAACAACTAAATTAATTAATGTTAGAATTTATTTACAAAAATAATTAGTAGTGAAATTAATAAATAATAATAATAAAAATATTAGTTTTTCTGATTTTTGTTTATGAAAATAATTATCTATGAATTAAATAATAATAATAATAGTTATTAAAGAAAATAAAAGGAAAAAGAAAATGAAAAAAAGAATAATAAACCAGGGGTGCTGGACCAAAAATGGAGGTGGATCTGGAATTTCTGAGGCCCAATAAGCCAAACCTGTTGACTTTATGGAATCAAGTGTGCAAGCATTGACTGGGAACACCATGGTCCACGCCTCATGGCCATCAGATTGGCATTAGTGGCCACTTGGCAGGCTGATCGCTTGAGATGCATGATGGACGCTGTTTGGAAGCCTGTATAGGAACACATTAGAAAAAATAATATTGAGTTTTGGGGGGACCTGGGAATCGAACCCAGGTCCCAATGCTTACAAGACACATCATCTCCCACTAGGCCATTGCGTTGTCTTTGTTATTATAATGGGCAATAAACATAATATATGAAAATAACGCCTATGCTGGAAATTAACAAAAACGCGCTCTATATTTGAATTGCCCAATGACGTCTCCACACGTATTGTCTTCTTCCTCCTTTTGCATGTAAAACAAAACAATTAGCGGGGGTTTTAAACCCCCACAACCTGCAAATGTCAAAAATAGCGAATAGCTCCCTGATTAATATAAATTGTTCGCGAGGGTAGTTTTAGTTTCGTCTCATCCTTACGAATCCAACCATGGATTTTTCAAAGCCTGATTTTTCCTGTATTACAAACCCCTAATTTGAAAGCTTCAAAACCCTAAAACTTATCCATGGTGGTTTCGGTTTCAGGGTGTTTCAAGGAAATTGAACCACACCATTAGCTTCGTATGGGTCCTGTGAACACAAAACACTCAACAAAACATATCAAATGTGCATGAATAATGAGATGCGATTCTGAAAAATATGTACAAAGTATTAAACCGTTTTTGATGATTCTTGTGGCTTTAGTGCTTGATTTTGATTGCAATGTGTTCCTGGGGACTTATGCAAGGTATTAGAATCCTCAAATTGGTTTGACAGGGCCTAGAATGTGGAGAACTGTTTTCAAATTTTCTTGAGTTTTTTTGGAATTGGTTTATGGCTCTGTAGCAGCTTTTGCACGTGAATTGTATTAGGTTTAGGTTCAGCATATGTATGGGAATAGAATTAGGTCAGCAGCTGGGCCAATGATCCATGGAATTAAGTTTTGAGATTTTTGTTTGAACACCATTAAAGGACTTTCCATTCTTGAAGCAAAACCATGATTTTATTCACAAAATAGCCTAGCACGAATTTGTGAGTTGGCACATGACACATGAAAGCTGTATAAATCAAAAGGATACTATTTCATTGATTTTTAGATTTTATTTGAATTATTAAAGATTTAAAATGAATTAAATCAATAAAAATTAAATAAAATAGAAAAATAAATGTTTGATCTTGAAATTAATCATGGGACACGTGGGTGGCATGACAAGGCTGAATCAAGTGGAAGAAAGTGGGCCCTTTTGTCAAAAATTGAAGTTTTAAGGATAGTTGACTTTTGCCATTTCACAAAAATTTCCCAACTTCTCCAATGCATATCTTGCTCAATTGTGATCATATGGACATGTTCTTGGACATTTTGGAAAAGTCTTGAAGTCCTCTAACCAATGCCTTTGGTCTCATGTCATTTGAATTTACCAATCTCAAGTTATGGTCTTTGACTTAAAATGTCTTTTTGATAACTTTTTGTGAGAGCATTTCTTGGACTTGGAATGTGAAGATGAGTTGTAGGAAATGTCATCCCCTTAAAAATGAGCATTGGATGAGATTTTTCTGATGATCCATGAAAAAGTTATGCCTTGGTCAAGTTACAGTTGACTTTTCAACTGTCCAAAAATGGAAACTTTTGCATCTTGATGATTTTTGAGCCATGCTTGTGAAATCATGATCAAGACTTGATCAAATGATGATTGTGAGCTCAAAATAAGATGTTGACCAAATTTTTTGACTTTTGACTGCCAAATGACCATTTTACCCCTGCAGTTGACTGTAGAGTAACTAGGGCTTTTGACTGTGCAATTTGATGCTGTGAGCCTTGAAACTTGACAGGTAGATGCTTGGCAATGTATATAGGCATATGGGACTTGATTGAGCCATTGAAAACCTCAACTTCCTTAAGAGAAACGAAACCCTAATTTTGACTGGCTTAGGAGGATGTTTGACTGTGCAACCCTTGAGAGATTTTGAACCATTTGAAGATTGACCTTGATAAATCTTGAAGAATATAGGAGGGCAAATTTTGGGGTACAACAGTTGCCCCTGTTCAATCTTCTTAAACCTGAGGATGTAGATTGGCTTGCGTGCCTTTCGTGATCCGAAGGTGGAAGATGATTGAACACTAGAGTGCCCAAAAATTTGCACTCGCATAGTAGAGTATCAGCAGTGTGATGTCGGGAATGGGCTTACAGATGCCATTTGGAGAGATGATGGATATGAGGATGGGCTTATAGATGCCATCTGGAGATGCGACAGAATCTCGTCGGGAATGGGCTTATAGATGCCATTTGGAGATGTAATGGATAGGAGGATGGGCTTATAGATGCCATTTGGAGATGCGACAGAATCTTGTTGGGAATGGGCTTATAGATGCCATTTGGAGATGTAATGGATAGGCGGATGGGCTTATAGATTCCATCTGGAGATGCGACAGAGTTTTGTCGGGAATGGGCTTATAGATGCCATTTGGAGATGTAATGGATAGGAGGATGGGCTTATAGATGCCATCTGGAGATGCGACATAATCTTGTCGGGAATGGGCTTATAGATGCCATTTGGAGATGTAATGGATAGTTGTGGAGATGGGCTTAAAGATGCCATTGGGGGTGTCGATCGCGTAATAGATTCCTTAGCGAGAACTTGCGTACTTTGAGAAAGAAAGATAATTTCCTTGCCTGTTACAGGTGTTGATTTTCGAACTCTTTATGCAGATATGCCCAGGCTAGATACAGGTATCGAATCTACAGTCAATTGCTCACAGATATGCCCTGGCTAGATACAGGTATCGAATCTGGAACTTCAAACTCTTCATGCAGACATGCCCTGGCTAGATACAGGTATCGTATCTACAATCAGTTACTCACAGATATGCCCTGGCTAGATACAGGAATCGAATCTGGAATTGATCGTCCACAGATATTCCCTGGCTGGATACAGGAATCGAATCTCTAAACTCTTCATGCAGACATACCTTGGCTGGATACAGGAATTGAATCTATAATCAGTTACTCACAGATATGCCCTGGCTAGATACAGGAATCGAATCTGGAATCGGTCGTCTACAGATATGCCCTGGCTGGATACAGGAGTCGAATCTCTAAACTCTTCATGCAGACATGCCCTGGAGATATGCCCTGGCTAGATACAGGAATCGAATCTGGAATTGGTCGTCTACAGATATGCCCTGGCTGGATACAGGAGTTGAATCTCTAAACTCTTCATGCAGACATGCCCTGGCTGGATACAGGAATCGAATCTACAATCAGTTACTCACAGATATGCCCTGGCTGAATACATGAATCGAATCTGGAATTGGTCGTCTACATATATGCCCTGGCTGGATACAGGAGTCGAATCTCTAAACTCTTCATGCAGACATGCCCTGGCTGGATACAGGTATCGAATCTACAATCAGTCACTCACAGATATGCCCTGGCTAGGTACAGGAATCGAATCTGGAATTGGTCGTCTACAGATATGCCCTGGCTGGATACAGGAATCGAATCTCTAAACTCTTCATGCAGACATGCCCTGGCTGGATACAGGTATCGAATCTACAATCACTTACTCACAGATATGCCCTGGCTAGATACAGGAATCGAATCTCTGAATTCTTCGTCTACAGATATGCCCTGGCTGGATACAGGTATCGAATCTCTAAACTCTTCATCCAGACATGCCCTGGCTGGATACAGGTGTCGAATCTACAATCAGTTACTCACAGATATGCCCTGGCTAGATACAGGAATCGAATCCGGAATTCTTCGTCTACAGATATGCCCTGGCTGGATACAGGTATCAAATCTCTAAACTCTTCATGCAGACATGCCCTGGCTGGATACAGGAATCGAATCTACAATCAGTTACTCACAGATATACCCTGGCTAGATACAGGAATCGAATCTCTGAATTCTTCGTCTACAGATATGCCCTGGCTGGATACAGGTATCGAATCTCTAAAATCTTCATGCAGACATGCCCTGGCTGGATACAGGTATCGAATCTACAATCAGTTACTCACAGATATGCCCTGGCTAGATACAGGAATCGAATCCGGAATTCTTCGTCTACAGATATGCCCTGGCTAGATACAGGTATCGAATCTCTAAACTCTTCATGCAGACATGCCCTGGCTGGATACAGGTGTCGAATCTACAATCAGTTACTCACAGATATGCCCTGGCTAGATACAGGAATCGAATCCAGAATTCTTCGTCTACAGATATGCTCTGGCTGGATACAGGAGTCGAATCTCTAAACTCTTCATGCAGACATGCCCTGGCTGGATACAGGAATCGAATCTACAATCAGTTACTCACAGATATGCCCTGGCTAGATACAGGAATCGAATCTCTGAATTCTTCGTCTACAGATATGCCCTGGCTGGATACAAGTATCGAATCTCTAAACTCTTCATGCAGACATGCCCTGGCTGGATACAGGTGTCGAATCTACAATCAGTTACTCATAGATATGCCCTGGCTAGATACAGGAATCGAATCCGGAATTCTTCGTCTACGGATATGCCCTGGCTTGATACAGGTATCGAATCTCTAAACTCTTCATGCAGACATGCCCTGGCTGGATACATGTGTCGAATCTACAATCAGTTACTCATAGATATGCCCTGGCTAGATACAGGAATCAAATCCGGAATTCTTCGTCTACAGATATGCCCTGGCTGGATACAGGAGTCGAATCTCTAAACTCTTCATGCAGACATGCCCTGGCTGGATACAGGTATCGAATCTACAATCAGTCACTCACAGATATGCCCTGGATGGATACATGTATCGATACTGGAACTGCGAAAGTTGATGGTAATCGTCTTTTGATTGACCTTTTCCTGAAAAGGCAAAACATTAGTTGTATGCAACGTCATGATGTATGAAATGCATGATGTCATGATGTTCTCAGGGAGAAATGAGATTGTGTTATATGCATTTTGTCATGTATGTAAGCAGGATGTATGAAATGTGATATGTTTATGAATGTGTTTTTGTCTAGGAAAATAAATCCTTGACGAATGCCGGGAGCTTGTTAAATCCTGGGCTGATGTTTGAAGAGTAGAGTTCTTCATTTCTGCTGGGGAGGACGGTTGCAAGAATAAACCGGTAGGAGAGGATGACTCCGTTGGAGAATAAACTTGATGAAGATATCACTCTGCGGGGAATTACTCTGTGGGGAGAGATACTTTGCTGAGGTTTGATGATAACTCCGCTGGGGATACCGTTGATATGTTATGTTGGGGAATTGATGAACTCCGCTGGGGGTAGGAAGAACTTCGCCGAGGATGATCTTTTCGTGGTAATTAGCTGAGGATAACCTAGTTATAAGCTCTGGTGGGGAATAACCTTTGAATATGGTCGGGGAGAGACATATGTACTCTGCAGGGGACAAACTTCCAAAATCTACTGGGGATAAGCTTCCAGAATCTACTGGGGAGATTGATTCAACTTTTCTGGGGAAACTTTAGACTGTACTGGGGAAGTGGCTCCACTAGGGTGTCTGGTATTCCTCCGGGGAACCATCTTATATTAAGACTGCCGGGGATGCTTGCTTAGGAACATCTGTATACTCTGCTGGGAATATTGAGATTTTCTGGGGATACCCAACTTTCTTAAGGCTGACAGTAGGCTAACTCTGCTTGGGGAGAGTGTTGCTGACTTGCTGGAGATACTGTGCCTTTTGGGGCTGATTGGAGACCAACTCTGCTCGGGGGAGAGTATTGTTGAGTCTTGTCTTACTCTGCAGGGAGTGAAGGTATCCTGGTCACATTCTTCAGCCGAATCTACCTTGGTACCTGGTGGACAAAGCAGCCAGATCGCTTAGACAATTCTTATTGCCCCAGTTTCTGCTGGAGAAGAAGGTTCCTGTGAAGGTGCTTGATAACTGCCGATTGACAAATCTTCTTCTGGTAGGCAAGTGACGAGATGACGGAACATAGTCGTACGCTTTTGATCCCTAACTTTTGCCTGGACCGCCCTTTCGGGTTTTCAGTCCACCGGGATACCCATTTTTTCCCAAGCAGCCTTTTCAGGTTTTCGACTTGCCGGGTGTACAGATTTTTTTCATTTCATCCCTTATTTTTTCCCGAACCCTTTTGGTTCGCCGGGAAGCCCTTATTTTTGCCTAGGTGTGTCAACCTAGCGGGTCTTTGATTATGCGCAGTATTTTTTCGACTATGTCCGTGCTCTCAGGATGTAGGGAGGTGCCCCTGTCAGTAGTGTTGCGTTGCCCTACTACCAGAAGATCTTCGTTTGATCGTCCAATTCCCCAAGTGATCCAGATGGAAATTTGCCCCAAGTTGGTTAGCCTTTTGAGAGATTCTCCGAATCTTGACTTAACTGCCCCAGATAATAGACCATGATCATGTCTGCCCCTTGGTTGGAAGTACTTTTGTTCACTTAGATATTCGTCGTGCGAATTTCTCTATTGTTCGAACAAATAGTCATATGCAAACAGTGTTATATCAAGAATGCAAAGCTTATGTCTGTCTTGAAGTTTTTGAAAATGCATTTTTTTTATATAAACAAGTGATTTTTTGTAAACTGTGATGTCAACTCGTTATTTTACCGCAAGCCTTAAGGAGTCAGGATACCTTTCGTAACAGTATGCTTTCGAACTAACCCATGCTTCAACTAGGACTTTTAAAGGTTGTAGCGTGGCTTGGTTCCCGGTTTAAGAAACAAAGGATAAAGGCTCAAAAATTTTTTGTACCCACCCGTTCTTCGTGATGTTCTTCGATCCTAAACTCAGCTGATCGTGCGTTAGACCTTGTTTGAGTCTTTGCTTTGATATACCAGCGATGGTTCGGATATTGACAGTTTATTTGGAATAGGCAGTCATTCCTTTTTTTGTTGAGGGTTTGTAGGACCTCTTTCTTTTTTATTTCGTTATCCCTGTCTTTTGCCTGAACTGTTTCTTTTCGTATTACAGTCAGTGGGATGCCCCAGTTTTTTGTAAGTCTCCTTCATAGGTTTTGACTTATTGGGCTTTCGTTTTTTGAGATAATGACTGCTTGTCTTTATGATTATTCGGAACCATCATTGTCTTTTGTTTCAAAAGGACTTCTTTTGATGTCATTCGTTATGCACTTGGATCAACTGAGAGAACTACCCTGCCCCATGTTATGATTAAGGGTTTTTAATTTTTGAAAAGAAAAAACTCCTACTTCTTTGGCTCGAAGGGGTTGACGAGGGATTATCTTCCTTATAACTCCAGTGTTTAGGGTTTGAAACAATGCCTGTACCTCATCAGCGGGGTCTGTTCAAAAGCATACTGTAAAGATCGTGGTATCGTTTTCGTCATCCTCCCTCAAGAGGCTTAGAATTTAATCGAGAGTTGACATCAAAAAAAGAAAGCAGTTTGAATATAGCGAATGCGAATATATTGATTCAAAACTGACATATGCGATGCGTTGATAAAGTAATAAAGTTTGTTATGACAATAATTGTTTGAACAATCAAAGAAAAATACAACTTGAACATTTGAATGAACAAAAGTTTTTTTTTCAATCCTAGGACTTGTCACTTCAAATGGTGAATCTTGCAGGGATAGTAGAAGAACTCAGCCTGGCCATCTTGGGTGAATTCCACTGCTCCTTCATCAATCAGATCCTGGATCTTATTCTTCAGAGACCGATAGTCGCTTGTGTCGTGTCCCGGACCATCAGAGTGGTATGCACATCTTCTATTGGGATGATAAGTAGGAGCAGAGATGTTGGGATTCCGGGGAGGAGCCCTTAGAGTTACCAAATTCAACCTCAACAGTTGTTGTAAAGCTTGAGACAGCGACATGTTAAGCTTGGTAAATTGCCTTCGAGGCTTACTCTGATCAACCCGTTGCTCTGGGCGAGGTTGTGGTTGGACCTGTGAAGTGGTGGAAGCTTAGAGAGGCCTATTCGTTAAACCAAACCTTTGACTTCTTGGAGGCTGATTACCGGTTTGGTCTCCAACCCTGACTACTTGCTTCATAATGTCTTGCTGAAGCTGGTGAGGTTGATACTGGATTTGTGACCCTGAAGCAAGTTGAGGAGCTTTTCCCTTGTCTTCTTGTCTCAAAGGGAATTTGATGGTGACTGGCTCTCCAACCTTAGATGTTTGCCCCAGTTGGTTATCCCGAAGCAGTTGGTTGACGAGAACCCTGAGCTCTTCTTGTCTTTGAGCTAAGTCTTGGATGAGAGTCATCTGCCCCAGCATCTGGGTTCTCATTGTATCTACCTCAGCTTGCAGACGTTTCAGACGTTCTTCTTTATCGTCTTCTGGACTATTCCTGACCAAAGTCCCCATGAGGAGTGTTCTCAGCTCTTCCTGCCCCTTGGATAGATTTAAGAGGATCTCCCCGAACCGAGTCTCTTGAGCATGAAGATCCTGGTTGTCTTGTTGGGAAGCCATTGCTGAAATAAACAGCGAAGAAGGTAAGAGACATGTACCAAGGGTACCTGTAATGCAATGATATGTATGATATGCATGCGATGTTTTCAAGGATCTCACGGGGTAAACAAGAAAATTGTTAGAATTGGAATCCGGTGGCTTGATTGAAGGCACTTCATGTTGCTGAGAGTCCTTCTTCAAGAGTCAGGGCTTACCATATCGAGTGGGTCATAGCCCCTGACAACCTTGGCTAGAGGAAAATAAATCCCCTTTGCCCCTTGCTAGACATTTGATTCATCATGACCTGCATCACAGACCCTTGAGATCCTTGAAATGGATTAGTCCTTATGCAGGATGTATGCAATGGTATGATGGTATGATGCTATGCTATGCGTGGAGTAATGTAGGTAAACCTTGTTATGAGTCCAGATTAAGGACTGTAAACAAAACCTGCAAGAAACTCAAGTGTCAGATAACAAGCATGCAAGTAGTCAAGTTTGAAGGCACACAAGTCACACAAGACAACCCTTAGAGTTCAGGCCAACATGAAGTTTGGGTACTACCCTCTTGAAGTTGGTGGGCTCAAAACCTGTCCTATCAAAAGTAACCGGGTTCTAAGGAGCTCAATATCATTGGGTTGTTTTCTATGTTCATTGTTTTGATTTAGCCACTGAATTGGTGATCAAAATATTCCAAGAAAACAACCCTCAATGAGTGTAGTATCGAGTATCTACCAACTTCGGACTGCACCAAAGTCGGTCATCTCACTACCCCTAAAGAGGCCAGGATGGTCAAGTAATGTTCCTAAGGTCATTTGATGCTTCACGACACCACGCGGCGGCCCCGTACTCTCCTTGACTTGACTCAAGGGTTACCGGTACTCACCAAAGTGCCACATCAACGTAGCAAACTGCTTCAACCGTGTTGGTATACCCCGCACAGTTCCCTCACAGTTTGTTGCTACTTTCTAAAAGGTATCCCCCAGATCCGGGTTAGGATCTATGAAACTCCCAAAATAGGCCCACAATATTTAAAGCAATCAAAGCAAGCAATTGAAAACAAGAGTGGTCTAATCCTAAGGTACACCTCACTTATTAGCATTCCCCAGCAGAGTCGCCAGTTCTGTGATCGATGGAAATAGAACTGACTGTTTTTTAAGCTGGTTTGCAAAATGTCGCGGTAAGCAAGAGTCGCCACCGTCTTTTATGTTCTCCAACATGGAAAGGACAAAAGCACAGCAAAATTTCTTCTTTGAGAATGTCTCTCGGTTTGGGAGGTAGATTATAGAAAGGGAAGGTGTAAGCACCCTTTCTATCCGTGGTTATCCACGGGCTCTTAGGTACTTGCTATTATGTTTTCAAAATTTGTTTGCTTTTCAAGTGTGTGTGGGTTTTGAAAAAGTTTCGTTTGAAAAATTTCTAAGTAACTCTTGTATCTGTCCTCAAGAGTGTATGAAAAATTTGTTTGAAAACTTTTAGAAAGTGTAGGTGTGAAAAGATGTTTTTGTTTTTAGAAAAAGAGCAAGTACCCAGGAGAATCTACCTACTCTAAGGAATTAGGCTATGTAAGAGTCCTTTAAATAGTGTTATCCCACCATTGAGAGGTAGGTAGCACCGTCGTTGGAGTTGTTCGGGTCAATTCGATTAAGAGGGACATGTGTGGTCACCAAAGCAATGGTAGGACATCTTAGTGGTAACCCTAACGTCCTAGATCCTTTTTATCCGAGGCAACCGTTTCGAGGCAACTGGATCTTAGACAGGAGGGCGACCTCTAAAGCACCCTATACTTGACGACCACGTCGAGGCAACCAGTGAGGCGTACCCTAGGAGTGGCATGTGCATGTGTGTTCAATTCAGTTTATGTTTATCTTTGAACATGTTATTTGTGAGCTACAGATTGATTTTATTATTCATACAAGTCTTTCATGCATTTTTAACAGTTAAGAGTGTGGAAAATAAAGTACGGAAAAGGTAAATCTAGCTATTACAAGGCGCGGGTATATACATCGCCAAAAACAACAACCCGTTTGGAAAATAAAAATGCGAGAATTTAAAAGAAAGAGATAAAGTTCTAATTAATTATTACATTTCCTGAGCAGATACAAAATAATGAATTAAAAAATAAATACGCGCGAAAGATTGAATCGGGAACGTCCTAGGGTTTTGACCCTTTTGAGAAAAGAATTGAGTTTGTCCTTTTTTGCAATTAATCAAATATTAAACCTAAACCTAATTAATTAATTAATTAAAGAAAAAAATGTTTTTTTTGTGGTTTTATGTTTTTAATGAAATAAAATAAAAAGGAATTAAAAGTTGAAAATTAGCTTCGTATGGATCCTGTGAACACAAAACACTCAACAAAACATATCAAATGTGCATGAATAATGAGATGCGATTCTGAAAAATATGTACAAAGTGTTAAACCGTTTTTGATGATTCTTGTGGCTTTAGTGCTTGATTTTGATTGCAATGTGTTCCTGGGGACTTATGTAAGGTATTAGAATCCTCAAATTGGTTTGACAGGGCCTGGAATGTGGAGAACTGTTTTCAAATTTTCTTGAGTTTTTTTGGAATTGGTTTATGGCTCTGTAGCAGCTTTTGCACGTGAATTGTATTAGGTTTAGGTTCAGCATTTGTATGGGAATAGAATTAGGTCAGCAGCTGGGCCAATGATCCATGGAATTAAGTTTTGAGATTTTTGTTTGAACACCATTAAAGGACTTTCCATTCTTGAAGCAAAACCATGATTTTATGCACAAAATAGCCTAGCACGAATTTGTGAGTTGGCACATGACACATGAAAGCTGTATAAATCAAAAGGATACTATTTCATTGATTTTTAGATTTTATTTGAATTATTAAAGATTTAAAATGAATTAAATCAATAAAAATTAAATAAAATAGAAAAATAAATGTTTGATCTTGAAATTAATCATGGGACACGTGGGTGGCATGACAAGGCTGAATCAAGTGGAAGAAAGTGGGCCCTTTTGTCAAAAATTGAAGTTTTAAGGATAGTTGACTTTTGCCATTTCACAAAAATTTCCCAACTTCTCCAATGCATATCTTGCTCAATTTTGATCATATGGACATGTTCTTGGACATTTTGGAAAGGTCTTGAAGTCCTCTAACCAATGCCTTTGGTCCCATGTCATTTGAATTTACCAATCTCAAGTTATGGTCTTTGACTTAAAATGCCTTTTTGATAACTTTTTGTGAGAGCATTTATTGGACTTGGAATGTGAAGATGAGTTGTAGGAAATGTCATCCCCTTCAAAATGAGCATTGGATGGGATTTTTCTGATGATCCATGAAAAAGTTATGCCTTGGTCAAGTTACAGTTGACTTTTCAGCTGTCAAAAAATGGAAACTTTTGCATCTTGATGATTTTTGAGCCATGCTTGTGGAATCATGATCGAGACTTGATCAAATGATGATTGTGAGCTCAAAATAAGATGTTGACCAAATTTTTTGACTTTTGACTGCCAAATGACCATTTTGCCCCTACAGTTGACTGTAGAGCAACTAGGGCTTTTGACTGTGCAATTTTATGCTGTGAGCCTTGAAACTTGACAGGTAGATGCTTGGCAATGTATATAGACATATGGGACTTGATTGAGCCATTGAAAACCTCAACTTCCTTGAGAGAAACGAAACCCTAATTTTGACTGGCTTAGGAGGATGTTTGACTGTGCAACCCTTGAGAGATTTTGAACCATTTGAAGATTGACCTTGATAAATCTTGAAGAATATGGGAGGGAAATATTTGGGGTACAACAGCAGGCTTTGAAATTACCACCGCGTTGACAGCTTGGCGGCGTTCTGGTTTGTTCTGTCTTCTGGGACCATAAACAACACTAGCTTCCTTCTTGAAGGGCTTCTTTTCAGTACTCGAGGAGGCACATTTCTGTATCTTCCCCAACTTGATACCAACTTCGATCCTCTCACCAGTCAGGATCAGGTCTGTAAACCCTGCAGAAGAATTACCAATCAGGTGGTTGAAGAATGGACCAGACAGGGTCCCCAAGAACATGTCCACGAGTTCACGGTCAGTCAACGGTGGCTGCACCCTGCCAGCCAGGTCTCTCCACTTCTGCGCGTACTCCTTAAAACCTTCACCCGTCCCCAGTGACATACCCTGGAGTTGGGTACGCGTGGGAGCGAGGTCGGAATTGTACTGATACTGCTTATAAAACGCAGTAGCCAAGTCCTCCCAATTTCGAATACTGGCTCCATCCAGCTGATAGAACCATTCTAGTTGAGCCCCTGAAAGGCTATCCTGGAAGAAATGGATCCATAAGTTCTTGTCTGCAGTGTAAGGTTGGATCTTCCTTACATAAGAACAGAGGTGCAGTTTAGGACAGGAAGCCTCGTCGTACTTCGCAAAGGCAGGTGCCTTGAACTTGTGTGGGATCACCACCCCAGAAGATAAACCTAGATCTCCAAAATCCAACCCAGGCACGCGTTGAATCTCCATAGCATTTAACCGGTCCTCCAGCTTTTTGTACTTATCCTCAGCAGGAGGGTACTGTTCGTCATTGTAATCTGTCTCGTTGTTGGAGACCACGTGACTAGGAACCTCTCTCCCTTGGGGACTATCCTTCCCTGCAGAGGAAGTAGCCTGATCAGCCTCATTCTGCAGTGTATTCCCAAACCTTCGTCCAGTGTTAAACAGCACAATCCTTCTCTTCTTCTTCTTCTTCTCCTTCAAGAGCAGAGTCTTCAACTCCTGTTGACCCTGGGCTAAGCTCATGACCAGCTCTTGAAACTGGGCGTTATGGGCCTGGAGGGCCTTGATAGCTTGTTCGGTAGTAGGCTCGGAAGACATGATGATTGAGTGCTGAAATAAACAGCGAAGAAGATTAAGCAACCTGTAGAAAAAGGGTACCTGTTATGCATATGATGCAATGAGATGCGTATGATTTATGTTTTCAAAGACAATCGGGATTCAACTTTGTAGACAAAAAGGAAACACACTTTATTAGATTCAAACTTTAAATTGTTCAACAATTTGCCCTTAGGCGTTACAAGAATGAAAATACTGAAAAGGAAATAAAAGCTGTAAAAGAAACATCCAAAGCCCATCAGTGCTCCCATGGCCTCCTCTTCTCAGTACGGATATAGTCATTCAGGATCCGCTCATTCTCCAATTGCTTAGTCAACTTCTGGATCTTTTGTTCCTGTTCGTTGAACCTTTCCCGATAAGAATCCCGTTCTTCCTGTAGCTGCGCCCAAGACCTCTTTAGTGTATCAACATCAGTGGGTATCTGAGGAGGGAGGACAGTTGGAGGAACCCCATCTCTATCAGGACATTCAAGAATGATAGGCCTGACAGCTTCGTATGGCATACCTAACTTCTGAGCACGGATGCAGACCCATTTGTAGTAGGATTCCATAGGTAGAGAAGTCTTCGGTCCCAACTCATGTGGGTCAGCTTTGTGAATTCTGTCCCAAGCCTTGATGAATCTACGACGTAGCTCGTCACTATCTACCTGAAACTCAAAACTGATGTGAGGTACCAGCATCTCATGAGGTCCTGCTCTTCTGGCTCTTCCAAACTGACGGAGAGCTAAACACGGGTTATAAGAGATTCCTCCCTGGGTACCAATCAAAGGAACATTAAGATATTCTCTGCAACGATCAATAACAGCTACCTCATCCAAACCTCTGAGAGTCCAAATGATGTCGTTATCAGTGAGAGACATTAACCTATGAGCCCAGCCTCTTCCTTCTTTGTTCTTCATCACAAACTTAGGGAGGTGCGAAATAAACCACCTCACTAACAAAGGAGCACAACACCACAAAGTTCCCCGTCTTCGAGCAGTACGAGCATAGAGTTGTTGCAAGATATCACCCAAGAGAGTGGGTACAGGGTTCCGAGACATGAAAATCCTTATGGCATTGATATTGACAAAGTTATCAGGATTTGGAAACAATACTAGACCATAGATTAGGAGAGCCAGGATGTCTTCGTACGCCCTGAAGTCTAAGTCATTCCAGAAACTGTTAGCTTTACCAATCAGAAACTTAGCCAAAAAGCACTTAACTCCGCTTCTAGTCACCCAGTTATCCATTACCTCTTTGTTGGTCAAAGGAAGGGCTGCAACAATCTCCTCAAGCCTAAGAGTCTTTTCCCAACCAGTGAAGGGAGTCTGTTCCAAAACAGGGATACCAAGCAGATCAGAGAATTCTTCCAGGGTAGGGATCAGCTGGAAGTCTTGAAAGGTGAAGCAATGGTACAGGGGATCATAAAACTGGGTCAGGACACTCATCAGCTATTGGTCCCACTTTGAAGTGACTAAACCGAGAAGAGAACCATGCCTCTGGATGAAGGAAGTAGTATTTGGAATTCTGTCAACTAACTCTTTAAGCAAATCAGGCGGGTGAACAAAGTTGAGCCATATAGTATTCCTTCGTGCAGGCATCATGATGTCCTACAAAACAGAGCAAAGGTGAAACCCTCTTGTCTTTGAAATGGGTCAGTCCTTATGCAGGATGCATGCAATGTTATGATGGTATGATGTTATGATAAAGCACACCACAAGTATTCACAAAGGCAAACATGATAAGGCATACAAGTCACACAAGACAGCCCTTAGAGTTTAGGCCAGCATGAAGTTCAGGTACTACCCTCTTTCGGTTTCGTTGGTTAAGACCTGTCCTAGAAAATAGTAACCGGGTTCTAGAGGATCTCAATATCACTGACTACCCTCAATCGGTCATAACTCCAGCATCGCAATCTTTTCTTGCGGCCAGAACCATCGCGAGAGTTTAGCCTCAATGAGTGTAGCATACTGCTACTGTTCTATGGCCAAGTTGGGTCAATTTAGGGTTCTAAGGTCGGTTGGTGCTTAATGACTCCTCAGAAGACCCATATTCTCCTCGTTGCAACACAAGGGATATCGGTACAGACCAAGGTGTCACACCAACGTAGCCACTGCTTCACCCGTGTCGGTCTACGCCGACAGGTCCCTCACAGCTTATGCTACCTAAAGGGTATTCCCCAGATCCGGGTTAGGATCTATGTAACTCCAAAACAGGCCCACAATTTTAAAGCAATCAAAACAAGCAATTGAAAACATAAGAGTGGTCTAATCCTAAGGTACACCTCACTTATAAATATCCCCAGCAGAGTCGCCAGTTCTGTGATCGGTGGAAATAGAACTGACTGTTTTTTAAGCTGGTTCGTGAAATGTCGCGGTAAGCAAGAGTCGCCACCGTCTTTTATGTTCTCCAACATGGAAAGGACAAAAGCACAACAAAATTCCTTCTTTGAGAATGTTTCTCGGTTCGGGAGGTAGATTTATAGAAAGGGAAGGTGTTAGCACCCTTTCTATCCATGGTTATCCATGGGCTCTTAGGTACTTGCTCTTATGTTTTCAAAAATTGTTTGCTTTTCAAGTGTGTGTGGGTTTTGAAAAAGTTTCGTTTGAAAAATTTCTAAGTAACTCTTGTATCTGTCCTCAAGAGTGTATGAAAAATTTGTTTGAAAACTTTTTGAAAGTATAGGTGCGAAAAGTTATTTTGTTTGTTTGAAAGAGCAAGTACCCAGGAGAATCTACCTACTCTAAGGAATTAAGCTGTGTAAGAGTCCTTTAGATAGTGCTATCCCACCATTGAGAGGAAGGTAGCACCGTCGTTGGAGTTATTCTGGTCAATTCGATTATTAGGGACATGTGTGGTCACCAAAGCAATGGTAGGACGCCTTAGTGGTAACCCTAATGTCCTAGATCCTTTTTATCGAGGCAACCGTTTCGAGGCAACTGGATCTTTAGATAGGAGGGCGACCTCTAGGACACCCTATACTTGACGACCACGTTCGAGGCAACCAGTGAGGCGTACCCTAGGAGTGGCATGTACATGTGTGTTGTTTCAGTTTATATTTATCTTTGAACATGTCATTTGTGAGCTACGGATTGATTTTATTATTCATACAAGTCTTTCATGCATATTAACAGTTAAGAGTGCGGAAAATAAATTGCGGAAAGGTAAAGCTACGCTATTACAAGGCGCGGGTCTATACATCGCCAAAAACAAAAACCCGTTTGGAAAATAAAGTGCGAGAAAAGTAAATAAAGCGGTAAAATTCTAATTAACTATTACATTTCTGAGCAGATACATAAATATTCAAAATAACGAATTGAAACTAAAATGCGCGCGAAAGAATGAATCGGGACGTCCTTAGGGTTTTGACCTTTTTTGAGAAAGAATTGAATTTTGCCCCTTTTTTTTGCAATTCATGAAATTGAGCCTAATTACTAATTAATTATTTAATTAAAAGAAAAAATGTTTTTGTGTTTTTTATGTTTTAATGAAAATAAAATAAAAGGATTTAAAATTTTCAAAACCCTAATTCTAGACTAATTTTATTTATTAAGAAAAAGATTAAAATTGCCTAATTAAACTAAATAAGAAAAATATTATAATTTATTTACAAAAAATAATATGAAATTAATAAATAATAATAATATTAGTTTTTTTTTTGATTTTATTGTGAAAAGGTTAATTAATTTACTGGTTAATAATTAATTAAAAAAACAATAAATATGAATAAAGCAAATGAAATAGAGAAAATAAAAAAAATGAAATGCACACCCAAGGGGGGTTTGGGCCAGATTTGAAGGTCTCTTAGCAATTTCCAGGCCCATTGGTTGCCAAGCCTGCGTTTGACTTTCTGACCTCTCTATGGCACGTGTTGACTGGATACATGGTAGCCTGCACATCATGGCCATCAGATCTGTGAGAAAGGCCACTTGGCGCGCTTGGATGTGAGGTGCATGATACACCTTCTTTAGAAACCTGCACACAAGCATGTAAAGAAAAATAATATGGAACTTTTGGGGGACCTGGGAATCGAACCCAGGTCCCAAGGGATTATGCTTGCACGCCTTAACCAACTGAGCCAACTGTTTCAATTGATATAATAATAGGCAGTTAGCATTATATGTAATAAAAGCAATATTCCTGGAAATAAAAAAACACACGCGCGTTTTAATTTGAATGGACCAATCAAACGTGAACACGCCTTCGTCTTCTCCAAATAGACCCTGTGTTTTTTCCTGTGGATTCAGTTCCGCAACAAAATCCGTGTCCTCATCCTAAAATGATTTCTAGGTCACGAAAACACAAACCAAAACCCTCGTCTTGCTCGCCTTGTTCTCCTAAGTCCATCCATAGCCATAACTTGTCCTGATTTTGCCTATAATAAAAACACCTAAAAACAAAAAGCCAAAACCCTAGCTTTGGGCATGGCTATGCAGGCTACAAGAATGAAATTAAATATTGGAGAAAGATTGGAAATCATGCCATGATCAAGAATATATCAATATTTTTGCAAAAAGACGCAAGAAAATGGATTTAGGATCTCATGTTCAGAGCTAAGTTCAGGACCACTTACAGCGCTGTGTAGGGGGTCTTAGGGCGTGGTAAGGGTCGTGTTAGCTTCAGGGGACGGCAAGGAAGGATGTCACGTTCTCCTTTTTGTCTGAAAAATGCTCGCAACCTTGTTCTAGATCTCACATTTTTTTGACAATTTTTGAGTTTTGCTCTGGCCGTTTGTGCAGTGCTTCGGTTATGAATTAGGTTTGTCACACTTGCTTATGTATGTGTGAATGAAATTAGGTTAGCAGCTGAGCCTGTATCCTTGTGCATTGAAGCCTTGAGATCTTGTTGACCACCATTGATGAACTTTCCATGTTTGGAGCAAATCCAAGATTTTGTGCACCAAAAGGCTTGGCACGAAATTGTTAGCTGTCACATGACACATAAAAGCTATTCAAGTCACCAAGATGCCATTCCATTAATTTTTTTGATTTTATTTGAATTATTATGGATTTAAAATGAATTAAATCAATAAAAATTAAATAAAATGGAAAAATAAATGTTTGATCTTGAAATTAAGCATGGGACATGTGTATGGCATGACAAGGCTGAATCAAGTGGAAGAAAGTGGGCCCTTTTGTCAAAAATTGAAGTTTTAAGGATAGTTGACTTTTGCCATTTCACAAAAATTTCCCATCTTCTCCAATGCATATCTTGCTCAATTTTGATCATATGAACATGTTCTTGGACATTTTGGAAAGGTCTTGAAGTCCTATAACCAATGCCTTTGGTCCCATGTCATTTGGATTTACCAATATCAAGTTATGGTCTTTGACTTAAAATGCCTTTTTGTTGACTTTTGAAATTGACCTATAATGTAGAAATTGATAACTTTTTGTGAGAGCATTTCTTGGACTTGGAATGTGAAGATGAGTTGTAGGAAATGTTATCCCATTCAAAATGAGCATTGGATGGGATTTTTCTGATGAACCATGAAAAAGTTATGCCTTGGTCAAGTTACAGTTTGACTTTTCAGCTGTCCAAAAATAGAAACTTTTGCATCTTTGATGATTTTTGAGCCATTCTTGTGGAATCATGATCAAGACTTGATCAAATGATGATTGTGTGCTCAAAATAAGATGTTTACTTTTGACTGTAAAATGACCATTTTGCCCCTGCAGTTGATTGTGAACCAAATAGGGCTTTTGACTGTGCAACTTGACCCTGCGAGCCTTGAAACTTGACATGTAGATGCTTGACAATGTATATAGGCCTATATGACTTGATTGAGCCCTTGAAAACCTCAACTTCCTTGCAAGAACCAAAACCCTAATTTTGACTGGCTTAGGAGGCAGTTGGACTGTGCAATCTTTGAGAAGTCTTGAACCATTTGAGGATGATTCTTGATAAACTTTGAAGAATATGGGAGGGCAAATTTTGGGGTACAACAGATACTATCAAGAACAAGTATCCTCTTCAGAGAATTAACAATTTGATAGATCATTTGGTTGGTGCTTGGGTGTTCAGTAAGATTGATTTGAGATCGGGTTATTATCAGATCGAGTGAAGTATGAAGATATTTTGAAGACTGTTTTAGAACTCTATATGGACATAATGAGTATTTAGTTTGTTAGATGACGACAATGTATCTAGAGGGGGGGGGGGGTAAATAGATACCCCTTTAAAAAAATAATCCTTAAAATTTTTGGTTTTGAAAAAGTTGTTTTATCAAAGAGCAACGTGGAAGCCTTTTCAAAATGTCGTCTTTACGAATATTATTGGAAATTCGGATATGCAAACTTTAAAAAAAATCAATATGGAATAAGGATAACACTTAAATTAATATGTTTGGATCACTTTACAACTTATTTAACATTTATTACAAGTTACTAGTAAATTTATTTCCAATGGCAATATAAAAAGAACTAATTGAATTGATTTATCAAACACTTGGTGTGCAAGTGAATTTTCAGAATTTTTCCTTGAGCTGTGTTGATACAAAAAACCGTTTATAATCAAAAGTGATTATAAGCTATATCAACACTTGATTTAGAATCAAAAATCATTCGGAAAATTTCTTACAATTCAATTGATAATGCAACGCTATTTTATAAATTTATTGATGAAAATCAAAGCAAGTAAAAGCTAAAATAAAAGAGAAACAAGGAATTTGTCTTCATAGTTCCCCACTGTCGTCCTCGCGTGTGGGTACGTCTGCGCCTAATTTCAATGGAATTAGGATAATTGTTACTTGAAAAAAGTTGATACAAGAGAAGTGTTCAAGAGAAACTCCATAAACCCTAATGCTTGTTGTTGATTCAACCCCTTCTACTCTTTTGATCTTGAGAAAGACCAAGACACAATAGATGCAAATTGACTATCTGGATCTTGCTACTCCTTTGCGTTCTTTATCTCAAAAGCTTTCGCACACCGTCAATTTCAAACTATTGCAACACAAGACTTCAATTGTAGTCCACCATTCTCCCTCTACTTCCTTTGTGTTATTTATCTCCAATGGATCCCTTGCATTCTTTATCTCCAAAGGACTTCACTTGGCTACAATTACCTCTTGAACGTCTTGCACAAAACCCCCTAAATTAACCAATGATCTTGGAGGATAAACCCGCGGTTTTTCTCGGATGAAGACCCTTACAAAGCTCAACCCAATACTCAATTGAATATTATCGAACCTCGTCTAGATGACACCCCAACAAAACATCATCATAATGTAATATCAGTGTGTATGCATAGGTTGGAGGTTGAAGATGAAGATAAATGTAGGCTAATTTTATTATATCACCAAGTTATGAATGATGCATGAATGAGTATTTATAATATTGGAACTTTTAGGGAAAAACGGATAAATTCGGAATTAAAAAGATTTGAAAAAATTGACCAAACGTTTAGTATGTGTCGACCTATATATTGTATGTGTCGACACATACTTAATTTTTATGCTATATGTGTCGACCTATATAGGTTTATGTGTCGATCAAACTAAAACAAAAGCCACAGGCTTTAAAACGCTAGAAAATGTGTTGACCTAAAAAATGGATGTCTCAACACATAAAATAAGAATTTCTGCAATTTCAGAAATTCTTCAGTATGTGGTGACCTATGTAATGCATGTGTCGACCTAAGACTTACAGAGGCTACAAGCATAAAAAATGAGTTACATGTGTCGACCTGAAAAGCGGACGTGTCGACACATGTAGTAGAAAATTATGCAAAAACTTGTTTTAAATGGCTTGGATCAATTTCAAAATGTGTTTTAATGATTCCTAAGACCTCTAATACAAAGGAGTGCCAACAAGAATAAAGATATCGTCCAATATACAGAAGTGCAAGATTTTCCCAGTTTTGACATCATGCAAAATATTTGATGACATAGTTGTACTCACATACTCTCCCTTTTTATGATGGAAAAACTTGTGATGATGCATTTTTTGTATTAGAAGGCTCCACCTGGATTTTTTCTTGAAACACTCTAAATACCCCGACGATTAATAACATAAAATCAGAGTAATTTTTTTTCTTCAAAGACATTTAGGATGCTACATCATCTCAAGAAATCACAATTTGCTCAAAGAAATTTAAAAGGATACATAACACCTTTAGGATAAAAAACAAATACCATAGTCTTAAAAATCAACTCTATTAAGCCGCGAAAAATAATTCGGGTTCATCATCAAAACAACTTCAATACAACATGGATCATAAATCAATTATCCAGGAGTTTCAAATGCTCCACAACAAATCACCAAAACAAAGCAAGATAAAATAAGTGTTTATCCCCCAACCAGGTGTTACGTATCAGAGCACAACGCCAACTCTAAAATAAGACTGAAGAGAAACCTCTTTGAAATTCGCAACAACGAACTACTCCTGACTATCTGCATGTTACTCGCATAGAGGCAACATTCTAACAGAAGGAGTGAGATATCACAACAATATAAAGAAAAGTATAATAATAAGTATACATAAATATATCATGCTTAATTGTTATATCCACATCTCACACCTTTACATCGTCAACAAAATTAACAGGCATGAACAACCATACACAACATCATTATGCTAAAAACAAGGCATGTAATGAGATAGAAAACTGAATCTATGCATTTGGTACCAATATCACTCCCGAATCCACGCCATCTAAGACTAGAGCCACCATTAGTGTGAATAATTTGGTTCACTTTACTTCTGATCCACTCCATCTAGGATCAGAGCCAACAACAACAACATGAATATTTATATTTATCTCGCTCTCTATCCACGTCATCTAGGATTTGAGCCAATAACAACAATAAGACTAAAGTCATCAACATGAGATGCATGTTACACAGCCATGCAACACAATGCCACATCAATATCTCCATCCATCAATGCAACTTACCATTACAGGTCACCTGCTGTCCTTTACATGTAACAATACACCACATCACCGAAACAAATCTGCATAATCACATTAACACATATAATGAGAATTTCACAAAAAAAGGCACAACTTCATCAAATAATTACACAGTGTCTTTGAAATTATTTTTATAGGAAATAAATTTTTTTCATCTTCCCGTAAAACGGCACGTCAAATGGACACCTGAGTAAAAAAAAGAATTTTTCAAGTTTTAAAATTTTTTTTCAGCTTCAGTGGTAATCGGTTACTGCATATGGGGTAACCGATTACACCCCTGAAACTCAAAAATACAAGCTACTGTCCAGTTAGGTAACCAGTTACCACATATGCAGTAACCGATTACACCTTCATGTTTTTCCCAATTTTTCCCAAAATTACACAAGTAACCAATTGCCCCATATGGTGTACCCGGTTACACTACATACAGAGACAAAAATCTACTATTTTTCCTACTACGAAAATCATATTTTTAAAACCCCAATTCCCATTAATTCAATCAGAAAAATGTCTTTCAAGCATACCAATTATTCACAAACAATGCCTATCAATCCAACTCAATTTACATCATAAATTTCACCAATTATACACACAACTGCATCAAAATTTCACCAATAGGCAAACATCCCATGAACAAAATATGGAGAGCTCAAGAATCAATTTCATGAACAAAATAATATACCAAATAACCATAACAATCAATATCCCCACATACCTATCATTATACTATCCCTTAGAAAGTTGGAACCCCACCCTTACCTTTGGATTACAGGTTCTCTAAGCTCCAACAATGGTGCCTCGTGCCCTAACTTTCCTTTCTTTCTTGGTTCTCTAAATTTTTAACGATCGTACAATGAGATTACAAAACCTCCAAATTTTATTAAGTTTATTTTCTTTTTGGACCCCTAATATGTTATACCCACTTTAACCTCATTTATCCCATCTAACTTTACTCAAATTTCCTTAACATTCTTTCACCAATTTATCTCTATTTATTTAATTAAATAAAAGTTAGATAAACGTTTACTAATTTTCCAACTCACTAATAATTCTAATAATTATCTCTGAATTCCGTAATTTCCACTAAACTATTAAATCTCCAATACTCCTCAACGTGACTTAAACCAGATACTACCCCATACATAAAAACACAAAATCACATACTATATCAGATAATTTACGACCACACACTTAAATAATTAATTTAATATTTAGGGTGTTACAACTCTCCTCCACTTAGAATATTTTTTCCTCGAAAATTTACCTGATGTAAACATCTTCGAATATGAATCCTGGATTTTACTCTCCAATTTCCACATCGCATTCTCACTGGAATCTCCTCCCCAAACTACCTTCACTAAATAAATTTCCTTGCTTCTTAGTTTATTCATTTCCTGATCTCTGATTCTCACTAGTGCGGTTACAATTGTGAGGTTATCCTACACTTGCACATCATCCATCAGAATTACATGAGATGAATCAGCAATATACTTTCAAAGTTGTGACACATGGAACACATCACGTAGATTCGATAGATTAGGTGGCAAGACCACTCAATGCGCCAACTATATTGCTAAGTCTTAGGAGGTGGTTTCTATTAAGCTACAAACGTGTCAACTTAGTATTTCATTGAACTGCATGTTTAGTTATTACGTAACTATTATAAATAAGAGGGTCCAATGTAGAATTTAGGGTGTTCACTTTGTACTGAAATCACTTGTAAAACTTCATATTTCCAAGCGTAAGGAAGCAAAAAGTCCAAAAGTGTGAATGTACATGAATCACCATATTTATTTCAATGCAAACTCCTTTCTTTTCAGTTGTGACCTTTAACTCTTTTACTTGTATTTTGTTTACTTTTGAACAACCCTTTTACATTGTAATTTACTTTATTGAATCTCATTCTATCACAATACTTAAATTCACCGAGAATTCGCTCGACATTTACTTTGTCTAAGAGAAATCCTAGCCTTCATTCGGTCACGAGTCATCTTCAGTCGGTCAATTTATAGCATATTTGTGGAGAACTTTTACTTAATCTCTTTGTTTAGAGAAAATTGTTTCTTACAAAGGCTTCGCGTCGACAGAACAAGTCCCATTTTATTTCCATTAGTACTTGTCTTAGGATTAACTAGTCGATCCTCCAAGTAACCCTTAATTTTAGACTTAGGGAGGACTAGCGGTTGTTTACCAATTTCTACATTAAACAAATTGGCATGCCCAGTGGGACTAGTGCTAGTGGAATCTATCTAGTCAATTTTTGAATGTTTGTGGGTATATGAGACTTAGACGTGGAAATTTTACCAAAGAGTATATTAAGCCACAAGTTAAGCAACGTAAAAGTGAGGATGACTAATCCTGGAAACACTAATGTAGATGTAGTTTAACCATGAACGATAACTATCACTGATACACTATTGTCTCAAGTTGCGCCTTTTTCGGCATTAGCAAATACAACTACACCAAAGTCGACTGCAGGCCCAATCACTATCCTCAAGCTCCACCAGTAAGGCCAAGGCATGTAATAACTATGAACATAATACCTAATGTGCCTCGTTTTTCTACTGTTAATCCTATTTATGAAATGTCATATTCTTAAATGCCAGGATATCAGTCGACATCAAATCCAACATTATTTTCAGATAACGCTCAAAATACGAATTCCCCGTTACAAGGATCTGCACCAGGGGGAAATTCTCCAAATAGAAATAACTAAAGTAGAGTGCTTCCTATTCATACAAAGTCGTCGCTAACTAACACTTCAGTAGCAGTCCTGAGGCAGCAAATGGATTATAGTAATCATGAGTTAGTTAACATGTTAACTAACCAGATGGGTACTGTGTTTAACCCTATAGTGCGGGAATAGGTTGAGACAAATAAGCAGTCTACCGAGACAAATATGCAGGTAATTGTTCAATTAACATGCTTGTGTTATTTTTGGGTGCTCCTCCAGCTCTTGTTCAACAAGCACCACTTGTTCAACCAGTTATCCCTGTTCAAACAGAATTGGGGGCAGTATATGATGAAACTATTTACCAGGGGCAAGTAATAAGGCCCCAGATACATCAGAATCTTATGGTTGACCCACAAAGGGTGATTGAATGCCCTCCAGTGGTATTGCTTAATCGATAATAAGATGCTGATCATATTGTTGATCAATATCGACAAGAAGATTTAGCAGTAGAAAATAACCTAACCACTATTGTCAAAAGAATTATGGCAAAAAATGGAATGAATACCATACTGCAAAGGCCAACGTATTCTTCCCCTTTGTCTGAATACATCTTGCAGACTGAATTACCTAGGGGATGGAAGATCCCTAAATACATAAAGTTTGGTTGGGAATCCGGTGATTCGACAATAAAGCACACTGCTAGATATTTAACTGAGTCAGGGAATATGGCGAATAATGAAAACATGCGGGTAAAATTTTTTCCTTTGTCTCTTACTAAGGCAACCTTCACATGGTTCACCACTCTGCCCTGAAATACAATTGATTCATGGACAAAATTAGAAAATATTTTTCATGAACAATTTTATGAGGGACACTCGAAAATTAGTTGGTAGAATTATCAAATATAAAAAGAAGGTTTACAGAGAGTATTGATGATTACTTAAATAGGTTTCGTGCGTTGAAAGCAAGATGCTTCACTCAGGTGCCTGAACACGAACTTGTTCAAATGGCTGCAAGAGGTTTAGATTACTCCATTAGAAAGAAAATAGACCCAACCTATGTGAAAAGTATGTCGCAGCTAGCTGATAGAGTTTGACAGCTTGAGCGTCCGAGACTAGAGAAAGTCAGACATACGAAGGCTAAAAAATAAAAAGTAGCCTTTATGAATTTTGATGATACATATCCTATTTACGAGGCTAATTATGCTTTACCTATGGAAATAGAAGTCTACATGGCTGAAATGAAGCCAGGACCTTCATATGAATGTAAATTATTATTTCCTTCCAAAGGAAAAAACCCTGTCGAAAACAATCCAAAATTTCCAACAAAAACTTATACTTTTGATGTCCCTAAGTGTGAAGAAAATTTTGATTTGCTAGTTAAAGATGGTGAGATTTTAGTGCCTCCAGGTGCTAAAATACCACCATTGGTAAAACGAGAGAAAAGAGGTTTTTATAAATATCATAATTATCTTGGTCACACAACCTCACAATGTTTTCTTTTCAGGGATCTTGTGCAAAAATCACTTCAGGAAGGAAGGTTAAAATTTCCAAAAGGAAGATGAAAATCGATGTCGACCCTCTTCAGTAAGAATAAGCATTGTTTGTCGACCCAATTGAGATGAATAGGGTGGAAATTTCTGAGTTTGCTGATGTAGACATGGTAGAGGGCACTGATGAAAGCCCTGATGTGAATTTGGTTGATGTCTACCCAAAGCCTGAAGAGGATTTGATAGACTTCTTGAATCATTACAAGAATAAGGGCTCACAAGCTTGCTTGTGCCCTAGATGTGGCGCTCTAACTGACAAAATTTCCGCTAAATTTTTTCAAAAACTACAGCTGGAGAAAGCTAAAGGTAAGTTCTTTAACTAGAAGTTTCACCCACACAAAGAAGGAGCTCCAAGAAAGGCTATGAGAAATTATCAGTCCAGGCCAAAGAGTTTCATTTCGTTAGTCAATACTCCTAGGGGCACCTGGATAAAGCCACAAGGAAAGATGGAAACAACAAAGGGTGTTGCTACTGCCAGAGACAAAGGAAAATATGCCATGAGCTATCGATGAGAGTTCAAGTCAGAAAAGAAAAGCCATGTTTCTGAGAACTATATGGGAAAAAACCCTATGACAAGGACTTAATGGAGGCACTTTCGACGTCGTAAGCAGGCTGAGAGGCAGGCTGCTGAAGGAAATGCTAATAAAGCTGTTGAGAGCATATAAGGTTTTGGAAAGAAATATACGGTGAAGGTCGACACAGCTGTTAAAGAGCGTATAAAAGAATTTGTTCATTGACCCATCATCAAAAGTTCTGAAGAAGCAACTGATGATTTTAAGTTAGATTTAGAGGAGAGTCTGAATATTTTGGTGAATTTAGTGTCAATTTTACCAGTTGAGTAGGATTGTTCCACTGAAGTTGATGAGTCGACAGATGCAGATGCTGAAGAAATGTCTTTATATAAGCCAACATGCAATTTTATGATGAATAATGGTTCTGTGGGAAACCAAGATTCTTTTTTCGAAAAGCCAAGTATGGCCATGAAGAGCCATTTGAAGCCTCACTTGATTAGAGAAAAAATGGAGAGGATAGTTATTAACAAAGTGTTGATAGATTGTGGTGCTAATGTGAAAAAAATACCACATCACTTATTGAAGAAAATTGGTAAATATAACACTGACATACAGTCTCATAATATAGTCTTGTTAGATTATTAAGGAAAGACATAAAGCACCATGGGAGTGATCCAAGTGGATATTACTATTGGCATAATAACAAGGCCGACCATATTCATGGTTATCAATGCCAAGCCAAGTTACAATATTTTAGTAGGAAGAGAGTGGCTACATGGCGTGGGAGTTTTACCATCTTCCACACATCAATGTTTGGAAATTTGGAGAGAAGATGATATAGTAGAAAATATTGAGGCTGATCAGGGATATTTCATGGTCGGCGTTAATAATATTGGTAAGAAACAATTTGAGATAAAATTAGCCCGTATTTCTCCTTGATATCCTACTGAAGATGTCTACCAAAACTTGGATGAGGCATTTGTTTCTTTAAAGCTGCATGAGACTCATGGCTTTACTTGGGATGTTGAGCCATTAGAAGAAACATGTCACAAAGGAATCTAGCCGACAGGCTGAGGTGATATCTCTGATGATGATGCCTGAGCTAAAAGCTCTACAAAGGATTTTGGCATACATAGCCAAAAACAAGTTAAATTCGGCTTTAGAGGCTGAAGTTGAAAACATGGCTGTCGAAGCCAAAAATTCTCAAGTCCCAAGAGAATGGGCCATTTTGGTTGTAGAACCAAAACCACCAGATAAGCTAGAAATGCATAAAGATAACATCGATAAGTAGCATCTATATTACATCTACGATGATGAACCCCTAGGTTTCGAGAAGGATCACATGGTGCCAACAAAGATGCAGGCACAAGACCCTTTAGAAGAGGTAAATCTTGGTGAAGACAGAGATAAGCGACCAACATATATTAGCACCAATATCGACAAGGAGCTAAAAGTTGAGGTAATCTCTTTACTTAAAGAATTTAAAGATTATTTTGCTTGGGACTATAATGAAATGTCAGGTTTAAGCAGGGATTTGGTAGAGTTAAAATTGCCAATAAAAGCTGAGAAAAAGCCAGTGAAACAAGCTCTAGACGTTTCGCTCCAACTATAATATCGAAGATCAAAGAGGAGATAGAAAGACTCCTCAGGAGAAAGTTCATACGAATTGCAAGGTATGTTGAATGGCTAGCAAATATAGTTCCAGTAATTAAGAATAATGGAACTTTAAGAGTGTGCATTGATTTCAGCTGCTACCCCTAGAAATGAATATGCCATGCATGTGACAAAAATGTTACTCGACTCTGTTGATGGTTAGTATGCTTGATGGTTATTCTGGATATAACCAAATTTGTATTACAGACAAAGATGTGCCAAAAACGGTGTTCTGTTGCCCAAGGGCCTTAGGCACCTATGAGTGGATCGTTATGCCATTTGGCCTAAAGAATGTCGGAGCGACATACCAGAGGGTAATGAATTAGATTTTTCACGACTTCATTGAAAATTTAATGCAAGTATATATTGATGATATTTTCATAAAGTCTAATAGTAGGTCGAATCATTTGGAACACCTTCAGAGATCTTTTGAAAGAATGTGAAAATATGGATTAAAAATGAATCCATTAAAATGTACTTTTTGTGTGCAGACATGTGACTTCCTTGGCTTTGTGGTTCATAAAAAAGGAATTGAAGTAAATCATAGCAAGACCAAAGCCATCATGGATGTAAAGCCTCCGTCGACTAAAAAGGAGCTTCAGTCTTTATTGGGAAAAATAAATTTCTTAAGGATATTTATATCCAATCTAAGTGGTAAAACTAAAGCGTTTTAACCACTACTTCAACCGAAGAACAAAGATTTCATCTGGCAAGAGGAACATCAAGACGCTTTCGAAAAGATCAAAGATTACTTGATGAATCCTCCAATATTAGCGTCTACTGTTAGAAATAGGCCAATGAGGTTGTATATCTCAGCATCAGAATCGACTATAGGTAGTATGTTAGTCCAAGAAGACGAAAAAGGTGTCGAAAGACCTGCGTATTACCTTAGTCGAGTACTTAATGACCCTGAAACTAGGTATAATGATATAGAAAAACTATGCATGTGTTTGTATTTCTCTTATATTAAATTGAAGCAATATATCAAGCTAGTTGATGTGTACGTGTATTCTCATTTTGATATCATTAAGCACATGTTGTCTAAACCAATTATGCATAGTCCAATTGGTAAATGGGTTTTAGCATTAACTGAATATTCACTGACTTATATGCCCTTAAGAGAAATTAAGGGGCAAATATTAGTTGACTTCCTTATTGACCATTCAATGGTCTGTATGCCCCAAAATTATATGGACATGGTACAATGGAAGTTGTATTTTGACGGTTCTAGTCATAAAAATGGAGTCATAATAGAAGGAATTATCATTTCTCCAAGTGGAATTCCAACAGAGTTCAAGTACAAAATTGAATGCGTGTGTACAAATAATGAGCAGAATATGAGTCTTTAATAATAGGACTTGAACTTCTACTAAAACTGGGGGCAAGGAATGTCGAAATAATGGGAGATTCATTACTGGTGATTAAACAAGTGTCGAGGGAATATAGGTGTGTCAAGGAAAATTTAATCATGTACTTTGTGATTACTATTAGATTGCTTAAGAAATTTGAACAGGTGATTATACGAAACATACCTTGACGGGAGAATCAAGAAGTTAATGATTTAGCACAAGAAGCTTCAGGGTATAAAGTCTTGAAGGATCAAGATGAAGAACCAATCCAGGCAGGAGAGAAGGTTCGGGCTACTTTATTGTCACTTTCAGATTTGTCGATTATAAAGTTAGGAGCTGTAGATGCAGAAAGTTTTGAAATTTTGACCATTGTTAATCTATCGGAAAATGACTGGCGAAAACCATTGGTCGATTATCTGCGGCACCCTACATGTTTAACTGATCGTAAGGTCAAATATCACGCACTCAATTATGTCTTTATGGAAGTGGAGTTATTCAAAAAGACAACTGAAGGGGTATTGTTAAAATGCCTTGGAGAAAGTGAGGCATATATAGATGTGTCAAATGTGCATAGTGGAGCTTGTGGTTCACATCAGGCTGGACATAAAATTAAATGGCTCTTGGTGCGGCTGGGTGTCTATTGGATTTTAATGTTGAAAGATTGCATTGAATTTGCTAAAGGATGCCAAGAATTCCAGTTACATGGGGGCATACAACATGTTCCTGCAAGTGAATTGCATGCAATTATAAAGCCTTGGACTTTTATGGGATGGACATTAGATATAATTGGAGAAATAAGACCAGCTTCATTAAAACAACAAAGATATATTCTAGTTAGAGTTGATTATTTCACAAAATGGGTTGAAGCAGTAGCATTGGTAAATGTCGACCAAGAAGTTGTCATAGATTCTATCCAAAAACACATCATGTGTAGATTCGGAGTACCATAGACAATTAAAACCAACCAAGGATTGGTCTTTACTGGTAGAAAAGTGCAAGACTTTACAAATGAATTTGGGATTAGGTTTCTAACTTATACCCCCTACTATGCCCAGGAAAATGGCCAAATAAAAGCATCCAATAAAGTTATAATTAGCCTGATAAAAAAGCATGTAGGAAAGAAACCAAAGAATTGGCACAAGACACTAGATCAAACTATATGGGCATGTAGAACTTCACCAAAAGAAGCAACAAGGACTACTCCATTTTGACTCACATATGGACATGATGCAGTATTACCAGTGGAAATTTATGTCCAGTCGGTTAGGATTGAGAGGCAAAATGAGTTACCATCTGAAGACTACTAGAGCATGACAACATATGAGCTTGTCGACTTAGATGGAGAAAGGATGTCAGCTTTAGATTTGCTAAGAAGAAAAAAAGAAATATTTTCCAGAGCCTACAATAAAATGGTAAAAGATAAAGCACTTTCTATTGATGATTTGGTTTGGAAAGTTATATTGCATATGGACAAGAATGATAGAGTTTTGGGAAAGTGGTCCCCAAATTGGGAAGGAACTTTCAAGATAATACGAATTTTTTCCAAAAATGTATATGAAATTGAAGAATTGGCTTTAGATCGACAAACTTTAAGAGTAAATGGAAAGTTTTGAAGAGGTATAGGCCTACTCTTCAAGAAGTCAAAATTTCGATGAAATAAGTAGTTGTCAGGATACTAAGTTGGAAAAAACTGTGAAACCAACTACAAGCGTACATAAGTGCATGTGATGGTTAAATTATATGAAGCATTAATATACTAGGCATTGAAAGGAGAATATTTCATTTAAAGGTGGCACAAGGCCATTATTCAAAAATACAAATTAGAAAATAAAATACAAGCAATTAGAAATGTTTGTATAAATCTTAGAAGACACACAGTTGGGCATTAAGGTGGTAGGCTTGAGATTCAAAACTTTCTGTTTAGATTTTAAGTTGCTTGATTTCAGATTTTACAGAAAACATCTTTGCGCCTCTAGCTACAGCATCCAAGACGATTTTATCGACCTTTTCTTGAGTAGGATTGATAACCTTGTCGAGTTTTTCTCCTTCTTATGCTACAAGGGTTTCTAGTTCTTTATTCAAAGCAGCAATTTAAGGCGTATTTCAATAGCCCTTTTTCTGTTTAAGAACCAGGTCTTCTTTTTCCTTTTCAATCAATACTAACATATTGGTAGCCTTCTTGTTGGCTTTTACAACCTCCTCCCAACCCATTCTTCACGAGAATCTCTTTAGACTCGACCAATAGTTCATTCTTGTTGATACATTCACTATTATGGACCATGGAACAAACACCTTTTCAAATGCCATCATCATGGTTCAAGAAGCTTAAGAAATGTTGATTTCTTTCAGTTGGGCAAATGCATCCAAAATTTCCTGACCAATGATAGGCTCGGAAAGAAGCAAATGAGACAAATCTAGATTCAGCACATAAGTACGATTTTTATTCGTCAAAGTCTTGATTTTAGTTGCCTCAGGACCCAATTTATCATTATGAGTTTGGGATTGATCAGAGTCCAAGGAGGAAAGTTCACGAGAGCTTATCAGGCTGCGTAATCTAGCCATGGCTGCTAAGGCAGAAGAAGGCTCGATAATTAGCTTTCTTGACAGTGTCGGTGAAGCTATGTTCTCTCGCTCAATAGATCTTTGAGACGGGTTTTCTAGAGGAGCTATGGTCTCAAGGGAGGTTTCATTTTATTTGGCCCCCGTGTCCTGAAAGGAATCTGAAAGACTAGAGTCAGAACTAGTCGAACTAGAATCCCTATGCGTGGCAGGACTAGGGATTGAGTCAGAATCACTATGAGTAGCCTGAGTAGCAAGATCAATGAACTCACCAGCATTATTGACATGAGTTTTATCAGCATGTGAAGAAGAAGCCTATGACACGAGGATGTATTCAGGAACACTTTGTTCATGTTGGTGGGAAGTTTCAACCTGATTAAAGATTAAAGGAAAATAAAGTCAGTTCGATAAGATTGGTGAAAGAATCAAAATAGTCAAATAGATATTTACCTGTGCCGACAGATCAGGATTAATGTAAAAAATTTCTCCAAAGGGGTATGCAGCAGTGGTTTCAGCTGGCTTTGGTGTACTAAAGATGTTTTAATTAAGAGAGAGATCGACATATGTCGTTGCTACTACCATAGCAGCAGTGCCTGCCTAAGGAGTAGGCTCATCATCTTTTGTCGTAGACACTTTAGCCTTCTTCTTCTTCTTCTTCTTCTTCTTTTTCCCATCACTCTTAGTAGGGGAATCTTTCTTTCTCTTGTGACTTTTGGATTTGTGGGAATGCTATGAAGAATAAGCCTCAGGGGATGGCTGAATATGGAAGAAAAAAAGTATAAGTTCGTGCTTTAGTCAAAAGTATATAAACTGATGAAAAGTACCTCATTTCCTTTGATGGAATGATGTGTATCCTTCTTGGATTTTTTTGGATGTTTTGGAGGGAGCAGTCAAATCTGTCGAATGTTTTTGACTCTGCATAGAGCCAAATTATTAGTAACAGTCCAAAATCATAAAGGAAGTAAGGAATAAAAGAACACATACTGAAGAACTATATTTTTAACAGCATTCGAGATTGTCTCATCCTCAGATGGAGTTTTATCAGGTACGATCTGCAATGTTTAAAAATTGGCTAAATCAAATATGCCAAACAGAGATTAAAAATGACAATATTCAAATCTAAACCTCTTTGGTCGAAGGACCAGTCTGGTCTACATGAGCATCCTCATCTTGATATATGGGAGTGGCTATAAGAAAGAAATAGAAGATCAAAATAGTGTTAAATTTGAAATGGTAAAAAAAGCCAAGCTTTCCATAAACTGTTACCAGTTTTTATGATAGAGAGTACTCTAACACATTGAGGATCAATATGCAGAGGACCTGAGTAGTTGTATAGATAATGCTTCGTCGGTACCACTCTCTCGGCCTTTTTCTTATAAGTGTTTTCTATGTCTGGCCAAGGGAAATACCACCAGTCAGGGATAGGTGGGCCAAAGGCCAAAGCCAATGGGCTAGATGGAAAAAGAGGAAAATTAATCTTTCCAAAATGAAGTGCGTAAAGATATTTATCTTTCGCGTAACCAGGAATTTTAAGTTGTGGGATCCTGTCGGTTACCTTCTCCTTTAATTCTTTGGCTGCCTCAACAATGGTCCGACGAAGATCATTAGGTCGATAAACAACTACAAAATACTTTTGGAAAGCTTGGATTTGTTTGGCATTAGTAATCTTACTTTTCATAGACTTTTCCTACAAATGATCAAAAGCATTAGTCTGTTAAGCCATTTTAACTTCAAGAGCACCAAAATATGTCTCGACATATGATTGCCACCAAGTTTCAAATTCTTTTGTGCAATAAAAAGCAGTTTGAAAAGGAATAAGAGCAAGTCTAGGCCTTTTTCCCAAAACTTTTCTAAATCCTTTTTGAAGACAACATAAGGTTGGTCAGTGGTGATATTTAAGAGCAGCTCCAATGAAGGATATAAAGATTTAGGCATGAACTGCCAAAGTCCAAATTGTCGAGCCACCAAATTTGGCTGGTAAGCTACCAAACCTGGTGTGCTATCGACAACAACAATAGACAAAAATTGAGGGATAAAAAACACCTCCAGATACTTCGTGAGTTATTTTTGTCTTCCTCATTAGGGGGAGGGAAAGCCCTAGTGAACCATTCAGGCCCATGCAATCTGGCACAAAAGGGCGCCATAGAAGGCTCAAACTCGACACGAGTTAACATAATGTTGAATAGGAGTCGAAACACCTCAATGTTGGGAAAAGTCTTGTCACCAGGAGTCATTGAGATCAGGCGTTTCCAAATAATATGGCGCTCTGTTGGAGGACAAGCCACCTTTTTCATCTTGTAAGGCTTAATATATTTAGAAAAGGTGGCATTTAGCCATAATTGCAAGAACCAAAAAGGGCCATGGGCCAAAACATTCTTTTTTCTAGAGTGAGTGGGGTCAAAGGTTTTTATTTGGGAAACAACCTCCGTCAAAGATTCATACAGTAAGGCTAATATTAATTGGTCTAGAGCAACATCACGACCATGATGTAACTGAATGGCTAAATATGAGTATTGTTTTGATATTGCATGGATCTGGAGCAGAATACAAAACGAGATAGCCACAGGGTAAAAAAGGTTACGTGTTCTTTAGGAGTAATGAGGCATGTTGTTCTAGCATGATGGTCGATGAAGTTATTGTACGTCGGTTTTTTGGTTTCACCTACGTCGAATCTCAAAGGCATAAGAGCTAAATCCTCAAAGTTAAAAATGCGACCAGTCGGCTTTAAACCTATGATGGCAGCTACGTCTAAGAGTGTTGGAGTTATCATGCCACATTTTGTCTGGAAGGTATTTGTCGATCCCTCCCAAAATTGTAGCGCAATAAGCAACATACCACATGAGTAAGAGGGACCACAACGAGAGATTTACAGGAGGCTATAAATACCTAAATCTTTCCATTGGTCAGCTTTCTCTACCTCTAAATGTTCCATCCAAGCACGAAATTTAGGGCAGTTTCAAGGAGGAGCAGTTCTAAAATTTCTATTAACATAGTGGAGAGATAGAGGTTGTTCAAGGGAGACTAAGGGTCTAGTAACATTACTGCATGGGAAAAATGCATGTTCATCTGTAGAAACTATTGTTTCACCTTCTTCAGGAAGATGACCTAGGAAGGCTAAAGGTTCATCAGCAAGAGGAAAAGGAATCAATACCTGAGATTTCCAGATTTTAGCCTTTTCTTCAGCATAAGGAGGTTCAGGAACATACTATCTTCCATTAATGATGAGTGGATGTTGTAGTTTTACAGATTGAGGAATGCGTTGGAATGAACTCGCCATTAAAAATGAAAAAAGCGTTGGAGAAGATGAAGATTTAAAAGGAAATAGGGTTTCGTTCTTTTGAGAAAAGGTACGTTGAAGGGTTGGTTGTAAAAAGAAATAGAAATGAAAGAGAAACCCTAAGTTAAAAAGGAAAACAAAAAACGTTTGAGTTCCTTTGATTTAACTTTTCAAGTTCGTGTGCCACATCTGAGGACACGTGGTGATGCAGGGTGAAAGATGGTGGATCACGTCTCCCATTTAGAAGAGATTGTGGGTGAGTTGATAGGCACATGTCTCGAAGAAAATATGTAATAGGTTATCATGATGGAATGACGTCATAAGAAAGGATAAATAGTAACGTTAACTAAGCAATGCAAAACAATTAAGTTTGTGATTGAAGGTGGTCGACAGTTCAGAGACGCCATTACCTTACATCTGTCGAATTTGAAAATGGCATCTCTGGGGGGAATTTTGTTACCTTAAAATTTCTTTGAGGCATATATTGCATTGTTAGTAGGGAAATCCTATGAGCTGAAGGAAAAGTGCCTTCCAAGAGTAGGAATTTTAAGAGGGCAATAGTCAAGAAAATGATAGCTGGAAAGTTCTTATAAAAATCAAAGAGAAATCAACGAATAAGAAAAGCAAGAAGTCGACAGAAGAGATAACGAGATAGTCGACTTCGTCGACACAAGTGAAATCCAAGACTTAGAGGATTTGAGTTATTTATTCACAATAAGGATTGATGTCGAAAGCATAATTTATGAGCGGGATATATTTTAAAATTTGAATATTGCAGCGGTTGCAAGAAGTTTTTTGAATCAAGGCGCCAACTACGTGGCTAAGTCTTAGGAGGCAGTTTCTATTAAGCCACAAACGTGTCAACTTAGTATTTTATTAAACTGCATGTTCAGTTATTACGTAATTATTATAAATAAGAAGGTTCAATGTAGGATTTAGGGTGTTCACTTTGTACTGAAATCACTTGTAAAACTTCATAATTCCAAGCGTAAGGAAGCAAAAAGTTCAAAAGCGTGAATGTACGTAAATCACCATATTTATTTCAATGCAAACTCCTTTATTTTTAGTTGTGTCCTTTAAATCTTTTACTTGTATTTTGTTTATTTTTGAATAATCCTTTTACATTGTCATTTACTTTATTGAATCTCATTATATCACAATACTTGAATTCACTCGACATTTACTTCGTCTAAGAGAAATCCTAGCCTTCAGTCGGTCACGAATCACCTTCAGTCGGTCAATTTATAGCATATTGTGGAAAACCTTTACTTGTTTTCTTTGCTTAGAGAAAATCGTTTCTTACAAAGGCTTCGATATAAATACTAGTTTTGTATGTTGTGTTTTTGGGTATGATGGTGTGATATGTATGAAACTTTGGTTGTTTGTGATTTTTATTATTGTGTGTGGTTGTGGTGTGAATCAAAGGAATTGTCATGGTCAATTATGTTTGGAATGTATGATTGTGAAATAAATTGTAAAATGATTTGCTTAGCTTGTGAAATTTATGGAAGGTTTATGCATTTCATGGCATATGCATAATTTGTCTTTTGTAGTAGATTGTTTTTATGACGAGTTATCTTTGTGGCAGATTGTCTGTGTGATTGTTTATATCTGGATCATTTAGAATTAAAAACATGCATATAATTATATTAAAAAAATGATTTATGTGGATTGTATTTCTTTTAGACTTTTGTGTTTTGTATGAATTATTTTATAATATCGTAAATTCCGTTTGATTTGATATGGATGAGAGAAAATTAATCCCTTACAAACTAATATTTTAAGTATAAAGAATTTTGAAGATATGAATTGCCTGCGACATAATTGCCTGCTCGTGAGAATGAAATCAAATTTTTTACTTGTAATTTAATTTAAAATAAAATAAAATATGCAAATGTGATAGTTTACTTCCGTTGTCAATTAGAAATGTGTAACAAATGTTCACTCAGCTTAGAAAGAAAATTAGTGAAGTCTGTTTAAAAGGAAATTACTTCTGGTTTCAATCAGCAAAATTGTTTAGAACCGCATAAATTACGATTGTGACTGTTTACATCTAAGAGTGTAACTAACTGTGCTGAGTCGGCACATGTAACAGATTGTAACTGTCTAACTAACTGTGCTGAGTTGGCACGCGTTAGTTACACTATATAAACTCACGGTGAAAAAAATCAAGGCCAATGAAAAAAAAATCAAAATCGAATAGAAGAATGAAGCATCTCTCCCTCCCTCTCTTTTCTTCCTCATTGAAGAAATAGTGCGGCAGGCGAGAAATGGAACCTGCTCAAAGTGCCAGCTCGGCCGTCAAAGCTGCCAATTCATCTTCCTCGTCTATGGGTTTCACAGATGCACGGCGAGTAGGTCGCCGCCCGGGTGGGACGTGTACTTGTGCTGCTGGTGCTGGAGCTGTAGTTTTAGTTGAAGGCTGAAGAAGCTGTTCTTCCAACTCAGCACCCTCTAGCTCTTCAAGCTCTGCTTCCAATTCATCCTGAAATGTGAATAAATTCAATACGTCAATCATGATTCAATCTGAAATAGTAAAAATGATGCAATCGAAAATAAAAATGTATCTTCAGCATGAGTAGAAAACACAATTAACAGTTGAGAAGATGACCTCGTCAAAGTCCGCAGCTGCACCTATTGGAGATGACAATGCTTCCTGAATCTGTTTCATGTTCTCTATTTGTTCGTTTATCTCATCCATGGTTTTGTCAACATCATTAATATTACTGAAAAAAATTGCAACTCAACTATGTAACAACTAGCAATCAATTAAGAGCAACATCATCAAATAATATCAGCTAAATGCATCAACAGAATTTTCCATATCACAATATAAAGTACTTCTCAAGTTTTATGAAAATAGTAAAACATAGAAGAGTATATAAGCTGGGGATATGTCAACTTGTATCGGTTAATGGGGACTCCCGTAGAGATTATCGGTTGGAGTTTCGAACTTGGAGAATTTTTCCCCCGCTGGAACGGGTATGGAGGGTAAAAGTTCTCTGATAACACTTTGAGACGGAGATTGAGAAAATGCCTTTCGCCCCGTGAATTCCCCAACCGATCAAATTATTTAACTTTTATATATTTTATATAATTTTTCCGTGAAGGAGATTGGGGAATGGGACAGTAAAAAATTGAGGGGCGGAGCGGAGAATGGAGAAGTATCCTCCAAATATTCTATACCCACATTGACATCCCTAATATAAACAATGAACGAACAAAAAAATTAATAAGTATTACTACTACGTACGTTGATTTTTGCATTGCCTTCATAGCAGATGCTCCGGTTCTCAAAGCATCAATTGTTTCTGTAGTTGCCTTGGCTCCTTCCAACATTATCATCTGCAACACATATTCAAGCATAAAACTAAAATGATATTTAAAAACAATGAATCATGTTGCACCCAAAGATACAACAACAATAACAAAGACAAAGCCTTATCCCACTAGGTGAGGACGACTACATGCTTCTATCCAACTCATTAATCTCAAGATCTTTCTTAATCACTTCTATTATAGTCTTTCTGAGTCTTTCTCATCCTCGAATGTAAAAGTAAGAACTAAACTTGACCAGCAAGTCAAGAGTGTGAAGACTTGTAACTTGTCTTCTAATTTTTCTAATGTGAGACAAACAAGTATTTATAGATAAAGAAGAGGAATGTTCATGGTGTAATTTGTGACAGAAAAATCCCATTCAACCTTCTAGCTAGTTTGGTTTTAAAAACAATAGTTGCAACTACTACATACAAACTTGCATTAAGTGTTGGCGGTGGCAGAAAATTGCCACTGATATCCACCACAGTTCTGCCATGGCCTATATATGGCAACACTGGTTGCATTTCCGCACCTGATCATGAATCCGCAATTGAAAATTTGCAAGCTGCTCTATTTGTTGTTCATATAGCCTCTTCCTCTTCAAACATTGTATCGCCGCTGCATGAAGCAAAATAACATCATAATATATCATCATAAACCATAATAGTACTATTTATAACGTGCATGCATGCATGCATGAATTTTGTCTCATCATACATACCTCTTTTATTCTTTGCACTAGAGAATTCTTTGGCTTTTTCAACTTCTGCTGCAGCTTTTTTAACGAGAACATTCTCCTTTTTCTCAAGCATTTTAAGTGTCTACATGATCCAAGGAACAAAACAATCAAAATCAGATTATAAAACCATCAACTACCAATAATTAACAAATTAGTATCAAGTATGAAAAAAGATATAAACAGCGAAATAGACGTAATGTTACCTCGTTTAACTTGTTTACAGTGGTTACAGAAGGTGCTTCTTTTTTAGGTTTTCGAAAAATTCGGGTAAACATGGTTGGTTATAAGAAGATGTTGAAATGCCGATTCAGTTATGCATGGAATGTGAAAAGAGGAACGATAGAGTGCAGAGAAGTGGAGTGAAAGAAAGCTTGTTGATAATTTAGGGTTTGGATTAAGAGTGAGAGATTGATTAAGCCGGAGAGAGATGAGATGCTATGCCGATAGTAAAGGAATATTAAATGCAACTTGATTTTAGGAGTCGGTTAAGCTTGTAAGTCTGAGTCAAGCTTATGGCTCACTAATATATAGTTTTTTTTTCTTATTAAGGATATATATTTAAAGATTGAAAATTAATATTCCTTTGTATTTTTATTAAGTTATTTTTGACTTTTTAGGAATATTAAAAACATTAATTACTTCCAAAAATAAGTGTGTATAGTGTCTCTTTTAGTTCTCAATGAAATTTTATTTTTTATTTTTTAATTATATTCTCTAATTAATATTTTTTATTTTTTATTTTTTTATTTTGTATTAATGATAATTTGAATACGTCAATAAAGAATCAAAATAGTTTGATAAAATTGTTATTTTCTTTTTTTTATTTATCATATTTTCTTAATCCGTATGAAAATGTCAAATATGATAAATATTTTAAGATAGAAGAAGTATTATTTATATGGTAAAGAGAAATTATAAAAAAAAAATTATAATATTATCTTTTGTTAATTTTATTAAAAAGGGAAATTTAAATAATTAAAAAAATAGATGACAATAAATACTTAAAAAAAAATGATAATAATAAAAAAATAATATTAATGATTTTTTGATATTAGAAAATTACTTATTTTTTAATACAACTTTTTTTTGCAAAACACTTATAAAAAAGACTGAGGTAAACACAAGGTTAGCTCATTCTTTCTTCTTTCTTTTCCCAAATTGCTAGCCCCTCTTTATTAAAACATAATCTTTTGTATCCCAAATTATTTTCTCCTTTTTTTCTCTTTCAATTTTAAATTTAAAGTATGTATTTAATTTAACATGTGGTGCGAATTATTGAAATTGGTGGATTTAAAGGGAAGATGCCTCTCCTTGTGAATGGAAATGCCATTAAGAAATTCAAGGTGTTTCGTGGATTGAGACAAGAAGATCCTTTATTTCCCTTTCTTTTCTCAATTGTAGCTAAGGGTCTTACTACTATGGTTTTACAAGCTGTAAATCTGGGAAAATTTAGGAGTTTTAAAGTCAACAATAATGCCTTTTATAATGTATTGCAATTTGCAGATGATACACTACGGCTGGGTGATGGTTGTTGGTCAAATTTGTGGGCTATTAAGCCAATCATGAGGGGGTTTGAGTTGATCTCGGGATTAAGCGTTAACATGTGAAAGAGTAAGGTTTACGGTGTGGGAATAAGCAATCAATTCTTGGAAGCTGCTTCTCAATTTTTGTTCTGCAAAATTGATGTCATACCTTTCAAATTTATGGGCGTTATTATAAAGGGGGTCCCAAGAAGATACGACTTTTGGAAACCAGTCCTTCGTATGCTAAAAGCCATACTATCAGATTAGAAAGGGAAGCTACTATCAATAGGGGGAGGGTGACTCTTATAAACTCAGTGCTTTCCAGTATTCCAGTATACCACTTATCTTTTTACAGAGTACCACTGAAGGTCGTGAAAGAGATAATTGGCTTGCAAAGGCATTTTTTGTGGCTTGGGGACTCCGAGAAAAAAAGGGTATTGTTGTACCCCAAAATTTTCCCTCCCATTTTTCTCAAGATATTCTTTTAAGGCTTCTCAAATGCTTAAGACACTCAAGGGTTAACCAGTCAACTCACCTCCTAAGCCAAAGGTCTACAACTAGGGTTTGGTCTTTCTCAAAGAAATTTGGTTTACAAAGGTCTCAAATGGTTCTAATGGTTCATCATAGGCCTCAACAAGGTTCATGGCAAGATTCAAGTCCTACATCACAAGTTTGCTCAGTCAATGGCTCAGATGATTGAAAATCAATTGTATTGCGTAAAAAGTCAACTATGGTCAACATACAATTAAACTTCAAGATTTTTTGTCAACATCAATGTTTTGAAGTGATATTCATCATTTGATCAAGGGTTGATCATGATTCCCCAAGGAAAGGTTTCAAATCACCAAAAGTTAAGAATTGTCAAATTAGGGTTTCCTTAGAAGAAGTCAATTGAACTTTGACCAAGCATAACTTTAACACGCTTCATTAACTTTTCCCCAACCAAAGCCCATTTTGAATAAAATTCAATTTTCTACAACTTTGTTTTTATTCTCAAGTCCAAAAAGTGCTTCATTTGAAAGATATGAGCTAATACATTATAGGTCATTTTCAAAAGTCAACAAAAGACACTTTTTATCAAGGCAACTTACATCAATATAATTTCTCCAAATGCAAAAATTATCAAAAGATAAAGTGTAGGGGATATCATTAGCTTTCCAAAAAGTCCAATATCACCTTCAAAAGATAAAAATTAAGCAAGTTATGAGTTGTACAAGTTGGGAAGTTTTGAGGAAATTCATGAAATGCAAGATGAGCAAAATTGAAGTTTTGAACTAGTGGGCCTAACTTTTGATGTTCAAACATGTTCATAAGATGTTAGAGGACTTCTAAGAAGCATTCATACATTTTTATGATTTTTATTTATTTTATTTGAATTTTTATTCATTTAAGAATAAATAAAATCAAATAAAAATGAAAATTATGTATAAAGGCTTGGACCTTTGGATTTCACTCCCTTTGCAGGCCCAATAATGCATACAAGCCTGTCACAACATGTCCAGATTCATGCAAGATCAAGAAGGCAAGGATTTCTCAAGCTTGGCAAGTTTTAAAGGTGTTTTATCCTTGTTTAAACCATGGCTTCATGGCCTTGATTCCTTTCCATATATGCTGCCTCTTCCTTCCTCTATATAATGCAAACGAAGCCAGATGCAAAGGACGCGCATAGTTGATGCAAGAATACACTACAAAATTCTCAAAATTTCTCAAAGCTATGGCAATTTGAAAACCCAACTTGCATCCATGATCAATCGGTTTCAAGCATTCAAACACGTACCTGGAGTTCCCAGGAGGCGATCCAGATCCTTATTCAAGATCAAAACACCCGACGACGTGGCTACTGACTTGTACCGGTTTGGTTATATTCTTGAGTTTCAAACCATTTAATCATGTGATTTCAATGAATTCCATGCATATATACCTGTTCGTATTAATGTTTAGAACGTTTTTGGACCATTATTTGTGAGGTTTAACGCATGAATAGCAAGATGCCATAGTTAGGGCATGGTTACAGTGAAACTTCAATTTTCTATTTATAGACGTTTTCAGGACAAACAGAGGGTACCACTGAACTCGCATACCCCAGATTAGGGGGTCTATGATCTTTATTCCCATTAATCCATCGTATTTTTGCAGATCCAAAATTCACTCACCGGAGAAGAAGGAGTTGACCACCGTGAGGAGTGGTCTCACTCCAGTGAGGCTAGTGTGGCATGATGAAGCCTTCTGATTGGTTCCTTCAAACAACCAGGGCCCACTACACGCGCGCGTTTTTATTTTCCCAGAACTAGCTTGCATTTTATATTATTTTGTTTTGTTTTAATTATTGTAACGAATGAACAACATGGCCCAGTGGTAGCATGCGCACTCTTAAGACACACCCCTGCCAGGTCCTGGGTTCGACCCAGGCAGGGAGCAATTTTTATTTTTTTTCTAACTTTTGTTTTCAGATCCAATGTGAACAAAGCCCAACACGCGCATGGTGCAACTCCAACTATACCCATCAGATCTCATCAAGCTAGATCTGAAGGCCTCAAACGCGCGTTCCTACCATGTACCTCTCAAGACCAGCCACGCAGGATCCAGTGCAAGCTCCTGGGTTCATTTGTTAATGGGTCTGAAATTTTGTATTCTCACCCCCCAACTTGTTGCCAAAAGATATAAACAAATTGAAGGCTTAGACTATTCATATACTTTCTCACCAGTTGAAAAGCTCACAACAATTATACTTGTTTTAATTTTAGCTTCCATCAAAAATTGGAACTTACATCAACTTGATGTAAACAATGTATTTTTACATGGTGAGTTGCATGAATATGTTTCTATGGGGATTCCTCCTGGTGTTCAAACTTCTAAATCAAATCAGGTTTGCAAGTTGGTTAAATCTCTCTATGGCTTGAAACAAGCAAGTAGGAAATGGTATGAGAAAATAATCCATTTCTCATCCATCATGGATACACACAAGAAGCTTCAGATCACTCATTGTTTGTCAAAAATATAACTTCTTCATTCATAATTTTACATGTTTATGTTGATGATGTGATATTGGCAAGTAATTTTATGGATGAATTCCAACATATGAAAAATATTCTATATCAAGCCTTTAAGATAAAATACCTTGGTGTACTCGAATAATTTTTAGGCTTGGAGGTTAAACATTCTAAGAAAGGAATTTCTTTTTGTCAAATGAGGTACTGCATTGAATTTCTTAATGATTTAGGATTTCTTGGCTCGAACCCTACTAACACTGCATAAGATCCTTCGGTCAAATTGTGCCATGATAATAGTCTTGCATTTGAAGATATCCCATCATATCGAAGGCTTATTGGAAGGTGTTGTTGCGGTAAAGCAGCAACCAAAAGTAAGTATTTGGTTTTATCGTCTCCATAGGGATTATTGTGAGAGATCAAATGTCGTTCGATAATCTCCATGTTTCAAAGCTTAGTTTTGTATGATTTAAAAGTGTTAAGTACAGAAAGTAAAATATATGAACAAGTAAAAGAAAAGTTTTGGAGAGAAAGAAACTTTTCAAGATTGAATTTCAAATACCACAAGAATATGCATTTCTACCATCAGTTGTACACAATCTAAACATTCATCAATACTAACATGTATCGCTCATAACAACATTTATGTCTGAAGCAACAACGAGAGTTCTACCGTATTGTCTCATCAGTGATGTCTCACGCAACTAAAAAACACAGAGCATTAAGAATTGATACCCACTGTGAATATTCAATCTAAATCTATTTATAGAGTTTAGAACCTAATAGATGTTCATCTTAGTTCAAGTTTGAACCGTATATGTCTATAACAATCCGAACTCATTAAGATAAAAGGTGAAAGAAAGATAACATTAATATCGATTCAAACATAGATTATAAACAACACCATGATTAACAAATATACATATGACTATGGTATATATATATATATATATATATATATATATATATATATATATATATATATATATATATATATATATATATATATATATATATATATATATATATATATATATATATATATATATATATATATATATATATATATATATATATATATATATATATATATATATATATATATATATATATATATATATATATATATATATATATATATATATATATATATATATATATATATATATATATATATATATATATATATATATATATATATATATATATATATATATATATATATATATATATATATATATATATATATATATATATATATATATATATATATAAAATCCTAACAAGAGAGGGATTTGACTACTTACATAGTAAAATACAGAGAGAAGAGAGAAAATGAACAAGCCCCAACCTTGATGTCTCAACAATCGAAGAAAATCCATCTCCAGATCTTCAAGATGCATCCCCCATTGTTGATTTCTAAGCATCTAACACTCCAAAATTGGTTCCCCACCCTAAAATATGGTGGAAACCCTAAAAATGGTGAAACCCCTCTCTCAAAATTAGGTCACACCCTAAAAAATTATGATTTCAACTCTATTTATACAATTTCAAAGTTGCAGGTCTCGCTTAGTCATCTCAAAGCTCGCTTAGCGTACTCTGTTGTGTCGGAAACAAATCAACTCTTGTTTTCGCCATAACTTGAAAACCGTAACTCTGATTTACACACGGTCAAAAGCGTTGAAAAGCTTATTTAATGCTCGGTATTACAATGAATAAATATTATTGCTTGAATACCTACAAAAATGAGATAAAAAACAATCAAACTTAATGATATTTACACGAACCTACAAAATTATACTAAAATACTAAACATTTACTTATTCATAAAGTCGAGGTTATTTCTAGAAAAACTAATTAATCAGCCCAATTAGTGCCAATTATTCACACTAAAAAATACCATAATTTGGAACTTATCAATCCTCCCCAACTTAAAACTTTGTTTGTCCTCAAACAAAAGTCACACAAACCTAAAGAAACAAAAGCAATCACCAAGAATTCATGAATCAATAAGTTTTGAAAAACAAAAAACAAATATATGGTTCAAATTCAAAAACGTACAATCAAAGTAGTGATTACCGCTATACTACAACGACACCATGACTATGAAACAAATTCTAAGTACAAAACACATGTCAAAAACTCTAAAGCAATACAAACTCATTTATGAATCACACCTATCTCACATCTTCAAATGATGAATAAAAAAGAAAGAATGAGAGAAACAACTCAAACCCAACAATTATGCAAACATTCGTATCAACTTAGGCATTAATTAAAGCAAAATCATATTGAAAGCATAAAAGCATAAATCACAAGGACTTTCAAGGGTTGTAACGCGGTTTGGGTAACAAGGAAGGGTCATATCTAAAGCTAATGAAACAAAATTGCTTAATCCTATGAGAGCAATCACTTACCACACTTTCAAGAAATAAAAAGTTATACAACCATTTCTCATTACACCAAATTACAACCTTAACCTTATTCATCATTTCATTTTTTATTTTTTCTTTTCTTTTTATTTTCTTTTTCACATTTTTTTCTTTTCTTTTTTGACCACTTTATTTTCCAACCTTTAACAATCAACTTATAAGAAATAAACCATTATTATCCCCAACTTGAACACAACCACACATAATGACATAAATGTTCCTAACTTTCTAAGGCAAAGAAAAAATTCTAACCACAATATATGGTTGAGGGTTCAAGTGCAAATAAACAAAATTAGAATCCATGATGAACTACTTACTCATGCACAAGTTTGTAGTTCAACACCAAGATGAATTCTAACAAAAAGGCTCAAAGGGGTTAACAAATGTTCGCTCACTCACAAGGTGAATTACTTTTGGTTAGGTGGTTATGCTCGGAATCAAACAAAATACATTGATCATTTTCATGCTTTCATACAAAACAACATCAATGTAAGATTAAACATAAGTCAAACGGGTTAAAACAAAATTATTGGTCTTCTGTGCATATAGTAAATAATGGAAAGCTTCCTCACAAAAAGCCTTGGATCTAAGGTGATTCAATCATGAACAAGTAGTGAGAAGGAATAAATGACATGAAATTTGTACAAATTAAAAGTTTCATAATCATGCTATGTTATAGAAAGCATTAAACATGTACCTTGCATGGTACCAACTCCAAACACTATCATTACCACACATTTTCATGTTGAAACAATCAAACTTGGACAATCACAACATGTCTCATCAAACCAATCAAAATAAGATTTTGGACAAACAAAAAACAAACAAATTTCTAACATCCTAACAAAACTCAAATTAAACTAAACTACTAAACACAAAGCTAAAAAAACTCAAAAATCATTGAGTTGTCTCTCAACAAGCGCTTGTTTTACGTTGTTAACTCGACGCCTTTATTTATTGACATTCCTCCGTGTTGCCTCTTTGCATGGCTAGTTGTCACCAATGGCTATTCCTAACCAACATTTTAGAAAACGTGAAAGGAAACAAAATATATACCATATATACAAGTATAGAAAGTATGTAAAAAGCAAATACGTACACTATAAACAAGTATGGAAAACATGTAAAATATACGATATGTACAAAGCTTAAAAACATGAAAACTATTGCAATGTGATTTAATATCTAAATACCAATCCCTGGCAACGATGTCATTTTGTTGCTGCGGTAAAGTTGCAAGCAAAAGTAAGTATTTTGTTTTATCGTCTCCATAAGAATTAGTGTGAGGGATCAAATACCATTTAATAATATCCACGTTTCAAATATTAGTTTTGTATGGTTTAAAAGTATTAAGTGCGGAAAGTAAAATATATGAACAAGTAAAATTAAAGTTTTGGAGAGAAAGAAACTTCTTACGATTGAATTTTAACTACCACAAGAATATGCATTTCTACCAATCACTTGTACACAATCTAAACATTCATCAATACTATCATATATCGCTCGCAACAACATTCATGTATGAAGCACCAACGAGAGTTCTACCGTATTGTCTCATCAGTGATGTCTCACGCAACTAAACAAAATAGAGCACTAAGAATTGATACCCACTGTGAATATTTGATCTAAATCTATTTCTAGAGTTTATAACCTAATAAATGTTCATCTTATTTTGATTTTGAACCGTATATGTTTATAGAAATCCAAACTCATTAAGATAAAAAGTGAAACAAAGATAACATCAATATAGATTTAAGCATAGATTGTAAATAACACCATAATTAACAAAAATACATATGAATATGGTAAATATACATACAATCCCAACAAGAAAGGGATTTGACTACTTACTAGCAAAATAAAAAGAGAAGAGAGAAAATTAACAAGCCCCAACCTTGATGTCTCAACAACCAAAATAACTCCATCTTCGGATCTTTAAGATGCATCCCCCTTGTTGATTTCTAAGTATCTAACACTCCAAAATTAGTTCCCCACCCTAAAGTATGATGGAAACCCTAATAATGGTGAAACACCTCTCTCAAAATTAGGTCACACCCTAAAAAAAATATGATTTTAACTCTATTTATACAATTTCAAAGTTGCAGGTCTCGCTTATCGCACATTGCTGTGTTGAGAAAAAATCAGCTCTTGTTTTTGCCATAACTTGAGAATCTAACTCCGATTTACGCACAGTCAAAAGAGTTGGAAAGTGATAAGTGCATTTTAATGCATATTCTCTTATGTTTGTACTTAGGCATTTCCCTAGGTTGCTTTTTTTATTTTACTATTTTATTATGTATTTAGAATTAAGTCTTTGTTTTCCTTTAATCTATTTTTGTTTGTTGTTTTTAGCTTTAGCAGTTATTTGAAATTTGTCCACTGTTCGGATCATAATCGAAGCTACGAGAATAAGATTTACGCATTCTGATATGTGTTAGAAAGCTAAGAGAAAGAGATAAAACTTTCACGTTGAAGTCAAAATCTTATTCGAAGTGCATAAGTTCCAGTAATTCGTTGAAGTTCCAGACTTTAGAAATAACTTGTTTTAGGTCTATTTTATGGGCATGGTTTATGTTTTCAACCCAGTTTGAGTTAGTAGTGAAAAACCCTATTTTTTATAAGGTTTTGAGACGTGCTACAATAATTTTATGCACTATTCACGATAGAAATTTTGCTTTGTATGAATCATTCATGGAGAACTAATCCTAAGGGCAATCTACCAAATTCGAATTCCATAAAACTTTGAGGTTCTTATCAATTTTAATTCAATTACTTTCTAATTTGTTCTATGATTTCATTTTCTTGATTTGTTTCTTATAGAATAGATTGGGTTGAATTTGATTGATGTATGTTCCTTACTTTAATCGCGTTTAACTTAGCTTCTTCTTTAATCCGCGCTATCTATAACCGTTTACTTAATTCGGTGAATTGTTTACTTAATTCGGTAATTAGGAACATAACTCATGTAGTATTATCGATGCGTGTTTCATCAATATTGCAATCGAATAGGAATTGGTACTGCTTAGGGAATTGAAATTGTAATGACCAATAATAAGTTGGAAGTCAAACCGGTAGATTAACATGTTGTAATCACTTATTTTGATAATCACTTATTTACTCTGTTTTCTAAATTGAATCCTAAACCAAAACAAACCCCCTAATATTCATTTCAGTTGGTTAATAATAATGCAAGAATCTTTGAGAACGATACTCGAGTTGTTGTTACCGTTAACTATATTTTCAAAAATACTCGTTTTTGGTCTGTGTATGACAACAAATCAAACTGGCGATGTTGCCAGGGATTCTTATTGTTATTAACTGATATTAGAGTCATAGATATAGTGTTCTTGTTAGTGTTTTTCTTGTTTTTATTTTTGTTGTGTTTGTTGATTTTCAGGATTGCAATACCGGCTGCAGTATAGTGGTAAATATTACAGTTTGTTATGTAAGTTTGGAAGCTACTGTTTCGATTTGCTCCGATTTTTTTCTAGAAATTCTAAAGGATTTTGACCCTCAAAATTGCAAATTCCTTATTTTTCTATTTTTTATGATTTTATTTATGTTTTCATAGTTTTAGAAAATTCCAAAAAAAATTGTGAAATTCTAATTTGACTAAATTAGATTAAATTTCATGTTTTTGTATTTTTTATATATTTTATTTTAATCGTTTTTTGTGTCTTGCAATTCTTTATGCTTAATAGGGACATTGTCGGTATGAAAAATTATGTGAAAGAATATTATGTTTTTCACATTGAATTGCTTTCTGAAATTGTTAATGAAGCTCATTCTGATTTGTTTTCAGCTGACTTTCCATCATTGCCCAACTTTGATGAATCTTACTCTTGTGATTCATGTATTGACACTAACATTTACCATGTTTGTGCTGAGATTGAGACTACCTTGCAGGTTGAAATTGTTCCTTCAGATGAAGTTGTCAATGAAGTTGTTTATGCAATTGAAGCTCTCGACATCGCTGCTGCCCCAACTGTGCCATCCATTGGATAACCACCTTCCTTGTAGCCCGAATCACTTGGAGATTTAAATTTTTCATCCAAGACTAAATTTAAGCAGGAAGAGAAATCGTTGTAGAAACATAAAAAGTGAATTGGGTGGACCTTGGCTAACATTCTTGATATTAGTTCATCCATGTATATGCATAGGGGGCTTTTAGATGAAAATAAAGCAGTGAGGCAGCCCCATAACCCTTTGATCCTTGATGTTGTGAAAGATGAAATCACTTTCACATGCTTTTTTGACACTTTTACCTATAAAAGAGTGTTCTTTGATCCAAGAATAAAAAGTGAAGGTACTGATAAAAATTTCAAGGACAAAGGACAACGCCTCAAGCTATTCCATGATAGCCCCACATTGAAAGGAGAGGTTGTAAAAGAGCTCTCACTAGAAAAGGTTGTGTATTCAATCATGTACCTTCCTTGACTACTCGGGTGTGTTCTTTCCTTTCTCTCACTCTTATTTAATATTTATGTCTTTCCATTAAGGACAATGCATGTTTTAACTGTGGGGGAGGGAATCATTTCTTTATTTTGTTTTCTTTCATTTTTTTTGTTTTTGTTTTATTTTATTTTATTTTGTTTTATTTAAGTGAAAAATAAAAAAATTTAGACTTGGAAACACTATGCATTTTTTTTAAAGTTTTAGGTTATAGATTAATTTGAGGTTAGTTTGTGGAGACTTGAGAAAAGTTCACAAGATCGGTATCATTTTAACACCTTAAATCTATTGAATATGGAAATCAATTTGAATATTTTTTATGACATAGCCTTGAGTTCTCATCCTTTAATAGCTCTTAAGTAGTTTATCTTAGCAGTCAGCACTATCTCACACACGCTCTACATATGGAAGCCGATGAAAATAAGTGAGTGATCCAAAGTTTTAAATGATTTTTTTTTTTGAAAAAATAGAGAATGCACCTTCTAAGTTGGGTGACTTTCACCCGGTCACTTAACTCAACGATTATGGAACCTACAAAAACATAATAATAACACCCGTTGTTGGTTGGTTCAGAGGTATCTGGTGCTAAATTTGGTAGGGCAGATTACGGTCTGATCCCCCGCAACTACAATTGGATAAATAAGGAGGTTATTCAACTTAGTTACCAGAACCCAAAACAAAAAAGATTAGAGTCACTAACCAGTCTCCTTACTATGAGTGTGTAGAGATAACAGGCTCAGTGTGATTGCACTAGAATGAAAGAGAGCAAAAAGGAGGATGAGTAAGTTAGGCTTAGGCATAATAAAATTATTCAGATTGATTTGTATATAAGGGAGGCTTATGACTGCATAATTGCAGATTAGTATTCGTACGATATCCTTAGTGTGCAAGATTAGTACTCCCTCTGTCCCATATTATAAGAGAAATTAAATTTTTTAGATTCATTGGATAATTAATGTATTTGGTTTATATATAGACCAGATACATTAATTATTCAATAAATCTAAAAATTAAATTTCTCTTATAATATGGGACGGAGGGAGTACCTATTGTTGTACCCCAAAATTTGCCCTCCCATATTCTTCAAGAAATTGCCAAGCCAAGTCACAAAATTCCCCAAGGGTTGCACAACTCAACTGTCTCCTATACAGTCAAAACTAGGGTTTGGGTTCTGATCAAGAAAATGAAGTTTTCAAAGGCCCAATCAAGTCTCACATGCCTACAAATGTGGTCAAGCATCCTCATATCAAGTTTCAAGGCATTCAGCTCAAAGTTGCACAGTCAAAACCCTAGATTGCACTACAGTCAACTGTAGGGGCAAAATGGTCATTTGACAGTCAAAAGTTCAAATTTTTGATCAACATATCATTTTGAAGCCACAAACATCATTTGATCAATGCTTGATCATGATTCTCAAAATTTGGCTCAGAAATCATCAAAGATGCAAAAGTTACTATATTTGGACAGTTGAAAAAGTCAACTGAAATTGACTAGGGCATAACTTTCACATGGATTATCAGAAAAATTCCATCCAAGGCTCATTTTGAAGAGAAAGACATTTCCTACAACTCATCTTCATACTTCAAGTCCAAGAAATGCTCTCACAAAAAGTTATCAATTTCAACATTATAGGTTATTTTCAAAAGTCAACAAAAAGGGACTTTAAGTCAAAGGCCATAACTTGCGATTGGTAAATTAAAATGACATGGAACCAAAGGCATTGGTTAAAGGACTCAAAGACCTTTCCAAAATGTCCAAGAACATGTGAAAAGCTTAAAAATTGAGCAAGTTATGCCTTGTGGAAGTTGGAAAATTTTTGGGAATTTTGAAAAGTCAACTTTACTTCAAATGACCTAAATTTGCTAATGGGCCCATTTTTCTTCCATCATTCATCATTCCAAGCCTATGCACGACCACTTGGCCCAAAGGGAAGTATTTTCTCATTTTTTATTTATTTATTTGAATTATTATTTATATTAATTCATTTAAATTATTTAAATACATGAAAAATATCAAACTTGACCTAAAAAATCTTTTCATGCATGTTTTACTCTCAATATCACGTGCACATCCCAATATGGCAAGATTTGGTTTGATTTGGCATGATTGAACAAAAATACACTTGAAAAAGATTCAAAAAGATTTTAAGAAAATTAAATATGCAAAACCATTATTGCATTGGATCTTGGCCAGTTTTGTTGACCTAAAATGTTCACTACATATGCTTGAATCAAAACCTAATCCTAGAGGACAAAAAGCTGCGCTCAAGAACAGGTTACAAACTTGAAAATTTTCCATAAAAACTCAAAACTGAAAAGCACTCTAGAGGTCGATTCCAACCCTAATACTTATTCCAAAAGCTTCCTTGTGAACTCCTGATCATATTCCAACTCCAAACATCCTTCAAAGCTCCAGGAATTGGTACCTGTAACTCAAACTGCATCAAGAAAAACTCCTAATCGTGCATACCAATTCATGCATTTTTTACAAGTTTTGATATGTGTTTTGCATTCCTGATGAAGTTTACAAGCTAACCATTATGTTTAATTGCATTTTTGTGCCACACACGCGATTTTACCATGTTCATATTCTAGGGTTTGCAGGTTTCAAAATTGGGGTTTCCCAAACCAAGTAAAATTAGGATTCCAGACCCATGCCATTGCAATCAACGCATCTGGACGAAGAGATCTTGACCCTCGCGATAAATTTATTGATACCATAGCGCTAGTCGCTATTTTCTTGAAGCCAGCCTAAGACGACGCTGTAAAACCGTAGCCTATGTGTTTTGTATTTCAGGAAAACGAAGAAGATGACCTCGTGTCCACCGGCCAGTGGTTCTTTTGAATCTCGCGCGTTTTTAACCCACTAACATTATGTCTTATTTATTATATTTATATGTTATTATATGTTAAATTAAAAACGCTTGGTTCAGTGGTGCACGTGGTGGTTTGCAACGTGAATGACCTGGGTTCGATCCCAGGTCTTCATCCTTTCCCTTTATATTTTTCCAATTAATAATCATACGCAGGTGGGGTGGCGTTGTTCCATGGTACACCTCATAATCCAAGCAGCCACGCGTCCTGGCAGGTCCATCAAAGGGCTCAGATTCAAGACATAGGGTAGACGCTGGTCAACGCACTAGCACACAAACTGGCAAAAGTCAGTGGATCCAGAGTTAATGGGCCAGGCTTTACCATCAAAACCTCACAAATTGGGACTACACCCCCACCCTGGTTTGCAAGTTTTATTTATTTCTCTTATATTTTTTTTAATTTATTATTTTACTTGTTTTGTTGTTTTAATTTAATTCATTATTTTTACAAAATATAAAAACATCCTCAAAATCAGAAAAGGCAAAAAATATAATATTTATTTATTTTAATTATTTTCATAAATAAATTAATATGCAATTATTTAGTTTAATTAGGTTACAACACTAATTCTTTTTTTTATAAAAAATCCAAAAATATGTAGAATTAGGTTTAATGAATTCTTTTTATTCCTTTTTAATTTCCCCCCTTTTTTACAATAATAATGTCTAGTTTATTTATTTTCCATAATTAAATTGTATATAAATAAATTAGGGTTTGCAATTAGGTTAAAAATTCAATATGTTTTTTCCTTAATAACTTAAAAAAATAACTAGAACTAGGTTTAGTGTTTTATTTTAATTTGAAATTAATTCTTTTTCTTTTAAATCTTAAAAAACATAAAATACTAAAAAAAACATTTTCTTTTAATCTTTAATTAATTCATTAACTTTAATTTTTTGCAAAAGGGTCCAACGCCCATTGTTTTAATTATTTTATTTCGCGCATTTACTTTATTGCTATAACAATTATGTACATGTCCCAAAGCCTTGTAACAATTTAACTTTTCGCACTTTTATTCGCTTTATTTATTTTCCGTCAAATCGGGTCCGGTTTAATTTTGGCGATGTGGACCCGCGCCATTTGTAATAACTTAGATTTATTTTCCCGCAACTTTTAACTGTTAACAATAAGCATGCAAGAATGAATGTCTTAAATAAAATCAAGCGTAGATCACAATGAACATGACAAGACAAATATCAATGAAACTGACACACAATTTCGCACGCACCACCCCTAGGGTACGCCTCACTGTTGCCTTTCGAAAGGTGATCGTCGAGTAGAGGATGTCTTAGTAAGTCCTCATGATCCGGGAACCTGGCATGAGGGTAGCTTCTAAGGTATCTTCCTATTGCTCTGGTGATCACCATGTCCCTAAACTCGAATTGACCCGAACACCTCCAACGGTGGTGCTACCTACCTCTCAATGGTGGGATGGCACTACTTTAAAAGACATTTACACAGACGAATTCCTTAGGGTAGGTAGGTTCTCAAGGATACTTGCTCTAATTTCAAACAAATCAAAATACTTTTCACACCAATACTTTTCAAAAGCTTTCAAAGCGAATTTTTCAAACACTCTGACGTACGAGTCGAACTGAAATTTTTCAAAGAAACTTTTTAAAAAACCACATTGAAAAGCAAGCAAACATTTTTGAAAACACAATGAGCAAGTATCAAAGAGCCCATGGATAACCATGGATAGAAAGGGTGCTAACACCTTCCCTTTCTATAACCTACCTCCCGAACCGAGAGCAATCTCTTTAAAGGAATTTTTCTGTGCTTTTGTCCTTTCCATTTGGAGAAAATAAAAGACGGTGGCGACTCTTGCTTCCGCGACATTTCGCGAACCAGCGTTAAACAGTCAGTTCCAGATCCACCGATCACACCTATCAATGCAATATTAACCAAAGAAAAGTTTGTAGCCTAGAATGAGTATCTGAATGTTGTTTTGTTTCATAAGTCTTGATTCTATTTTGCTCGAAGTGTAAAAGTTCAAGTATGGAGGAATTTGATCAGTGCATTTTAATGCACATTCTCTTATGTTTGTACTTAGGAATTTCCCTAGTTTGCTTTGTTTATTTTATTGTTTTATTATGTTTTTAGAATTAAGTCTTTGTTTTCCTTTAATCTATTTTTGTTTGTTTCAGCTTTAGCGGTTATTTGATATATGTCCATTGTTCGGATCATAACTATAGCTATGAGAATCAGATTGATGCATTCTGATATGCGTTAGAAATCTAAGAGAAGGAGATACAACTTTTATGTTGAAGTCAAAAGCTAATTCAGAGTGCATAAGTCACAGTAATTCGTTAAGGTTTCAGACTTTAGAAATAAATTGTTTTGGGTCATTTTTATGGGCCTGGTTTGTGTTTCTGATCCAGTTTGAGTTAGTAGTGAAAAACCCTATTTTATTTATAAGGTTTTGAGCCGCGCTACAGTAATTTTACACACTATTCACGATAGAAGTTTTACTTTGTACGAATCGTTCATGGAGAACTAATCCTAAGGGTAATCTACCGAATTCGAATTCCATAAAACTTTGAGGTTCTTATCAATTTTAATTCAGTTACTTTCTAATTTGTTATATGATTTTCGTTTGCTGAATTAGTTTCTTATAGAATATATTGGATTAAGTTTGATTGGTGTATGTTCCTTACTTTAATCGCGTTTAACTTAGCTTCTTTGTTAATCCGCACTGTTGTACCCCAAAATTTGCCCTCCCTTTTTCACAAGAAATCACAACCTCAAGGTTTTCCCTGATTTTTCAGATTGGCTCAAGAATCGGTCAAACAGACTTTTCTTTGACAGTAAACCCATAATTAGGGTTTCCACTGATTTTGTTGAAATTGGCTCAAGAATCGGTCAAACAGACTTTTCTTTATCAGTAAATCCAGAATTAGGGTTTCCACTGATTTTGTTGAGATTGGCTCAGGAATTGATCAAGCAGACTTTTCTTTGACAACAAATCTGGAATTAGGGTTTTCGCTCGTATTTATCAGAAGAAATTGAATCCACGGTAATTCAGTTCACTGTCACATTGTTTTCGCACTTTGTCAAGGTTTGCTGAAAGATTTACTGATTGTTCTCAAAAGCCTGATTGTCTGAAACAAGAGCTGAGCTTGTTATTTGGAATATCAAGACATCTGCTTGATTAAGTGGAAGTGAAAGGTTTATGGAATGCTTGTTTCTTTAACTGTACAACGCATATGTTAATTGGAATACCAGGCGTATTGTGATTAATGCAAGGTTGCGAGACGGCAAAGTTTGTTGATTATTTATTTCATCTGGATTAAAGTTATTGGGGGTACATTTCCAGTTATTTTGATTTAAGAGTCTTAAATAATTAAATAGACAATACAAGGAAAAGTTGGAAGATATTTGACAAAGACTTCTTTTAGTTATTTTAAATGTTGTTACAAATTTTATTCGAATATTGTAAGATTACAACTTATGGTATTTATAATAATATTTGTTTATAATAAATGAAAAAAAAAATCTAAGCCTAAATCTATTGAGATCTTTGACTTTTTACTGCGTCCTCCATCATCCAACTGGTATTTACATGCAAAGGACAAAAGAAAAATAAATCAGCGCAATTAACTGAAAAGAATTTTCAAGCAGATAAAAAGAAAATCATCATTAAAGTCTGCCGGCCGGAATCAGAAATGCTATGTTCATCATGTTTCATTTTCCTCTCTGCAAATCACAAGAAGATTTCTCTTCTCGGTTCACAGAGAGAAAAATAAAATATATAAAATGCAAGCATGTCAAACTAAATGCAAAAAACATGGTTCAAATACAAAGGTACAAGGTTGCATACAAAACAAACTATACTGCAAACTGAGTTTCAAATGCATTAACCAAATGTCAAACTGAGTTGCCAAACTGTCACAACAAGTACAAAATGCATAAAATATGGAAAAGAAGTACAACAATGCAGCAAGATAAACCAAGTTACAAGCAAGAAGGCTTGTCCTAGCCCTCATCAATTTCTGGCCAGCAACTTTTCAGAATTATATTATAATAAGCAATTAAAAATGCTTATGGAGAGAGAGAGAAAGAGAGAACCTAGTGAATAAGTTTTACAGTTTTGGCTAAAGGCAGACTGTAAAAGGCAGTAAGAGGAACAAAAAGAAAATATATAACAATCTAATAGTCCAGCAAAGGAAGAGGACAAAAAGTCTGCAAAACTACTCAAACCTGCAAGTAAAACTGGAAAGCCCAAAGCAAACCTGAAGCCTGCTTCCAACAACGCAAAACTACTCAAACCTGCAAGTGAAACTGGCAAGCCCAAAGCAAACCTGAAGCCTGCTTCCAACAACACAAAACTAACAGCAAGCCTGCCTCCCAGAACCTGAAGCCTGCTTCTAAAATACAAAAACTTACAAAGCTGCTAAACTGCAAGCTCAAACAAAAACCTGCAAGCCTGTTCTCAAAACAAGAAAACCTGCTCACAGGCCAAACAAACAAATTGCATCTCAACACCACAAAACTAACAGCAAGCCTGTCTCCAAACTCACAAGCCTACAATCCTGTAAAGCAACCCTGCATAACCCAAAGCAAACCTGCTTACCATAAACCTACTCACAAAACAAGTTCAAGCCTGCCTTACAAACACAACAAACATAAAGTCCAGGCCAAAACACAACAAACCTGCAAATCACCAAATCCAAACAAGTTCAAGCCTGCCTTACAAGCACAACAAACTCAGCTCTGCCTAACAAATAACAAAACTATAGATTCAAACACAAACCAAACTCCCAAACCTGTTTGGGCCAAAGACTGCATAAACTGCAAACACAGTCTAGCTGTCATCAACACCAAAATCATAAGCTTCATCAACCATCACAAAAAAAAAACAGTTCAAACATAAGCTGGTTTCAGAGTTTCTTCATCATTAACTCAAATCAAAACAACAAATAAAGAAACAAATCTCAGGGCATCATCATTGGCAAAACCAGAAAGAGGAGGAGTTTAGAAGCAACCAAAATTGTTTCAGAACCCAGATCATCATTAACATCAAAACACAATAGTTTCAGAACTTCTACATCATTAACATCAGTAAAAAAGAGAGAGGAAGAGGAAGAAGCTAGTTTCAGATTACATTCATCATCAACAAAAGTCAGAAATACACGATTCAGAAGAAAAAGTTCATCATCACCAATATTCAGAACAAATATTCAAGTGTTTCAGAATACATTCAACATCAACGAAAGCAGAAGCAAATAGTTCTCAGAACAAACTCATCATCAAACGTTTAAAAAGAAGACAAATACAGAAATACCAGAAGCCAAAGCAAGCGACCATCACGCTCCTCCACCGCCTAGCCACCGAGAATGCCGCCGGTCCAACCCTCTTTCCCCTCCATCCATTTTCCAGAAGCCAATCACCAAGGTATAGTTTCCTTTTCCTCAATTTTTTTGCATCTCACGCATGAAGCATCAAGGAATCAAAACATGCAAACAATAAAATGTACAAGAATCAAAACATGCAAACAATAAAATGTACAAGAATCATACAAATGCAAACTGTAAAAACGCGTCTAGAAAAAAAAATGATACCTTTTAAACCACCGCCTTGTACCTTCATGGAGAGGAGAGGATGAAGATGGCGCTCTGGCAGCTTGGAGGTCGGAGGAAGAATCAAAGCTTCATTTGAGAGAGACGAAGAGAACGAAGATGAGAGGAGCGGTGCCGTTGAAGCCAAAGACTGCAAAACCCTAATTCTGAGTACATGAAACATCAACCCTAACAAATTTGTTCAACATTCATTTTGGGCCTTTGCCCCATACGATTTTCTTAAGCACAAACGCTGACTAGCGCCTACACCCCCCTGATTCTTGTTCTCCTTCTTTTTATTTTTGGGCCATAATCCTAGGCCCATCATCTTTCTCTTTTCAATTTTCAAACTAGTACTCTTTCTTTTCTTTACTAATATCATCTTAATTAAATTACTTTCTTTCTTTAAACCAATACTTTTTTTATATTATTTTCACTCTAAAAAATTTGTTTTGTTAATAATAAAGAAAACCAATAATAGTTTAAAGTTTGTTTTGATATAATTTTCTTTAATATTTGTATATTTAATTAAATACAAAAAATACTAGAATTTTTGTTTAACTAATCTTTTTATATAAGTTCCTAAAAAATATAAAACACAATAAAAATAATAAATACTTAATCTTTATTAGGTTAAATTTTATCTGTTTATTTGTAAATAAATACATGCATCTCATATTTCTTTGATTTTCTTTATCTTATACTTTGTTATAATTTTTACATTGAATTGTGACAGTTCGATTTGGTTGTAATATATACTTGGACATTATTATCCTAATAAAGACTCATCCCCATTTGTAAATAATTGTACCCCCATCCCCGGATACTGTTTTGTAATAATTTAGACTTTAAATTCCCGCAATTTATCGCTTTCAATATACTGTATAGTAATTAGGGTTTGTATGCGAAGATTCAAAATAAATCGTTAGAGGACCTAATACAAGATAAATGCATGAAAATCAATACACAATTCACACTTTCACCTCTAGGGTAACCTCGCTTGTTGCCTCGGAAAATGCAATCATGTCCCTCGAATATGAGACACTCTAGAAAATGTCCCTTCGATAAACAAAGATCGTAGTCCCTCGATGACCCTCGATGTTGCCTTCGATAAAACGATCTCGTCCCTTACAAAATTGCTAGAGCGTCTCACAAGTTGCTTTCAATGATTGTATACGATGACCCGCGCCTGTCCCGTTTAACATCCTAACACAAGGTTATTCATCAAATACAATGGTGAAACAACACTGTTAAAAAGGGTTAAAAACATAAGAAATATCTTTGAGTAGAATAGGGTAGACAACTCTTAGTTACTTGATCAAAAACTTGCAAAACATCCTTGCCGTTTTTCAAACACACTTCACAACACAACTTCAAAACAATTTCAAAACAACTTTCAAAACATTGAAATATCTTTTCAAAAAGACACACACCTTTGTATATATTCAAACAAGAATCATCACAAAGGTTTCCTAGACAAGGCATCTTTTTCAAAACATTTTCAAAACCACACACACAAAGCACCATTTCAAACAATTGAAAAGCAAAGGCAAGTGATCTAAAACAAGTAACTAAGAGCCCATGGAAAACCATGGATGAAAAGGGTGCTAATACCTTCCCTTTTCATAATCTACCCCCTGAACCCAAGAAAACATCTCAAAGGTCTTTCCTGTGCTTTTTGACCTTTCCATTGGATAAAATAAAAAGTCGATGGTGACTCTTGCTAAACCGAACAAGTGCGAACACAAACGCAAAATTCCAAGTCAGTTCTCCCACCGTATCACAGAACTGGCAACTCTGTTGGGGACATTTCTAAAAGTGGGGTTACCTTAGGGTTTTAGATCACCTTTACATGCTTACCTTGATTGCTTTGATTGCTTTACTTTTTGGGTTCCTTGTTTGAGTTTGTTTTAAATCCTACACCCGGATTTGGGGGCACCTTTTAGGTAAGTAGCAATAAACTGTGAGGGAACTGTGCGGGGTATACCGACATGGTTGAAACAGTAGCTACGTTAGTGTGACATATTTGTGGGTACCGGTAGCCTTTGAGTCAATCAAAGAGAATACGGGGCCGCTGAGTGATGTCATGAAGCACTAACGAACTCTTAGAACCTTACTTGACCATCTTGGCCTTATTAGGGGTAGTGAGATGACCGGCTTTGGTGTAGTCCAAAGTTGGTAGATACTCGATACTACACTCATTGAGGGTTGTTTTCTTGGAATATTTTGGTCGCCAGTTAAGTGGATAAACTGAAACAATGAACACAGAAAATAATCCAGTGATATTGAGCTCCTTAGAACCCGGTTACTATTTATAAGACAGGTTGAGCCAACTAACTTCAAGAGGGTACTTAAATAGGAACTCCATGCAAGCCTAAACCTAAGGGCTTGTCTGCTTTGTGTGAATGTGATTACCTGTATATACACTTGCTTACTTTTGCATACCTGTACATAACATCATAACATCATACCATAACATTTTCAATAACCATTTCAAGGATCTCGAGGGTCTTTGATGCAGGGTCACGTTGAACCAGATGTCTACCAGAGGGAAAGAGGTTTCATTTTCCTATAAACAAACACCGTCAAAGATCAAGTGCAATAACTTGAATCGAGGGCTATGACCCACTTGACATGGTGAGCTTGATTCTCGTGGAAAGACATCCACCAATACAAAGTTCTCCAGTCAAAAATGCTGATCAAAGTTCAACCTCTAACATTTTCTTATGTTTACCCCGAGAGATTCTTGAAACTATGCATCCACATATCATGCATTGCATCATGACAGGTTTTCCCTTTCAGGTTTCCTTATTCTCCCACTGTTTATTTCAGTAGAGATGGCTCTAGAGAGGACTATCGAAGATATCCAGGCTCAAAACGCTCAACTTCAGGAAATGTTTTGAACCTATCCCAAGGGCAAGAAGAAGTGAAAGCTCTCCTCACAAGGGGCATGGTCCTAGGGAATCCAGGCGGCATCAGGAATGATCAGTTGGAAGAACTACAGATTGAGCTGGCAACAATGAAGATCCAGATGATGGGACAACTGGTGGGCCAGATGGCTCTCATTCAAGACCTGGCTCAAAGACAAGAAGAGCTCAAGGTTCTCGTCAACAAACTACTTCAAGATAACCAAGTGGGGCAAACAACTAGGGTTGAAGATCAAGTCATCATTCAACCTCCTCTGAGACAAGAGGACAAGGGAAAAGCTCCTCAACTTGCTTCAAGGTCACAAGCCCAGCAGCAATCTCGCCAGCGTCAACGGGGTAATCAGCGTAAGCAAAATACGTTTGGAAGACAGTTCATTGAGACCGACATACCATCATCTCTAATACTGGAACGCTTGTTGGAGGTCAATCTGACTGCTTTAAAGGATCCTATTCGGAAGCCCAATACCTCTGCTCCTAGCTATCACCCCGACGCATTTTGTGTATACCACTCCTATAGTCCTGGACATGACACCGACGACTGTTGGGCTTTGAAAAATAAAATTCAAGATTTGATTGACAATGGAGTGTTGAAATTTATGCCGGATGCCGAGATGAAAATCTTCCGTTGAGGGTTCTCCACCTGAAATGACAAGTTTGAACTAAGAGGCTTTTGTTTCATTTGAATTTTCAAGTTGTAATTTCCTTTGTTAATTCAAACAATTATCTGTTGATGTCAAACTCTGTTTCATTAATGCATTGCATATGTTTGTCTTGAATTCATCCATTCATTTTCACTATTCTTGAATTATGCTTCCTACTTTCTCTATGATTTTAACTCTTGATAAAATTTACAAGTCTTTAGAGGGAGGATGACGAAACAATACCATAATCTCATACAGTATGCTTTTGAACAAACCTAGCTGACGATGTACAAGCGTTTCTTTCAAATCCTAAACACTGGAGTTATAAGGAAGATAATCCCTAGTCAACCCTTTCGAGCCAAAGAAGTAGATGTTTTCTGTTTTAAACACAAATTGAAACCTTTAAACCTGGGGCAGGGTAGTCTCTCAGATAATTCAAAAGATGCGCATTAAAGTCGCAAACTCTCAGTTCGTAATACAACGAATGACATCAAAAACATTCCTTTGGAACAAAAAGACAGTGATGGTTCTTTATCTCATAGGCAGTCATTATCTCTCAAAAATCCCACTGAGCCAAAAACCTACAAAGGAGGCTTAAGAAAGTTGGGGCATCCCGCTGACTGTAATCTCGAAAACAGGAACAATCAGGAAAAAGTTAGGGATAATGAATCAAAAGAAAGAGGTCATTACAAATCCTCAATAACATGAAAAATGTTGCAAAAAAAAATGACGACTGCCTTCCCATAAAATTCAACTTGTGTGGACCATCACCAAAACGTCGTTCCAAACTCAAATAGAGTTCGACGCACAATTAACCGAGTTTAGGATTGAAGGACATCACAAAGAGTGGGTGGGTACAAATATACTTTGAGCCTTTATCCTTTGTTTCTTAAACCGTGAACTAAGCCACGTTATAACCCTTCTGTTGTACCCCAAAATTTGCCCTCCCATATTCTTCAAAGTTTTGGCAAACATCCTCCTCAAATGGTTCAAAGTCTACTCAAAGGCTACACAGTCAACCATCCTCCTAAGACAGTCAAACTAGGGTTTTGGTTCTTGCAAAGAAAGTTGAGGTTTTCAAGGGCTCAATCAAGTCCCACATGCTCATACACTTTGTCAAGCACCTACATGTCAAGTTTCAAGGCTCACAAAGTCAAGTTGCACAGTCAAAAACCCTAATTGCTCCACAGTCAACTGCAGGGGCAAAATGGTCATTTGGCAGTCAAAAGTCAAATTTTTTGGTCAACATCTTATTTTGAAGCCACAATCATCATTTGATCAATTATTGATCATGATTCCTCAAGAATGGCTCAAAAATCATCAAGGTGTCAAAAGTTTCTATTTTTGGACAATTGAAAAGTCAACTGTAACTTGACCAAGGCATAACTTTTTCATGGTTCATCAGAAAAATCACATCCAATGCTCATCTTGAAGGGGAAGACATTTCCTACAACTCATATTCACATTCCAAGTCCAAGAAATGCTCTCACAAAAAGTTATCAATTTCAACATTATAGGTCATTTTCAAAAGTCAACAAAAAGGAACTTTAAGTCAAAGACCATAACTTGAGATTGGTAAATCAAAATGACATGGGACCAAATACATTGGTTAGAGGACTTCAAGACCTTTCCAAAATGTCCAAGAACATGTTCATAGCTTCAAAATTGAGCAAGATATGCATTGGAGAAGTTGGGAAATTTTTGTGAAATGGCCAAAGTCAATTATCCTTGAAATTTCATTTTTGACAAAAGGGGCCCACTTTTTCCACTTGTTTCAGCTTGGTCATGCCTCCCACGTGTCCCACAATTTATTTCAAGATTAAAAATTAATTTTCCCATTTTTATTTAATTTTATTTGATTTAATGCATTTTAAATCTTTAAAATTCAAATAAAAATCAAAGAAATTAATGGAGGGATATTTTGTGGTTTGAATAGCTTTGATACACCATAAAACATATACCAAATTCGTTCAAGACCTATTATGGGCATAAAAATTCAAATTTTCACAAGAATGGCAAGTTGTTTAAATGGTGTTCATGGCATAATCTCAAACTTCATTGCAAGGGTTAATGGCTCACATTATTACTTTATTCTCATTCAAAGACATATATGCAAGCCTCTCATACCATTTACAAGGGGCTAAGCATCTCTAAAACGAAAAAAACCATATTCAAACCATATTCAAAAAAATCAAGCAAAAAGTCAAAACTGAAATCCACCTTCCAAGGCAATTCAAAGCCTTTTCTCGTTTCTAACACTTTGCAGGAACTCTCAGGAGTCTTTTGGAATCAAAACCAAGCGCTCAGGCCTAAGGAATCGCCCCACACGAACTCACGGTTTGCACAATTTTCTTGGAATCAAATTTCATTTGTTCATGCATCATTAACATAATTTGTTGCTTGTTTTGTGTTGTATGAGTCCACAGGAAACTAATGGTATGGTTCAATTGCTTTGAGATGCCCCAAAACTCAATATTATTTTTTCTAAGGTATTCCTATGCAGGCTTCCAAACAGCGTCCATCATGCATATCAAGTGATCATCCTGCCAAGTGGCCACTAACGCCAATCTGATGGCTATGAGGCGTGGACCATGGTGTTCCCAGTCAATGCTTGCACACTTGATTCCAGTTTCAACAACACACCCCCATTCCTGGCCCAATACCCCCTCCATTTGGGTTCATTTTTCTTTCTTTTCATTTTATTTCTTTAATTTAATTTCTAACCCCTTTTATTTTATTGGTTATTAGTAATTAATTTAATTAATCATTTTCATAAAAAACAAAAAATATAATTAACACTTTTATTATTATTTTTATTTTGTAAATAAATCATAATTGAACTAGTTTTTAATTAGGCCATTTGAACATTTTAATAATTAAAATAGATTTAGATTTAGGTTAATCTTTAACTTTGTTTCTTTTTATTTCTATTTTATTTCATAAAAAATATAAAAAAAATCAAAAAATATTTTCTTGTAATTAAAATAATTAATTAGTTTTCAATTTCATTTAATTACCAAAAAAAAGACAAAAAATTTAATTCCCTTTTCTTTATTCATGCGTATTTAATTTGTCCGATTATTATGTAATTGCTCCGGATATGTAATAGTAAATAGGACCTTTTACTGTTTTTTTATTTTCCGCACTTATTTACTTAAAACGGGTCTTTGTAAAAATTTGGCGATGTATAGACCCGCGCCTTGTAATAGCGTAGGATTTACGTTTCCGCATTTTCCGCACCCCCTTTAACTGTTAACTTGTATGAAAGAATGCATGACAATTAAAACCAAAGCGTATCTCACCAAATGCATGACAAGATATAACATAAACTGAAAATAACACAAAAATTCACACACCACTTCTAGGTTACGACTCACTGTTGCCTTGCCCCTCGAAACGTGGTCGTCGAGTACAGGACGTTTTAGTAAGTCCTTATGTCCATGAACATGGCATAAGGGTAGCTTCTAAGGTGTCCTACTGTTGCTCTGGTGACCACACTGTCCCTACAATCTCGAATTGTGGTCGTCAAGTATAGGACGTCTTAGCGGTCCTTATGTCCATGATCCAGTTTCCTCGAAACAGTTGCCTCGAAACAGTTGCCTTGAAACGGTTGCCTCGGATTAAAAAAGGATCAAGGACATAAGGGTAGCTTCTAAGGTGTCCTAACTGTTGCTTCGGTGACCACACTGTCCCTAAAATAGAATTGACCCGAACACCTCCAATGGTGGTGCTACCTACCCCTCAATGGTGGGATGGCACTACCTAAAGGACACTTACACAGCTTAATTCCTTAGGGTAGGTAGATGACTCATGGATACTTGCTCTTTTAAAAAACAAACAAAAATACTTTTCACACCTTACACTTTCAAAAGCTTTCAAAACAAATTTTTCAAACACTCTTGAGGACAGATACAAGAGTTATTCAGAAATCTTTCAAAGAAACTTTTTCAAAGCCCACTCACATTTTGAAAAGCAAACATTTTGAAAACACAAATGGGCAAGTATCTAAGAGCCCATGGATAACCATGGATAGAAAGGGTGCTAACACCTTCCCTTTCTATAAATCTACCTCCCGAACCGAGAATCTATCTCATAAGGAATTTTGATGTGCTTTTGTCCTGTCCATGTTGGAGAAAATAAAAGACGGTGGCGACTCTTGCTTCCGCGACATTTCGCGAACCAGCATTAAACAGTCAGTTCCAGATCCACCGATCACACCTTCAAAAGTCCTAATTGAAGCATGGGTTAGTTCGAAAGCATACTGTTACAAAAGGTATCCTGACTTCTGTAAGGCTTTGCTCTAAATATTGTGTTTAATTTGTCTTATAAAAAGTTTTCTACTAAAAAATGCATTTTTCAAAACTTCGAGACAAGCATGAACTTTGCATTACTTGAATATCGTTGTTTGCACATGTTTATTTGTTTGACAACAAAGAAATTCATACAGTGTATGTTCGGAGGAACGAATGCTCTCTCAGTGAGTAAAATCACTTCAAGTGGGATGACACTCCCGTGGCAAAATCTCCTATCAGCAAAAGGGGACTTGATATGGTATTGTCCAGTAAACCTGGGACAGTCCAGTCAAGAGTTCAACAAATCTTTCAAAATCCATTAAACCTGGGGCAGTCCAGTCAAGATTTCAAGAAATCTCTCAATTACAGATTAACCTGGGGCAAGTCTCCCTCGCCATCACTTGGGGCATTTAAAAAGTCAATCTCATCAAAGGGTTACGAACAGTCCAAGTTTCCTGGCAGTGCCACAAGCATCTGATACTAGGGGCAGTGATGAACCTCTCCGAAATATTTCTGAAAAGAAATTTAAGCGTCCTCGAGAAGTTCATCACCTCTCTAGCAGACCAGCAGTCATGGGTTTATTTCCCCAACATTTGTCAAGGAATTATTCTCCAAAACAAAATTACATTTCAACAACATTCATAACATACACAGATTGATCGTTCGTTAAAAATTCCTTCATCATTTGTTGAAAGTTACGGTCGTCAGAGATTCCTCCATCATCCGATTGAGTCAAAATTAATCCAGGACCCTCTCTGTTTTGGTCAGATCGACACTAAGATCTCCCTATTTTCTTAGGCCAGTGGAAGATATTCCGGGTTTTTGATGTTTCAGATAAATCTCCCAGCGATTTATTCTGGTTTCCTCTTCACTATCAGAGATAAAGAATCCAACTCTTTTCTCCTTCATCAGCTCAGGATTTATTTTCCCCAACGAAAGGTCGTCTTGAAAAAAACATTACACCTCCGTGCATCAAGACATCATGCAACGCGATCTCATTTTTTTTAGAACATCATTGTTTGATATATGCCACTAACCTTTACCTTTCAGGAAAGGTACAATCAAATTCAAGCAACAGAGCTTTTACTTCAGTCAAATTACAGACAAGTTCCTAAATTTCGACAAAACTTTTACTTCAGTTGAATTACGGACAAGTTCCTAAAATTTCAGCAGAAACAACCCATCAACAGAATAACGGACAAATGAAGTTCCTGAATTTCTTTCTCTCTCAAGAATGAAGATTCTCATCCTTGAAACCTCAAGAGATTGGTATACTCCCAACCTCCTGATACCCACCAACGGAAAAATGGACAAATGAAGCTCCTAAAATTCTGTTTCTCTCAAGAATGAAGATTCTCATCCATGAAACCTCAGAAGATTGGTATACTCCCAAGCTCCTGATACCCTTAACAAAATGAAGATTCTCATCCTTGAAACCTCAAAGATTGGTATACTCCCAAGCTCCTGATACCCTTAACAGAATGAAGATTCTCATCCTTGAAACCTCAGAGATTGGTATACTCCCAAGCTTCTGATACCCTTAACAAAATGAAGATTCTCATCCTTGAAACCTCAAGAGATTGGTATACTCCCAAGCTCCTGATACCCTTAACAAAATGAAGATTCTCATCCTTGAAACCTCAAAGATTGGTATACTCCCAAGCTCCTGATACCCTTAACAGAATGAAGATTCTCATCCTTGAAACCTCAAGAGATTGGTATACTCCCAAGCTCCTGATACCCTTAACAGAATGAAGATTCTCATCCTTGAAACCTCAGAAGATTGGTATACTCCCAACCTTCTGACCCAAGACCTGAATGAAGATTCTCACTTTGGCTTCCCCAGTAGATTGGCATACACCCAACCTTCTGACCCAAGACCTGAATGAAGATTCTCATTTTAGCTTCCCCAGTAGATTGGCATACACCCAACCTCCTGATATTCCCGACAGAATGAAGATTCTCATTCTCAAAGTGGTATAACACCTGAATTTCTGATATTCCCAACAGAATGAAGAATCTCATTCTCAAAGTGGTATACAATTCAACTTCCTGATATTCCCGACAGAATGAAGATTCTCATTCTCAAAGTGGCATACGACTTGACTTCTGAACTTCCTCCAAACAGGAATAAGCCCTTCCACTGGATAGCTACTTTTCAACAGTATGGCTATTCCCCACAGAGTTCTTACTCCCCAACAAAATCAAGATTCTTATTCTTAATTCTATGGAGTATTCTTTACTCTCAGCATGAATTTGTCAGAATTTCAAATCCCCTGCAGATCGAAGATTCTCGTTCTTGACTCCTCAACGCCAATTCCCCAAGCAGAATGAAGACTCTCATTCTCAACTCCTCAAAAAGTTTTCAGATATTCCCCGACGAAGATCTCCTCAAAACAGAAATCTCGAGTAGATTGGCATACAACCCAAACTCCTGATTTCCCCAACAGTGGTCCCAGGACTTCTCGTTTTCAACGACCAAAGGATTTTCAATCCCCGACAGCTGTCAAGGATTTACTTTCCCCAACGGCGGTCAAAGATTTTATTATCCCCAGCTATCCAGGATTTATCTTCCTCAACAAGACGCCTAATCATCTTACATGCACATTCATTACATTCATATATCATAAGCATTGATATAACACATACATTGCATCATACAACATCACTTTGTGTTTCAGCTAATATTTTACCCATCGCAAGATAAGTTTCAAGCTTCAAGGATTTCTGAAAATAGTTCACGGATGCCTCCCGACACAGATGCTAATCTATTGCTTATTCAGATCCCCAGCTCAGAGATGTTCCAAACACGGATACCTTTCTGGTACTCACCCACTCACCTATAACGTACAGTTCAACAAACATTCTCGGATGGAATCTTTAAGCCCATCTCCGACAAGATTCGGTCACATCTCCAAAAGGCATCTTTAAGCCCATTCCTTCAGATATGCTTTGGCGAATGCAAATTTTTGGGCACTCTAGTGTCTAATCATCTTTTACCTTCGAGTCGTGAACGGCAAACTTGCCAATCTAACTCTTGAGGTTCAAGAAGATTGAACAGGGGCAACTGTTGTACCCCAAAATTTGCCCTTCCTTTTTCACAAGAAATCACAACCTCAGGGTTTTCCCTGATTTTTCAGATTGGCTCAAGAATCGGTCAAACTGACTTTTCTTTGACAGTAAATCCAGAATTAGGGTTTCCATTGATTTTGTTGAAATTGGCTCAAGAATCGGTCAAACAGACTTTTCTTTATCAGTAAATCCAAAATTAGGGTTTCCACTGATTTTATTGAGATTGGCTCAGGAATTGATCAAGCAGACTTTTCTTTGACAACAAATCTGGAATTAGGGTTTTCGCTCGTATTTCTCAGAAGAAATTGAATCCACAGTAATTCAGTTCACTGTTACATTGTTTTCGCACTTTGTCAAGGTTTGCTGAAAGATTTACTGATTTCTCAAAAGCCTGATTGTCTGAAACAAGAGCTGAGATTTTTATTTGGAATATCAAGACATCTACTTGATTAAGTGGAAGTGAAAGGTTTATGGAATGCTTGTTTGTTTAACTGTACAACGCATATGTTAATTGGAATACCAGGCGTATTGTGATTAATGCAAGGTTGCGAGACGACAAAGTTTGTTGATTATTCATTTCATCTGGATTAAAGTTATTGGGGTACATTTCCAGTTATTTTGATTTAAGAGTCTTAAATAATTAAATATACAATACAAGGAAAAGTTGGAAGATATTTGACAAAGACTTCTTTTATTTATTTTAAATGTTGTTACAAATTTTATTCGAATACTGTAAGATTACAACTTATGGTATTTATAATAATATTTGTTTATAATAAATGAAAAAATAAATCTAAGCCTAAATCTATTGAGATCTTTGACTTTTTACTGCGTCCTCCATCATCCAACTGGTATTTACTTGCAAAGGACAGAAGAAAAATAAATCAGCGTAATTAACTGAAAAGAATTTTCAAGCAGATAAAAAGAAAATCATCATTAAAGTTTGCCGGCCGGAATCAGAAATGCTATGTTCATCATGTTTCATTTTCCTCTCTGCAAATCACAAGAAGATTTCTCTTCTCGGTTCACAGAGAGAAAAATAAAATATATAAAAAGCAAGCATGTCAAACTAAATGCAAAAAACATGGTTCAAATACAAAGGTACAAGGCTGCATACAAAGCAAATTGTATTGCAAACTGAGTTTCAAATGCATTAACCAAATGTCAAACTGAGTTGCCAAACTGTCACAACAAGTACACAATGCATAAAATATGGAAAGAAAGTACAACAATGCAACAAGATAAACCAAGTTACAAGCAAGAAGGCTTGTCCTATCCCTCGTCATTTTCTGGCCAGCAGCTTTTCAGAATTATATTATAACAAGCAATTAAAAATGCTTATGGAGAGAGAGAAAGAGAGAACCTAGTGAATAGGTTTTGTAGTTTTGGCTAAAGGCAGGCTGTAAAAGGCAGTAAGAGGAACAAAAAGAAAATATATAACAGTCTAACAGTCCAGCAGAGGAAGAGGACATAAAGTCTGCAAAACTACTCAAACCTGTAAGTAAAACTGGCAAGCCCAAAGCAAACCTGAAGCCTGCTTCCAACAACGCAAAACTACTCAAACCTACAAGTGAAACTGGCAAGCCCAAAGCAAACCTGAAGCCTGCTTCCAACAACAACAAAAATAACAGCAAGCCTGCCTCCCAGAACCTGAAGCCTGCTTCCAAAATACAAAAACTTACAAACCTGCTAAACTGCAAGCTCAAACAAAAACCTGCAAGCCTGTTCTCAAAACAAGAAAACCTTCTCACAGGCCAAACAAACAAACTACATCTCAACACCACAAAACTAACAGCAAGCCTGCCTCCAAACTCACAAGCTTACAAGCCTGTAAAGCAACCCTGCATAACCCAAAGCAAACCTGCTTACCATAAACATACTCACAAAACAAGTTCAAGCCTGCCTTACAAACACAACAAACATACAATCCAGGCCAAAACACAACAAACCTGCAAATCACCAAATCCAAACAAGTTAAAGCCTGCCTTACAAGCACAAAAAACTCAGCTCTGCCTAACAAATAACAAAACTACAGATTCAACCACAAACCAAACTCCCAAACCTGTTTGGGCCAAAGACTGCATAAACTGCAAACACAGTCTAGCTGTCATCAACACCAAAATCATAAGCTTATCAACCATAAATAAATAAAAACAGTTCAAACATAAGCTGGTTTCAGAGTTTCTTCATCATCAACTCAAATCAAAACAACAAATAAAGAAACAAATCTCAGGGCATCATCATTGACAAAACCAGAAAGAGGAGGAGTTTAGAAGCAGCCAAAATTGTTTCAGAACCCAGATCATCATTAACATCAAAACACAATAGTTTCAGAACTTCTACATCATTAACATCAGTAAAAAAGAGAGAGGAAGAGGAAGAAGCTAGTTTCAGATTACATTCATCATCAACAAAAGTTAGAAATACACGATTCAGAAGCAAAAGTTCATCATCACCAATATTTAGAACAAATATTCAAGTGTTTCAGAATAAATTCATCATCAACGAAAGCAGAAGCAAATAGTTCTCAGAATAAAATCATCATCAAACGTTCAAAAAGAAGACAAATACAGAAATACCAGAAGCCAAAGCAAGCGACCATTATTCTCCTCCTCCGCCTAGCCACCGAGAACACCGCCGGTCCAACCCTCTTTTCCCTCCATCCATTTTCCAGAAGCCAATCACCAAGGTATAGTTTCCTTTTCCTCAATTTTTCTGCATCTCACGCATGAAGCATCAAGGAATCAAAACATGCAAACAATAAAATGTACAAGAATCAAAACATGCAAACAATAAAATGTACAAGAATCATACAAATGCAAACTGTAAAAACGCGTTTAGAACAAAAAAAACGATACCTTTTAAACCACCGCCTTGTACCATCGTGGAGAGGAGAGGATGAAGGTGGCACTCTGGAAGCTTGGAGGTTGGAGGAAGAATCAAAGCTTCATTTGAGAGAGACGAAGAGAACGAAGATGAGAGGAGCGGCGTCGTTGAAGCCAAAGACTGCAAAACCCTAATTCTGAGTACATGAAACATCAACCCTAACAAATTTGTTCAACATTCATTTTGGGCCTTTGCCCCATACAATTTGCTTAAGCCCAAACGCTGACTAGCGCCTACACCCCCCCTGATTCTTGTTCTCCTTATTTTTATTTTTGGGCCATAATCCTAGGCCCATCATCTTTCTCTTTTCAATTTTCAAACTAGTACTCTTTCTTTTCTTTACTAATATCATCTTAATTAAATTACTTTCTTTCTTTAAACCAATACTTTTTATTTTATTATTTTCACTCTAAAAAATTTGTTTTGTTAATAATAAAGAAAACCAATAATAAATTAAAGTTTGTTTTGATATAATTTTCTTTAATATTTATATATTTAATTAAATACAAAAAATACTAGAATTTTTGTTTAACTAATCTTTTTATATAAGTTCCTAAAAAATATAAAACAAAATAAAAATAATAAATACTTAATCTTTATTAGGTTAAATTTTATCTGTTTATTTGTAAATAAATACATGCATCTCATATTTCTTTGATTTTCTTTATCTTATACTTTGTTATAATTTTTACATTGAATTGCGACAGTTCAATTTGGTTGTAATATATACTTGGAAATTATTATCTTGATAAAGACTCATCCCCATTTGTAAATAATTGTACCCCTATCCCCAGATACTGTTTTGTAATAATTTAGACTTTAAATTCCCGTAATTTATCGCTTTCAATATACTGTATAGTAATTAGGGTTTGTATACGAAGATTCAAAATCAATCGCTAGATGACCTAATACAAGATAAATGCATAAAAATAAATACACAATTCACACTTGCACCTCTAGGGTAACCTCGCTTGTTGCCTCGAAAAATGCAATCATGTCCCTCGAATATGAGACACTCTAGCAAATGTCCCTTCGATAAACAAAGATCGTAGTCCCTCGATGACCCTCGATGTTGCCTTCGATAAAATGATCTTGTCCCTTACAAAATTGCTAGAGCATCTCACAAGTTACTTTCAATGATTGTATACGATGACCCGCGCCTGTCCCGTTTAACATCCTAACACAAGGTTGTTCATCAAATACAATGGTTAAACAACACTGTTAAAAAGGGTTAAAAACATAAGAAAGATCTTTGAGTAGAATAGGGTAGACAACTCTTAGTTACTTGATCAAAAACTTGCAAAACATCCTTGCCGTTTTTCAAACACACTTCACAACACAACTTCAAAACAATTTCAAAACAACTTTCAAAACATTGAAATATCTTTTCAAAAAGACACACACCTTTGTATATATTCAAACAAGAATCATCACAAAGGTTGCCTAGACAAGGCATCTTTTTCAAAACATTTTCAAAACCACACACACAAAGCACCATTTCAAACAATTGAAAAGCAAAGGCAAGTGATCTAAAACAAGTAACTAAGAGCCCATGGAAAACCATGGATGAAAAGGGTGTTAATACCTTCCCTTTTCATAATCTACCCCCCGAACCCAAGAAAACATCTCAAAGGTCTTTCCTGTGCTTTTTGACCTTTCCATTGGATAAAATAAAAAGTCGGTGGAGACTCTTGCTAAACCGAATAAGTGCGAACATAAACGCAAAATCCCAAGTCAGTTCTCCCACCGTATCACACGCACTATCTATAACCGTTTGCTTAATTCGGTGAACCGTTTTCTTAATTTGGTGATTAGGAACATAACTCGTGTAGTATTATTGACGCTTATTTCATCAATATTGCAATCGAATAGGAATTGGTACCACTTAGGGAATTGAAATTGTAATGACCAATGATAAGTTGGAAGTCGAACCGATAGATTAAGCTGTTGTAATCACTTATTTCGATAATCACTTATTTATTCTATTTTCTTAATTGAATCCTAAACCAAACAAACCACTTATATTCATTTCAATTGGTTAATAATAATACAAGAATCCTTGAGAATGATACTCGAGTTGTCGTTATCGTTAACTATATTTTCAAAAATACTTGTTTTTTATCCGTTCGCGACAACAGATCAGAAAGCTTATTAAATATTCTATACTATAATGACTAAATATCATTGTTTGAATACCTACAAAAATGAGATAAAAAATAATCAAACTCAATGATATTTACACGAAGCGACAAAACTATAATAAAATACTAAACAATTACTTATTCATACTAAAGTTGAGGTTATTGCTAGAAAAACTAATGAATCAAGCCAATAAGTGCCAATTATTCACACTTAAAAACACCATAAGTTGTCACTTATCAGAAGGCTAATATATCTCAACACAACCAGACTCAACATCATATTCATTACTCAACAACTCAGCCAGTTCTTGTCTAAACCATCTATGACACAATACAATGTTACCTGCAGAGTGCTACGCTATCTGAAACTTTGTCCAGGTCGAGGCCTTTTCTTTCCTAGAGAATAATCTCTTCACCTAACAGGGTTCTCTGATCCAGACTGGGTAGGTTGCATAGATAGTAGAAGATTTGTATGTGGGTCATGTTTTTACATAGAATCACTACGCTAAAAAAGACTTACGAAAGCACTTTTTTTGCCTTTAAAAGCGCTTAAAAGCGCTTTCGTAGGTGGCGCTGCTATAGGTTTTAGCAGCGCTTTTTTGTTTAATGAAAAGTGCTTTCGTAGGTCTACCTAATACAGCGCTTCTTTATGAAGAAGCACTTTCATAGGTCTATCTAAGGCATCGCTTTTTTCTGGAAAAGCGCTCTCATAAGTTTTCTTTTAGCAGCGCTTTTTTCTGGAAAATCGCTGTCTTAGGTAGGCTTTTAGCAACGCTTTTTTTTTCTAGAAAAGCGCTTTCATAGGTGGTCTTTTAGCAGCGCTTTTTCTTGGATAAGCGTTGTCATATGTTTACCTTAGACAGCGCTTTTTGTGAAAAAGCGCTTTCATAGGTTACCTAAGGCAGCGTTTTTTTTGAAAAAGCGCTTTCATAGGGTGTTTTTTTTAGAGGTATAATTTATATAATTCATATACCTGCATTGTTTGCAGCATATTATTTATATAAACCAGTTGCCATAACCTGTAATTCATAAACCGCAGTAATGCATTGTATACCATTGTAATCCAAAATATATATACACCATTTTTGTATCTCAAAATATATAAAAACCATTGTTATCAGCATTGTAACTCAAAATCAGTCTTACAAAATCAACCCTAACAACAACTAAACCAGTCCTAATGTATGAAAGAAACACGGTCAATTATGTATTAAGGTCCTGGTCTTGCGAGGTTTGAACATAATAACACGGTCAATATGGTATTCCATGTACACATGTAACGTATTCATAACACTTTTCACATAATAATGTATTCATACCTTATATGATTCTCTACTCAATAAAATATTGATACAATTCCTCTTTGATTTCTTCCAACTGAAGTTTCGTGTAATATACACATTTGTATTCATCGAGGTACTACATAACAAAACATAATATGCATGATTTAGTTAAAAGTAAAAAGTTATATGAAATATCCGAGAAATAATAAAACAAATCCTAAGTTATAAATCCATACCGTGACTGGAATCTCTATTTGATTCAGTTGAAGAATTTCTTTGATAAACCGCATAACGAAGTATCCGCAATCTATACCGTTTTGCTGTTGAGGACACTACATAGAAAAACAAATAAGAATATATAGTTGTATTGTTTTATCAAATAGCATAAATATTATAAGCAAAATAGTGGAAATTAATATACCTGCACTTTGATCCAATTAATGTTGTTTGATTTAGATCATCGTACCCGAGCTGCTCTTTGACACCGGAATACTTGTATCGCTCTAACAAAATAAAAATATATATTTAGAACAATGTCACAAATAATTAAATATATAAATACACACAAATATTTAGAATAATCCCACTTACGTATCAATCATTAACTTCATATCCGAATAATTTGTCCAATCACCGTCAATCAAATTCAGATAATAGACCACTTCTTTTATAGGATCGATAGCAACCAACAACCAGTGACGTCTACAAATTAAAACAATAGTTTAGAAGAAAATTTTCTATGCAAAAATTACAAATATTAAAATGAACTTAGAATGAAAATCTAACCATGTAGGAATAGTATTATACGCCCAAAGATATAAGCTTTATGTACTGCTAGTTGCCATGAATCTTTCGACTAAGTGCTCTCTTACTGAATCCGATTCCCTACCAATTGTCGCTCCGCTGACACGGGAGGAAGACACGAAATGGAATTTGTTTGACAATTGATTCCCGCGCATCAATTTGTCATATAACAACCTTAAATAAAAACATAATTAATATTAGACTATATTCATTAAATGTTTAAAATTTTTTTCAGCTAATTACATAATATAAAGATGGGGTTACCAGATGTATGCGTGCATAATACTGACGCCTAATTCTTTATGACGGAAAATATGTTCCACGTCCTCATGTCCAATTATTTCGGTGCAAGGAAAACCAAAGATACCTTGATCCATATCCATTTGACGAATACCACCATCCATCAAATTTGTTGTTCCCACTATTGTTTCAAGACACTGTCGGTATCGAGGGAAAAATCTAGTAGGAACCGTTTTCTTGGGTGGCACGCCAACGATTTTCTGGCTCACTTGTTGTGACCCTTGAAAAGGTACCTAAAAATCATATAGACTCAGTTAAATTATAAAATTATGCAGTTTTTTATTTGGATTATATAATTAACACTTTAAACGTACCTCTTTTTGTGATACATCAGACTCGTCGTGCCGCAAAATCCCTTTACCCTTAGATGCGGGTTTTATAGGAGTCTATAATTATCGTGGAAATAACTGAAGTCAGAACTGACAGTTGAAGACTTAAAGATTCATAATGGTTTTCAACATACCTGATCATCTATGAAAATGAGGTCCGATGGCCATGCAACAAAAGATCCTATTGCATCTCGCAGCAATGTGGTCTCAACAACAATGTCAGGTACCGGCAGCAACGCATCCATATCTAAAGCAATATCAACCGATACTTTCATGTGTCCATCCGGAAGCGGTCTATGGTGAAGTAAATCTCCCAAAGTGTTATGGACTTTTCCCTTGCCAACTAGTCGATAAGTCGACGATGATAGGTATAACTGGCAAGATGAAATGCCCTAAACCAATAATAACCGTTAGAAGTGACTAAAAAAATTCCATAATAATAACGGATATATATTGAAAATTACCTCGGGAAATTTATGCTGACAGTTGATACTAGCTTTGTCACTAGTTTCTTTCAACTGTGAACTGCTCTTTTCCGCCATATATCTCTCTTTATCCTTCTGCAATTCACGGACTTGAGCTTGTAAATCCTGCAATGTTTGCATCACTTCTGCATTGCTAGGATTTCTTCTCCTTGGATGCTTATACAAAGAGGTTGGAGTCACACCATGACCTTTACCCCTCACCCGACCCGGATACTCAGCAATATTTAGTGCTCGACTAAGTACGCTCCTGGTATCCTGATCCTCACCTGGGGATACCGATTGCGACAAGGTCTCCTGTAATTCATTTACATATCAAAAATTATTAGTGGAGATAAAAAATTATTTAAATATTAATAAACATTTGATTTAATTAAAGACACAATCTTATACTTACACATTCATCATACACATGTTGAATATCGGGATTAACAACTTGATCCTTACCCACACGAGCTTCCTTCCACAACAAATGTGCTGGTAGTGATGTTGCGTCACTTTTCGTCTCTTCTAACTACGCATTGACACAAGTCTTAAGATCATCAATTATAACACATTGAGAGAATTAATAAGATCGTAAAGTTTATATTTACTTACAATTTTTCCTCTAAGCGAGCATATCCCAAACGCCCTTTTTTGTATGGATATGCGGGTTTTGACGCTCTCTCGCGATTGATGGCACTCACTTTCTTGAAATTCTCATCTCTTCTTTGGCCTACAAAACCAACCCATTCTTCAGGTGTAATGAATTTCTCATATTTCTTTGGACGTTCCGGATCCTCTTCAAGAAAATTTCCTTCATCATCTTTAAGATACTTGTTTGTTAAAAATGTTCTCCACCCTCTGTGTCTTTTTCCAGCCAAACCCATTATATACTTTTTACGGGTATCTTCAATGTTAAAAGACCTCTACAAAAAAACATACGCATAAAGTGTGTTAGTAAAAGAAATTTAAACACATATTATCGTCAAGATAAAACAAATAACAAAAACCATATATCTACCTTTATCTCAGTCCAAACTTTCTCTTTACCCTCATCCAACTCTCCTCTTTTCCATCTAGGAGTGGTGATCGGAATGTGTATACGAACAAGCGTACCAATGTAGCTTGTCAACTTTGCAGCATTAGACCCAATTAGTTGGTCATTATCATTCCAATCTACATTATATGTTACTCCTTTATCTCTATCACGGATGATTCCCCTCATAATAGTTATACCTCGTGTAATATCTTTTTCTGAAGTCTTTTCTGAAGTATTTTCTGGAGCATTTTTAGGAGCATTTGCATCTTGTGAGTTTTCTTGATTACTAGCCATTTGACCTGTAATAATGAAAAAAATAAAAATGAAATGACAAATATAAAAATGAAATGACAAATAAAAATGAAATGACAAATAGAAAAATGAAATGACAAATAAAAATGAAATGACAAATGAAAATGAAATGACAAATAAAAATGAAATGACAAATAAAAATGAAATGACAAATTAAATTTTATTGAATGATATAGGCTATAATTATATATACTATTACCCTTTTAACTAAGGTCTCTTTCTTTTCTTGGTAGGAATATGTTCTACTCGTCTCTTAACAACGCAGACAGTTGGATTGATCCAAATACCCTCATTATGATCATTTCTAATACATGATTCATTATCATTTTGATCAGTTATGGTTAAAGATTCAATGTCAACACCAATATCACTTCGATCTCCAATGCTTTCATAAATTACTTTGTTAGATAATAGCACTATAGACCATTTCGTACTTGTCGGGTCATTGACATAGAACACTTGTTTAGCTTGAGAGGCTAGAATGAAAGGCTCATCTATGTACCCCACCCTATTAAGATCCACTTGCAAAAAACCTGACTTATCCATTCGTATGTCATTATTATTTTCAACCCACTTGCAACCAAATATAGGAATCTGAAACTTCTCGTAATCAAACACCCAAATGTGCTCGATAACCCCAAAATATGACAGGTTTGCAAATTTTGGGTTTAAGTTCTTCACACTTGATATATGCATTGCTTCAGCGATCAAGGTGACACCACTATTTTGCATAGTACTTTTGTCATCCTGTTCTTTGGTATAAAATGTGTATCCATTAATTTCATATGCGCTATAAGAAAACACAACTAAACTTGGACCGTATGCTAAACATCTCAATCTTTCTGTTACTGAAGCAGGATCTGAACGATACTTTGAATAAATATGTTCCTTAAACCATGGTATGAAACTTCGATTATGCTCTCGTACAATCCAATTCTCATTTCTATTCGGATTTAAAGCTCGAAGAACACCCTTGTGCATTTCAACATACGGCTCAACTTCAAGCTCATTATGCAGAACATACAAATGCACTTGATCCCGTTCGACCATTGATATTGTCACAACTTTATTTCCAATTAGCTTCTTACCTTCTTTTTTTCAACAACATGAGATTTGGGGAGTCCAATTGATTGAACATTTGACAGATATTAAGTAAAAAACTCAACCGCTTCTTCAACAATATATCGTTCAACAATACAACCCTCTGGTCGACTTTGGTTTTTCACATACCCTTTTAATATTTTCATATAATGTTCAGTAGGGTACATCCATCTCATATAAGCTGGTCCGCACAGTTGTGTCTCTTTGACAAGATGAACGACAAGATGAACCATTATGTCAAAAAACGAGGGAGGGAAATACATTTCAAGATCACACAAAGTAACAACTATTTCTTTTTGCAATGTTGGTAAGATCTCAGGATCGATCACCTTGCTGCAAATTGACTTGAAGAAAAAACATAGTTTAGTTATTGCGCTTCTTACTTTTTCTGGAAGAATAGAACGTATACCTATCGGTAGAAAATGTTCCATTATAACATGGCAATCATGCATCTTTAAACTCTTTAACTTGAGGTCTTGCATAGACACAAGTCTTCTAATATCTGATGAGTAGTCTTCTGGAACTTTAACCTCACTTAGGAACTTACACAATATTTTTTTCTCCTTTCTGGATAGAGTGTAAACAGCAGGTGGTAGATATGTTTGTCTTCCTTTTTTCACGGGTCCCAATTCAATTCTTATTCCCATCTCTACCATGTCCTCCCTTGCTTTAAGACCATCCTTAGACTTCCCTTTTATATTGAGTAACGTACCAATAACACTGTCAAATACATTTTTTTCAATATGCATAACATCAAGAAAATGTCTTACGTACAAAGATTTCCAATATGGCAATTAAAAAAAAAATCGACCTCTTCTTCCACCCACCCGTGACAACTTTATGTGCAAAAGGCTTGCCAAACTGAATACTCACATCTTTCACCTTTTCAAATATTTGATCACCTGTCAATCCAGGCAGAGCTCTACGTTGTTCGGTATCTCTGTTGAACGCTTTTCTCCATCCACGATATTGATGTTTAGAATTTAAGAATCTACGATGACCGAGAAAGACATTCTTCTGACAAAGTTTCAATTGCATCGTATCGGTTCCATCTTCACAGATAGGACACACTTTTTCACCTTTAATGCTATACCCGGATAGATTTCTGTAGGCTGGAAAATCGTTAATTGTTCCAAACAACATCGCCCTCAAGTTGAAACTTTCTTTCCTATACTCATCATAAACCTCCACACTGTTCTCCCACAAAATCTTCAAATCTTCGATTAAAGGTTCCAAATATACGTCTATGTCATTTCCTGGTTGTTTAGGCCCATAAATTAACATAGATAACATCATGTACTTACGCTTCATACATAGCCACGGAGGTAGGTTATAAATCATAAGAATCACAGGCCATATGCTATGCGAGATACTTTGAATACCGTGTGGGTTCATTCCATCAGTAGACAATGCCAAGCGAAGGTTTCTTGCTTATTTTCCAAATTCAGGATAATCATTATCAATTTTCATCCACTGTGGTAAATCTTCCGGATGTCGAAACTTTCCATCAACAATTCTTTCATCTGCATGCCAAGTTAAGTGTCTTGAATCGGTTTCACTACGATACATCTTTCTAAATCTCGGAATTATAGGAAAATACCATAAGACTTTTGCCGGAGACAACTTTTTCTTATATCGAGGGGCACCACATTTAGGACACTCATTTAACGATGCATACTCGTTTCGAAACAAAATGCAATCTTTTGGACAAGCATGTATCTTGTCATAGCTCATGCCAATAGAGTACAACATCTTTTTGGCCTCATACGTTCGATTGGGGAGAACATTATCCTCTGGTAGCATATCTTTCATAAGGGCTAATAACTCTGTGAAACTTTTATCCAACCATCCATTGCCCGCCTTTAAGTTGTACAACTTTAATACCACAGACAATCTTGTGAATTTTGTACAACCATTATACAACGGTTTCTCTGCATCACTTACCAACCTCTCGAACATTTTGGGACCATCATTAAGATTTTCTTCAAGCGCTTCTGCAATCTCTTCAACTCGATCATAATCGTATGTATTTGTGCCATTGTCGTTTGAAGCATAGGTCCTATTATCCCCCGATTCATCATTCCCGTCACTTTTCTCACCATGCATATTCCAACATGTATAACTTCTATCAATTCCATACCATATTAAATGCGATGCCAACTGAACCGCGTCAACCTGATTCCCATAACAACAACACAAACAAGGACATGTCATTCGACTGGGGTCTTCGGCGTGCGCAACAACAAACTTAACGAATTCCGATACCCTGTTCTCGTACTCTTTCGACAATCGATTGGAATACATCCATGTCTTATCCATGGTTTACGGTTTCTGAGTCAATCTGAGCTAAATGATAAATTCGAAAACAAAACCAATACTCAAAACTTGCACTTGCTCTTGCACAACCATATAACAAAACCAATACTCAAAACTTTTCACTAAATTTATTTTATTCTATCAACTACTTTAGTACATAAGTATAATACATTCCTACCAAGAAAAGAGACGAGTAGAACACATAAACAAGAAACCATCATTGCTCAAAATCAATCATAAAAAGCACACGAAAAAAACAATATATTAATAGAGTTAACAATATGGCTACCTTTATTAAATATTTTGTTACGCTCTCTATTATTTCTCTCTTAGCTTGTTTTACCAATGCACAACTTGTTAATGTAAATGATGTTTGATAAAATAATTGGACAGAGGAACTTCAATTTTTTTACTTAGTTGGGACCTTGGGGAGACATCAGTTTGAAAATGTGTTATTTTCTATTAATATCAGGACCATAGAATTTAATCGGATTAGAACAACACGTAAGGAAGTAAATTAATTATATGTAAATATAATAAATTAGAATCAAAGCAAGCATAGAACAATTTATTCATACAAAACTATACTAGAAATTGAAATACCTGGAGCTGAGTTGTGTAACTTTGTGTTGTATATTATTGTGATTTCTGATGCAACAAACTTTGTGATTTCACCTTGCGGTTCTCCCGTGGCAAGCGGTAGTCTTGTTGTTTTCTTTTCTACAAATCAAGCGGTAGTCCTGTTGTTCTCTCTACAGATGCTAAAGGAGGCAAGGAGGCAGAGGTCCCGAAGAAGTCCTGAAACTGCCCCGGTAGTCCTGAAACAAGAAGACGTAGAGGATGGGCTTGATCGTGAAGAAAATCTGATTTAGGGTTTTGGTCGTGAGCTCTGGTTTAGGGTTTTGATCGTGAAGAAAAATAGAAAAGTGATGATACGAATTTTTGATATTTATTATAAAACTACCTACGAAAGCGCTTTTAAAAGCGCTTTCTAAAGGTCATATATAACAACGCTTTTACATTAAAAAGCGCTTTCGTAGCATATCCTATAGCAGCGCTTTTAAAAACGCTTTCTAAAGGCCAGCTTTAGCAGCGCTTTGAAAAGCGCTTTCTAAGGATGACCTTTAGCAGCGCTTTTGAAAAGCGCTTTCTTAAGGTACCCTCTGAAAGGCTAGCTTTAGCAGCGCTTCCCAAAAAGCGCTTTCTAAGGGTGACCTTTAGTAGCGCTTTTGAAAAGTGCTTTCTTAAGGCACCCTTTGAAAGCGTTTTTTTAACTGAATTTTTTTAAAAACCTACAGCAGCGCTTTTTTCCAAAAGCGCTTTCTTTTATGTGCTGCTAAAACTTATTTTTGACATAGTGAATCTTCTCTTATTTCATGGCGGACGAAGAGGCAAAATACCGTGTCACACTCTTCCTCTAAAGCTGAGTATTGAGCTTTGGCTGCAGCAACTCGTGAATTTCATTGGATTTTCTATTTGATGAATAATTTACATATTGAATATTCTAAGCCACCAGTCCTCTTTGGTGATAGCCAAAGCGCCTTCCATATAGATGTATATTCAGTTTTTCACGAAAGAACCAAACACCTCGAGATTGATTTTCATATTATACGAGAAATGTTCTTGGTTGCTGTCATGATTACAAAAATAAATTGTTGATTTCACTACCAAAGCATTACTTCCAAAGTCTTTCCATGCACTAATGTCCAAGTTTAACTTGCTAAAAATTTACCAATGTTCAATTTGTGGGAGGCTCTTAATTGATTTAGAAGTTAGTTAGTGTTATAGTTTGTTTTTCTCATTTTATAGTTAGTTAGAAGTATTGCTTGCATCCTAAGCTACTCGTGAATAGCTAACTCTTGTATATAAACTACACTAAACATGATTAATGCATGAGGACTCATTTTTCATTTTCATCATATATTCTTCTTCTTCTTCTTCATGATCAATATCATGAGTTCATGTGATTTCCATATCATAATAACGACAATAGAGAAGAAACAGGTAATAGAGACAACCCTCGTGGGGAAGAAATCTGAGGCAGAAAATAAGATCTCGAGATTCAAAAGGTTAAACTCTGAAGGTACCCGTGATCTGCTATGTTTTCTCCCTCTAGGATTTATTGTAGTTATCATTTGGTTCAATTAAGATTTTCTTTTATCAAGATTGTTGATGTAACATATTGGGCTAAACAATTTAAATGGTGTTTTAGAAAAGACAAAAAAAAAACCATGATTACTTCATTTTTGTAAATATATTATTTAGAATTAAATAGTTAAAGCTATAATTATTTTATTTAAGGCTATAATTTTATTTTCTATAGAAAAAGAGCTATAATTTTATTTACATAATTTCAGCTACAATGATTTCATTTAAAGCTATAATTATAAAAATGTAATAAAAATGATTATAATAATTAATAAATTTCGGACACTCCTCTGATTGGGGTTGTGGCATTTGAAGGACATTTGATAATATTCACCACTTGACATCTCACATTGGTTCTGATGAGCATAATAAATTCATTGTATTTTTATGTTTGATATCCCATCTATTTCTTGTTTGATATCATATCCATTGTTTCCTTGATATAATCTATTATGTGTTTTTCACTATTTTTATTTTAGTAGATTAGATTTTCAAACATGTTTAGTTAACACTTGCATGAACACATCCAGATAGTCATATTCTGACATATCCAAAATATTTCTATTCAGACACCATACATGATTATTTTATCACATGTGTTGAGATTTTAGTTTACTAGGGTTTCGGTTTTGTTTAGTTGATTACAAATGTTGATGGTTGATGTCATGATTATAAAAAAATGGATGACAAATAATTACGCTACATGCATAGTCGATTATCTCAACATGCTTCAATATGTATGAAGATGTCTAAATCTTCTCGTGTAGTTGGATAATCATCTAGTACTGCTGAGGGATCATCGTCCCATGGTCGTGGATCTTGGTCTCATGTAGATGCACATGTTGTTATCTTACATGCTCATGTCATACATGTTTCTAACATACATGCTCTCGCTGAAACTCCTCATGTTTCACCTACTCTTTCCTCACCTCAAGGTTTTCCTTGAGACTTAGAGAACATGTCATTACTTCCTTTATATGCTACCTATATCCTTGCTCACATGTGGGAATGAGAGATAGAACAAATATTTACATATGCTTTTAAACATTTGATTTATGATAATTATACTAATTGAACTATATTACATTGATATATTAACTTTTGCAGTATCATGAGACATTAAAGTATATTAACCATGGTAAAAGATATTAAATCTACCGCTAACAAATGAATCATGGTTTCAAGTACTATAAACATCTTGACTAAAGGGCTTTTATAGGATAAGGTATAGATACATTGACAGTGGTCTTCTGTCAACCTTTATTGATACGTGGCACTCTGAGACATCATCATTTCATCTTTCAATTGGTGAGATAAGTATCCTTCTGGAGGATATCTTGTGCATCCTCTATATTCCAATCACATGCATATTGTTTGATCACATTATAATTCAAAGAGCAAATCCTTAGAACTTATGGTAACACACTTAGGAGTTAATTTTGGTATGGCCTAAAAGAAGATTGTAGGTACCCAAGAATCACATGCCAATTTTTCATTTCTAAAGAAAATCTATGTTGACCACTTTATTATCCTTGTTAATCATGCTAGTAATGATGCACATGTCACTTATCATAGATAATATGCATTGAAGACATACTTTTTGTTTTTGGGTGGCACAACCATATGTGGATAAAGTGTGACTCATGTCTATATTTGTTTTTTTGTCTTTCAACATATTGTGACACATTTCTAAGGCTTATGTAATATTATCCTCTTTTTCACATTTCAAAAAAGTAAAGCCAATATAATAAGTCATATTTATAGAAGTAACATCAACAACTTCAAGAAGAGGAAGTTTATATTTGTTAGTCTTATATGTTGCATCAATTATTAATACACTAGAAAATATGTTAAATAACTTAATGGATTTGGCATCAAAAATATATCTCGAACAGACTTTTCATCCTCACACACTTTATACATATAAACATAGTTATGGTCATCAAATTGTTTCAACATTGTTTGCATTTTTTGAGAAACAAGTGTGAGTTGTATGAAGAAACAAGTGTGAGTTCTAAGTTCGGCATTTCTTATAAAAATGAAAGTTGAGTATTTTATAAGTGAGAGAACCCATACACCTATCACCTTAAGGTTTTGAGTGATTATGTGGTGTCTTTCTCATTTTGTTTGGGTCAGTCTTTAATCTTTAGATGAATGTTTGACTCAATGTGAATGCTTCCCCTTATGATGACCCAACAATGGAATTAGAGCCCGGTTCAAGAATGTGATCGTCTCCTTGTGTCAAAATTCTTCCTGATACGGTGGTCAAGCGACGTGTCCTGTTGTAGTGCCTATGATGAGTAAGGTTGTCTGTCAACGGCGGTACAAGCATGTGGATAAAAGAGCTTCCTCTTGAGGAGATTATATTGGATGGACTCTGTTATACGGTGGGAGAATTGACTTGATTGTTTTGCGTTTTATCTCAAATATTGCGGTTAGCAAGAGTGGCCATCGACTTTTCTTTTATCCAAAAGGAAAGGTAAAAAAGCACAGGAAAGACCTTTGAGATTGTTTCTTGAGTTTGGGGGGTAGCTTATGAAAAGGGAAGGTATTAACATCCTTTTCATCCATGGTTTTCCATGGGCTCTTAGTTACTTGCTAGATCACTTGCTTTTGTTTGAAATTGTGCTTTGTGTGGTTTTTGAAAGTATTTTGTAAAGAGGCCATTGTTTAGGAAATCTTTGTAATGATTCTCTTTCGTAAGAATGTATACAAAGATGTTGATCTTTTTGAAAATGTTTTCAATGTTTGTAAAATGTTTGGAAATGTGTGTGTTTGTTTTGAAAATAGCAAGGATATTTGTTTTGAAATGGAGCAAGTAATTAGGAGCAATCTACCTACTCAAATGTCTTTCCTGTTCATTTTCTTTTCCTTTGATATTGTTGTCTTACCATTGATTTGGTAAGCAACCCTATCTTTGGATGTTAACGGGACGGGCGTGGGTCATCGTATAGCCATGATTAGCAATGTCGCAAAGTATCTTAGCATTTTTGAGGGACTAAGATCATTTTTGTAAGGCAACTTTGAATAGCGTCATCGAGAGACTATGATCTTATATTTGTTTGTTTTTTCTAAGACACCTTACATGCGTAATATGGCCATTTTGTAAGGCAACTAAGTGCATTTTACCCTAGGGGTGCTTGTGTGCAAGTGTATTATTTTCATGCTTGTTTTTGTCTTGAATTAGGATTTTCTATTTGATTGATTTTCATCTTTCCATACAAACCCTAATTACTAGGATATTATGTAAAAGCGATAAATTGCGAAAATTAAAAATTACTACGCTATTACAACACTTGTGGGAGGGGGGTATACAATTTATGAATGGGGATTGCAATAATATAAACCTAATTTATCTATTACAATCAAATTGAATTTGTGCAAAAATCGAAATAAACATTATGTACCAGAAATGGAATATACAAATAATGATATAATGTATAAATAATGATATGAATATAATGTACAAGCAATGGAATGAATATAGAGTGTATTTTTGTGTTAACCTAATTAATTTAAAAGAAAAATAATTAAATAATAAAATTAAAATTAAGTTAGTAAAAGAAATTAATTTAAAAAAAAAACAAATTTCTAAATAAATAATAAGAATAAACCTAAATCAAATTATTTAATTAATTTTTAAAAAAAAAAGAAAATGAATTTAATAAGAAAATATTTTGGTCTTTTAGTCTAAAAGAAATAAATATGAGTATATTTAATATAAGTAAGTGAATAAAATATATTTTTTTTGAGATTTTTATTAATAAAGATAATATTGTAATAATAACTAAAAGGAAGAAAAGAAAAAATAAAATAAATAAAACAAGGGGGGGGGTTAAAAAATAGAAATAGTGTTAGAGAAAGAAAAAAGAGTTATTTTTGGTTTTAAGCCCAAAGTTTTTTTGCTAGTCAGAATAAAAAAATAAAAAAAAGTGAGCTTAATAGATGGGGGGTGCAATGAGCAGAGGAAAGGGTGGGCTTGGTCGCTTGGGCCTATTATGAAGGGCCTGGTTGTTTTGAACAAAACAACCAGGTTATGAGACCCAGTCTCATTTGGCAAAATTATTTCTCTCTCTCACTTCTTTGACTCTCTCGCTCTCTCTCCATGGTTCCTTCGCTGGAGAAGAAATAGAACCCGCACCAGAAATTTCCTCACGGCAGTGACGGCGGCGACTGGGTTTAAATATCTATTTTTTACATTATCTTACTCGTCTTTCTCTCCTCTATCTTAATCAATGGTTGAATTTTATAGATATTGGACCAAACTGGGTAGATCGCGAAGGGGGGATCAGAACCCTAATCAGCTCTTATTGCGAGGATCTCTCATTATTTGGGTGAGATATTTCTAACTTTCCTCTCTTTGCTAATTCTAAAGGGTTGCGTTTCTTTTGAAAATGATTGTAAAACAATGTTTAGGGTTTGGATTTCTGTTTGCATGTTTCTCTGTGAAAGAAATTTTTTTGATAAAGGGTTTGGGTTTGCGAAACTGGTGATGTTGGCTTCTGTATATTTCATTTCTTGAACTCAGTTTAAAAATTATTTTTGAGGAGTTTATGTGTTGGAAAATTGGAATCATGGTTTTGGTTTTTCATCTGCGTATGTTTGTATACTCCTTTGGCCGGAAAAAGAATGAAAAGGGCTCGATGTTGTTGCTGTTCTGTACAAGTTTTTGCTTCTGTACTTTTGAGCTGTGTATATCCTTTTATGGTGAAAATATTTTGGGTTTGTGTATATTTTGTTATGATGTGAGTTTGAAGGGTTTTAGTTCTGTTTGCTGGTAATGATGTTTTATATATTTACTGATGAATGATTATTGAGGGTTTTGATTCTGTATGTTTTTTCTGGGAAAAAATGATGTTTGGCCCTTTGGTGACAATGGGGTTTGGAATTTTTGTACGTTTTCTTTGTAAAAACTGAAAAGAAAAATGACGGTTGGCCCTTTTCTTGAGATAAATTAATGATGGCTTTGTGTTCACTTCTGTTACAAGTTTTCTTGTCTCTTTGTATTTGTTGTACCCAAAAATTTGCCCTCCCATATTCTTCAAGATTTGTCAAGGTCAATCTCCAGATGATTCAAAATCTCTCAAGGGTTGCACAGTCCAATTGTCTCCTAACACAGTCAAAATTAGGGTTTTGGTTCTTGCAAAGAAATTGAGGTTTTCAAGGGGCCAATCAAGTCCCATACGCCTATATACATTGTCAAGCATCTATATGTCAAGTTTCAAGACTCACAGCATCAAGTTGCACAGTCAAAAACCCTAATTGCTTCACAGTCAACTGTAGGGGTAAAATGGTCATTTCACAGTCAAAAGTCAAATTTTTTGGTCAACATCTTATTTTGAAGCCACAATCATAATTTGATCAAATCTTGATCATGATTCCACAAGCATGGCTCAAAAAGTCTCAAGATGCAAAAGTTTCTATTTTTCGACAACTGAAAAGTCAACTGCAACTTGACCAAGGCATAACTTTTTCATGGTTCATCAGAAAAATCCCATCCAATGCTCATTTAGAAGGGGATGACATTTCCTACAACTCATCTTCACACTCCAAGTCCAATAAATGATCTCACAAAAAGTTATCAATTTCAACATTATAGGTCATTTTCAAAAGTCAACAAAAAGGCACTTTAAGTCAAAGACCATAACTTGATATTGGTGAATCAAAATGACATTGGACCAAAGGCATTGGTTAAAGGACTTCAAGACCTTTCCAAAATGTCCAAGAACATGTTCATAGCTTCAAAATTGAGCAAGATATGCATTGGAGAAGTTGGGAAATTTTTGGGAACTTTCAAAAAGTCAACTTTGCCTAAAACACTTCATTTTTGCTAATGGGCCTCAAATTCATTCTTGAAACTTTACCCAAAGCCTATGCACGACCCATTGGACTTAAAATGATTTATTTTCTTATTTTTAATTAATTAATTGAATTTATATTAATATTAATTCATTTAATTGGTTTTAATTATAGGAAAATTAAAAAGATATGGTTTTTTGGATCTTTTGTGATGCAAATCAGATCAGGGCAAGCTGGTAAACTCGTTTCTCAATCAAAAAGGCAAAATCATCCATGTTTGGTAAGTTTTGGCAATCAAAAAAGTTGGAAAAGATTTGATAAAAATCAAATATTGAAAACATAATTTCATGGACTTTTTGGCCAAGGTTTTAACCTAATTCTCTTCACATACATATGCTGAAGCAAACCCTACTCTTGGACACGTGCAAGCTGCCATAGAACTCCATAATCAAATTGCAAAAAATTGAAGAAAAGTGTGAAACTGAATTCCTATTTGCAGCGCAATTCAAAGCTTCTTTTTTATTCAAACATATTGCCTGAGTCTCCAGGAAGCCATTGCCATCAAGAACGAGCCCTAACACCATCAGAATCAAAGAACACGAGTCACTCGGTTTGTCTTGTTTTTCAAAATTGCATAACATGATTCATGCGTTTTTAATCCATTCTCTTGTTTGATTTATGTTAATAGGGACCTTCTGAAGCGATTGGTACAATCCAATTGAGTTATAGCCTTCTGAATCAAAATCCACCATGAACGAAATCTAGGGTTGCTGAAGCTCTCAATTAGGGCTTTATGCATAAGGAAAAATTGGACCACATCATGACTATGGTTGAATTCGTCAAGGACAGACGAATTCAACCAAACCCTCGCGCTCAATTTATGTGATATGTGCTGCTAATCGCTATTATTGGGACTTGTAGTTAGTGGGGGTTTAAAACCCCCGCTATCTTGTTTATGTTTGCAGGAAAAACGAAGAAGACAACAGACGTGGAAGCATGCTAGTGGATCATTCAAACCATGGCGCGTTTTTTTAATGTCCCAGCATAATTGTTGCTTTTCACATACTATTTTCGTTGGTTATTATTATTACAAATACAGCGTGATGATTGAGTGGCTAGTGACGTGTTCGTTCACCACTGGGACCTGGGTTCGATTCCCAGGTCCCCCATATAATTGTTCTTATTTTTTCCAGGGCATTCCAGTGCAGCATATGTCCAATACTCCACCATACACTCCCAGCAACAACACGCCAAGTGGCCACAAAGATACATCCAATGGTCAGAAGATGAAGACCATGGTGTATTCCAGTCAACAAGCAGGCATATGATTGTGAAAGTCAACGTGGCGTGGAACTTCTCTTGGGGGTCAACTGACCTTAGAACCTTACTTGACCATCCGGGCCTCTTTAGGGGTAGTGAGATGACCGACTTTGGTGCAGTCCGAAGTTGGTAGATACTCGATACTACACTCATTGAGGGTTGTTTTCTTGGAATATTTTGGTCGCCAGTTCAGTGGCTAAATCAAAACAATGAACACAGAAAACAACCCAATGATATTGAGATCCTTAGAACCCGATTACTTTTGATAGGACATGTTTTGAGCCCATCAACTTCAAGAGGGTAGTACCTAGACCTCATGCTGGCCTAAACTCTAAGAGCTCTCTTGTGTGCCTTCATACTTGAACTGCTTGCATACTTGTTATCTAACAACGCGGATTCCTTGCAGGTTTTGTTTGCAGTCCTTAATTGGGACTCATTACAGGGCCTACTTACATCACTCCATGCATAGCATGACATCATACCATTGCATACATCCTGCATAAGGACTAACCCATTTCAGGGATCTCAAGGGTTTATGATGCAGGTCATGATGAACCAAAATATCTAGCAAGGGGCAAAGGGAATTTATTTTCCTCTAGCCGGGTTGATGACTTGAGTCAGGGGCTATGACCCACCCGATATGGTGAGCCTTGACTCTTGAAGAAGGACTCTCAACAACATGAAGTTCCTTCAATCAAGTTACCAGATTCTAACAATTTTCCTGTTTACCCCGCGAGATCCTTGAAAACATCGCATGCATATCATACATATCATTGCAAAACAGGTACCCTTTTGACAGGTTGCTTACTCTTCTTCGCTGTTTATTTCAGTCAATCATCATGAATCCTGAATCATCCAATGAACAAGCTATCAAGGCCCTCCAAGTCCAGAATGCCCAGTTCCAGGAGTTGGTTATGAGCCTAGCCCAGGGTCAACAGGAATTGAAGACTCTGATTCAGAAGAAGAAGAAGAAGAGGACGGTGCTGTTCAACCCTAGACGCAAATCTGGGAATGGATCACGAAATGAGGCTGAGCAGACTACCCCATCTGTTGGAAAGGACAGTCCCCATGAGAGAGAGGTTCCTAGTCCAGTGGTCTCCGACAACGAGACGGATTTCAATGACGAACAATACCCTCCTGCTGAGGACAGGTACAAACAGCTCGAGGACCGGTTGAGTGCTATGGAGATACAAAAAGTTCTCGGCCTGGACTTCGAAGATCTAGGTCTGTCTTCTGGGGTGGTGATCCCGCACAAGTTTAAGGCACCTGCCTTTGCAAAATATGACGGGACTTCCTGTCCTAAGCTGCATCTCAGGTCATACATAAGGAGGATCCAGCCCTACACGGCTGACAAGAATTTGTGGATTCACTTCTTTCAGGATAGTCTGTCAGGGACTCAACTCGAGTGGTTCTACCAACTGGATGGATCCAACATCCGCAGCTGGGAGGACTTGGCCACTGCGTTCTACAAGCAGTACCAGTATAATGCCGACCTTGCTCCCATGCGCACTCAGCTTCAGGGGATGTCTATGGGTACAGGCGAAGGCTTTAAAGAATATGCTCAAAAATGGAGGGACCTTGCTGGAAGGGTACAACCACCTCTAACTGACCGTGAGCTCGTCGACATGTTCTTGGGGACCCTGTTTGGTCCATTCTTCAACCACCTGATTGGAAATTCTTCTGCTGGATTTACAGATTTGATCTTGACTGGGGAAAGAATAGAAGTTGGCATCAAGTCGGGGAAGATACAGAATGGTGACTCCTCGAACACTGAGAAGAAACCATCCAAGAAGGAATCTGGTGCTGTCTATGGTTCAAACGGGCAGAACAAATCTGAACACCGCCAAGCTGTCAATGCGATGGTTATTGCAAAACCGGCCGGTGCTCCTCAGCGTCACAATCAACAAAGGGAAGAGAGACCTAAAAGGCAATTCACTCCCCTCGGTGTGACCTTGTCCCAGATATTGCCGCAGTTGCTGGAGACCAAGTTGGTAACTCTAAGGGACCCTCTAAAGAATCCCAACAGGACACCTTCAAGGTACAACCCCAATGTTCGCTGCGCTTACCATTCTGATAGCCCGGGGCATGCTACAGATGATTGTTGGACTTTGAGAAACAAGGTTCAGGATCTGATCGATACAAAGGAAGTCCAGTTCGACTCTCCAGAGGCTCCCAATGTGATCACTGCTCCCTTGCCAAAACATGGCTAGGATTGGAAATTTTTGTTCATTCGAATGTTCAAGTTGTATTTTCTTCGATTGTTCAAACATTTTATGTCAAACATTGTTATTTCATTAATGCACTACACATGCCTGTTTTGAAGTAATTATTTCGTATTCACTATATGCAAACTATTTTCATATTTTCTGTGATGATCAACGCTCGATTAATAATTCTAAGCCTCTTGAGGGAGGATGACGAAAACGATACCATAATCTACAGTATGCTTTTGAACAGACCCCGCTGATGAGGTACATGCATTATTTCAATTCCTAAACACTGGAGTTATACGGAAGATAATCCCTCGTCAACCCTCTGAGCCAAAGAAGTTGGAGTTTTTCTTTTCGAAAACTAAAACCCTTAATCATAACCTGGGGCAGGGTAGTTCTCTCAGTTGATCCAAGTGCATAACGAATGACATCAAAAGAAATCCTTTTGAAACGAAAGACAGTGATGGTTCCGAATAATCATAAAGACAGGCAGTCATTATCTCTCAGAAATAAAAGCCCAATAAGTCAAAACCTATGAAGGAGACTTACAAAAACTGGGGCATCCCGCTGACTGTAATCACAAAAAGAAACAGTTCAGGCAAAAAACAAGGATAATAAAATCAAAACAAACGAGGTCCTATAAACCATCAACAAAAAGAAATGACTGCCTATTCAAAATAAACGGTCAGTATCCGAACCATCACCAGAATATCAGAGCAAAGACTCAAACAAGGTCTAACGCACGATTAGCTGAGTTTAGGTTTGAAGAACATCACAAAGAGCGGGTGGGTACAAATAAAATTTGAGCCTTTATCCTTTGTTTCTTAAACCGTGAGCCATGCCACATTATAACCCTTTGAAAGTCCTAGTTGAAGCATGGGTTAGTTCGAAAGCATACTGTTACCAAAGGTATCCTGACTCCTGTAGGGTTCGCTGTAAAATCTCGAGTTGACATCATATTTTACAAAAAATCACTTGTTTTATTGAAAACTGCATTTTCAAAAACTTCAAGACAGACATAAGCTTTGCATTCTTAAAATAACATTGTTTGCATATGACTATTTGTTCGAACAACAGATAAATTCGCACGAAGAATATCTAAGTGAACAAAAATCTTCACAAGGGTCACCTCAAGTGGAAAAACACTTCCAACCAAGGGGAAGACATGACCATGGTCTATCATCTAGGGCAGTTAAGTCAAGATTCAAGGAATCTCTCAAATGCCAAATAGCCATGGGAAAATCTCCATCTGAATCAATTGGGGCATTGGACATGAATTCCAGCAAACGAATCTTGCACGATCAGACATCTTCTGGTAGTATGGCAATACAACACTACCGACAGTGACAACTCCCTGCATTCTGAGAACGTGGACATAGTCAAAAAATACTACGCATAATCAAAGACCTGCTAGGTCGACTGGCCTAGGCAAAAATAAGGGCTTCCCGGCGAACCAAAAGGGTTCGGGCAAAAATAAGGGATGAAAATGAAAAAATATGTACACCCGGCAAGTCGAAAACCTGAAAAGGCGGCTTGGGAAAAAATGGGTATCCCAGTGGACTGAAAACCCGAAAGGGCGGTCCAGGCAAAAGTTAGGGATCAAAAGCGTACGACTATGTTCCGTCATCTTGTCACTTGCCTACCAGAAGAAGATTTGTCAATCGGCGGTCATCAAGCACCTCACAGGTCTTCTTCTCCCACTGAAGCTGGGGCAATAAAAAGTGTCTGAACTGCACAAGCTGCTCTGTCCTCCAGGTACAAGGGCTTATAACTGGGTTATCCTCAGCTAATTACCACAGAAAGATCGTCCTCGGCGAAGTTCTTCCTATCCCCCAGCGGAGTTCATCAAATCTTCCAACATAACTTATCAACGGAATCCCCAGCGGAGTTATCATCAAAATCTCAGCGAAGTGTCTCTTCCCACAGAGTAATTCCCCGCAGAGTAATCTCTCCAACAAGTTTATTCCCCAATAAAGTCATCTTCTCCTACCGGTATTCTTGGAATCATCCTCCCCAGCAGAAATGAAGAATTCTACTCTTCAACGTCAGCCCAGGATTCCACTTCTTGGCATGCGTCAAGGATTTACTTTCCCAGACAAAGATACATTCATAAACATCACATTACAACATGATATATGCATATACGCGTCATATCATATAATCTTGTTTATGCTAAGAGTATCCTCGCTTGATCCATACCATGCATTGCATAGGACTGACCTTTACCTTTCAGGAAGGATACAGTTAAATGATCAGCTATGTCAAAGTAGACAAATTCAGTCAAAAGAAGACAAGTCCAGTTAAAATTAAGTCCACTCGTCTTTATAGACACTCGTCGTTATAGACACTCGTCGTTATAGACACTCGTCGTTAAAGACCACCCGTCCATGGAGATAACCTGTCAGTAGAGACAACTCACCAACCTTCCTAATTCTAGACTCGATTCCTGTATCCAGCCAGGGCACGTCTGAAGAGTTTGAAGATTCGATTCCTGTATCCAGCCAGGGCATATCTGTTGACGACTAATTCCAGATTCGATTCCTGTATCTAGCCAGGGCACATCTGTGAGTAGCTGATTGTAGACTCGATACCTGTATCCAGCCAGGGCACATCTACATGAAGAATTTAGAGATTCGATACTTGTATCCAGCCAGAGCATATCTACGTAAAGAGTTTGAAGATCAACCCCTGTAACAGGCCAGGTAATTATCTTTCTTTCTTAGGTACGCAATTTCTCGCTAAGGAATCTCTTACGCGATCGACACCTAGATGGCATCTATAAGCCCATCCACATACCATCTCTCCAAATGGCATCTATAAGCCCATTCCCGACAAGGTTCTGTCACATATCCAGATGGCATCTATAAGCCCATCCTCCTATCCATCATATCTCCAAATGGCATCTGTAAGCCCATTCCCTACATCACACTGCTGACATTCTACTATGTGAGTGCAAATTTCTGGGCACTCTAGTGTTCAATCATCTTCCACCTTCGGATCACGAAAGGCACGCCAGCCAATCTACATCCTCAGGTCTAAGAAGATTGAACAGGGGCAACTGTTGTACCCCAAAATTTTCCCTCCCATATTCTTCAAGATTTGTCAAGGTCAATCTCCAGATGATTCAAAATCTCTCAAGGGTTGCACAGTCCAATTGCCTCCTAACACAGTCAAAATTAGGGTTTTGGTTCTTGCAAAGAAATTGAGGTTTTCAAGGGGCCAATCAAGTCCCATATGCCTATATACATTGTCAAGCATCTATATGTCAAGTTTCAAGACTCACAACATCAAGTTGCACAGTCAAAAACCCTAATTGCTTCACAGTCAACTGTAGGGGTAAAATGGTCATTTGACAGTCAAAAGTCAAATTTTTTGGTCAACATCTTATTTTGAATCCACAATAATCATTTGATCAAATCTTGATCATGATTCCACAAGCATGGCTCAAAAAGTCTCAAGATGCAAAATTTTCTATTTTTGGACAGTTGAAAAGTCAACTGCAACTTGACCAAGGCATAACTTTTTCATGGTTCATCAGAAAAATCCCATCCAATGCTCATTTTGAAGGGGATGACATTTCCTACAACTCATCTTCACACTCCAAGTCCAAGAAATGATCTCACAAAAAGTTATCAATTTCAACGTTATAGGTCATTTTCAAAAGTCAACAAAAAGGCACTTTAAGTCAAAGACCATAACTTGAGATTGGTGAATCGAAATGACATGGGACCAAAGGCATTGGTTAGAGGACTTCAAGACCTTTCCAAAATGTCCAAGAACATGTTCATAGCTTCAAAATTGAGCAAGATATGCATTGGAGAAGTTGGGAAATTTTTGGGAACTTTCAAAAAGTCAACTTTGCCTAAAACACTTCATTTTTGCTAATGGGCCTCAAATTCCTTCTTGAAACTTTACCCAAAGCCTATGCACGACCCATTGGACTTAAAATGATTTATTTTATTATTTTTAATTAATTAATTGAATTTATATTAATATTAATTCATTTAATTGGTTTTAATTATAGGAAAATTAAAAAGATATGGTTTTTTGGATCTTTTGTGAAGCAAATCAGATCAGGGCAAGCTGGCAAACTCGTTTCTCAATCAAAAAGGCAAAATCATCCATGTTTGGAAAGTTTTGGCAATCAAAAAAGTTGGAAAAGATTTGATAAAAATCAAATATTGAAAACATAATTTCATGGACTTTTAGGCCAAGGTTTTAACCTAATTCTCTTCACATACATATGCTGAAGCAAACCCTACTCTTGGACACGTGCAAGCTGCCATAGAAATCCATAATCAAATTGCAAAAAATTGAAGAAAAGTGTGAAACTGAATTCCTATTTGCAGCGCAATTCAAAGCTTCTTTTTGATTCAAACATATTATCTGAGTCTCCAGGAAGCCATTGCCATCAAGAACGAGCCCTAACACCATCAGAATCAAAGAACACGAGTCACTCGGTTTGTCTTGTTTTTCAAAATTGCATAACATGATTCATGCGTTTTTAATCCATTCTCTTGTTTGATTTATGTTAATAGGGACCTTCTGAAGCGATTGGTACAATCCAATTGAGTTATAGCCTTCTGAATCAAAATCCACCATGAACGAAATCTAGGGTTGCTGAAGCTCTCAATTAGGGCTTTATGCATAAGGAAAAATTGGACCACATCATGACTATGGTTGAATTCGTCAAGGCCAGACGAATTCAACCAAACCCTCGGGCTCAATTTATGTGATCTGTGCTGCTAATCGCTATTATTGGGACTTGTAGTTAGTGGGGGTTTAAAACCCCCGCTATCTTGTTTATGTTTGCAGGAAAAATGAAGAAGACAACAGACATGGAAGCATGCTAGTGGATCATTCAAACCATGGCACGTTTTTTTAATGTCCCAGCATAATTGTTGCTTTTCACATACTATTTTCGTTGGTTATTATTATTACAAATACAACGCGATGGTTGAGTGGCTAGTGACGTGTTCGTTCACCACTGGGACCTGGGTTTGATTCCCAGGTCCCCCATATAATTGTTCTTATTTTTTCCAGGGCATTCCAGTGCAGCATATGTCCAATACTCCACCATACACTCCCAGCAACAACACACCAAGTGGCCACAAAGATACATCCAATGGTCAGAAGATGAAGACCATGGTGTATTCCAGTCAACAAGCAGGCATATGATTGTGAAAGTCAACGTGGCGTGGAACTTCTCTTGGGCCAGAATTCCTCAATACACCTCCACTTTGGGCCATCACACCCCCTGTGGTTTGCATATTTAATTTAATTTAATTTTCTTTTAAATTCTTTTAATTGTTTTAATTATTATTATTAACTCACCAAATTAATTTTCCACAAAATAAAAATCAGAAATGATAAAAATTGTAAATTGTTTTAATTATTTATTAAATTTACCACTAACTTATTTTTTGTAAAAAATGCTAACAATTAACTTAGTTTAATTTAGGTTTTAATTTTAATCCTTTTTCTTAACAAATAAAAATTGCATAGAATTAGGTTTTGACTTTTTTAATCATATTTTATTAATCATCATTATTACTATTTATTAATTATTATTTTTGTACATATAAATGTAAATTAATTAATTAGCTTAAATTAGGTTAACTTTAACATTTTATCAATAATTAAAATAAACTTAGAACTAGAGTTTTCTTTTGATTTTAATTTCTTTATTTTCATTAAATACAAAAAACACAAAAATATCTTCCTTGTAAATAATTAATTAATAATAGATTAATTTTAATTTAATTTCAAACAAAGGACAAAAAAGCTCGTAATTTCTCAAAAGGGTCCAAAACCCTCGGACGTTCCAGTTTAATTCTTTTCGCACATTTTATTTTATTGGATTATTATGTAACTGTTTCCGGATGTAATAGTAATTAGGTTTATTGCTTTTTTACTTTCCGCATCTTTATCAAAAAACGGGTCTTTGTATTTTGGCGATGTACAGACCCGCGCCTTGTAATAGCGTAGCTTTTACCTTTCCGTATTTTATTTTTCCGCACTCCTAACTGCTAAATTGCATGAAAGAATGTATGATAATTAAAAACAACTCGTAGCTCACAATTGCCTGATCCAAGATAAATGTTAACATGAAAACAACACACAATGCACATGCCACTTCTAGGGTACGCCTCACTCGTTGCCTTCGAAAGTGGTCGTCAAGTATAGGGTGTTTTAGCGGTCGCCCTTATGTCTAAGATCCAGTTGCCTCGAAACGGTTGCCTCGGATTAAAAAGGATCTAGGACATTAGGGTTACTTCTAAGGTGTCCTACTATTGCTTCGGTGACCACACTGTCCCTCAATCGAATTGACCCGAACACCTCCAACGGTGGTGCTACCTACCTCTCAATGGTGGGATGGCACTACCTTAAGGACTCTTACACAGCCTAATTCCTTAGGGTAGATAGATGACTCATGGGTACTTGCTCTCTTAAAAAATAAACCAAACAATCTTTTCACACTGACACTTTCAAAAAGTTTTCAAAACAAATTTTTCAAACACTCTTGAGGACAAATACAAGAGTCACTTAGAAATCTTTCAAAACGAAACTTTTTCAAACCCACTCACATTTGAAAAGCAAACATATTTTGAAAACATAAGAGCAAGTACCTAAGAGCCCATGGATAACCATGGATAGAAAGGGTGCTAACACCTTCCCTTTCTATAAATCTACCTCCCGAACCGAGAGACATTCTCAATAAGGAATTTTGTTGTGCTTTTGTCCTTTCTATGTTGGAGAACATAAAAGACGATGGCGACTCTTGCTTACCGCGACATACGCGAACCAGCTTTAAATAGTCAGTTCTATTTCCACCGATCACAGTATTCTATTTGGCTTTTAATTAACCCTAAGCTATATGTTTTGTAAAAGAAAGCTAAGTAAAAGTTTCACAAGTTTTGTATATTTCAATGAAAAAAACCTGGAAACAGTTTGAGAAATTGCCTCTTTACTTTGTTACTGTGTTTTGGTATCCTGTGGCTTGTTGACAGTGATCTTTGAGAGTCTTTGAGTGTGATGAAAACAGTGGTTGGACTTTTATATTTTCTGTATATTCTTCTTGCTGGCAAAAAAACTCCCCTTCTTGCACATCATTGTTGCCCTTTTATATTGGTTGATTTGTGATAGTGATAAAATACTGCTGGTTTTGTTGCTTGTACTAGTTTTTTAATAAATCAACTTTGCTAGTTGACTTTGCTTGTTGGCTGTGCTATTCATTTATGGTGGATGCTGACTTTTGCTGGTTGTACTGTGATGGCTTTGTACCTGTTGTATTTTAACAACTCAAGTTGTTGTCCTTTGGTTGGCTGACTGTTGCTTTTCCTTTTACAGTTTTTTGTACTTGTTGTTATACTTTTCTGACTTTGCTGGCTGCTTTTGTTGTATCTTTGTACTAGTTGCTTGTGGACTTTTGCTATGAACCAAACAAATTTGTTTTGAGATTTGTAGTGAAATACTTTAGGCCTATCACATGACTTTGAAAATTTGAGGTTTTTTGATTGTTGATTTGATATTTTCTGATTTAAAACAACATGAGGCTTTTGCTTATTGATTTGATTTCTGATTTCCTTTTTACCTTTTGTGAACCAAATACTTGAGATTTGCAAAAGATTACTTCTTATCCAATGATGTAGTTATGTCTTTGTGAAACATGTATGAGGCTTGATTTTCTGTTTTCCCTTGTTTGTGAACCAAGTTTTTGTGATTTGCAAACATATCTTTAGGCCAATGATAGGACACTGTTTTGAGGCCTCTATTGGGCTTGAATTTCTTGATTTGAATATTTTTCTAATGGGTTGGGAATATGGTTGGAATTCTTTTGAATTTGTTTATTGTGGGCCAAGTTTTGTTTGCAATGATAATGGGTCCATGATCAAATTTGACATGGTTTGAGGCCTTAGAAGACAAAACCTCCTTTTCTGAACTCTTGATACTTTGTTACTCTTTAGATTTTTTTGCACAGGTTTTGGTCTTGGCAGTTTGTAGTATTGTTGTTGCTTGTTTCCTGCTATGCCCTATTTGCCTGCTATACAGCTTGTTTGCTGGTTTTGTTTTGGCAGTTTGCAGCATTGTTTTGTTGTTATGCAGCTTGTTCTATTATGCAGCCTGTTTTGCTGCTGCTGCTTGCCCTGTTATACAACTTGTTGCAGGTTTTTGTTTTACCTTGTTTGTGAACCAAGCTTGTACCTTGTGATTTGCAAACCAAAAATTCTCATTCCAATGATTAAATAAGAATTGTATGAGGCCTTAGAACATAAAACCCTTCTTTTCTGATTCAACAAAAACCACCCTAATGATGAGTTAGAATACTTTGTATATTTTTTTTGTTCATTTCTGGATGTTTAAGTTACTAACAAACTTCTCCCTTTCTTTTTTCGTAAACATGAGGCATGGATGGCAAACAAAGATTAGAGTGGTTGCTTGAGGATGAAGACTTTGAAGAAATAGAATTTCTCTCTTCTTTTTTTCATAAACAGATCTTTGTAATTTATTGCATTTGTAGACAAGACAATTTTTGTAAATTCAAACATGTAATGTAATGAATACAATGCCTCTGAATAAACTTTGTGTGAAATGAAAGTATTGTACCAATCTCAACTTTGAATTTTGGAATTCTTATTTGAATGCTTTGAGTAAAATACCTTGCTTTGGGTAACTTGTATTTCAAGCAATCACCAAAGATGATCAAGCAAAACAAAACACTTTGTACTCCATTCAAACTTCTAAAACAAAATAAATGTTTAAGAATTTTAATTCCACTTGATTAATCTTAACTTCAAAGACTTATGGTCAAAATTCTTAATCTTCAATTCTTATCCAATAGCTAATTGGTAATCAAAATGAGTTCGCATGTCACTCTTAATTCAAACAGGACTTCATTGTCTATCGAACATGTTTTAAGAACATTCGTCAGTCTTGTTGAATTAACAAACTTCAGCAAATTGTCTTTAAGAACATTTGAGATTTTGAAGACTCAATTATCTCTGAGAAATCCCAAACCCTAATTATTGATTTGCTTCCTAGGAAGAGAACCTATCTGGTCGGCCTTTGAGCCAATTGAGTGTATGAGAACCCTAGGGTAAACATCTTGCATGAAAAATTGGAAGGCAAATTTTGGGGTACAACACCCTCCCCTGTTCAATCTTCTTAAACTTGAAGAAGTGAGATTGGCATGCTTGCCGTTCGTAGCTTGAAAGTGGAAGATGATTGAACACTAGAGTGCCCAAAAATTTGCACTTGCTAGTGTACGAAGTAATGCCTTGAATCTGTTATATCCAGAATGGGCTTAAAGATTCCATTGAATAAACTGAGGGATAACTGTCAGAGATGGGCTTACAGATGCCATCCAAGGGTGACCTGCTGACAGAAAATGGACTAAGTCCGACCTTGATTTCAACCAGGAATGAATCAGAATAATTATTGAGAGATTTGTCTGAACCAGAAGGGGTCTCAAATAAGCAACAAAATAATATTCAAAACTGAATTGTATCTGACTCGCATCTGAGATATGTAATGAGAGCCAGAATGAAATTCGTATCTGGAACATGTTTGGACTGTATCTGAAAGGTTGAATCTGAATGAGTATCATAATGGCATCCGTGTCTTGAGCGTATCTGAACTGTATCTGAAAGCTGAATGAGTATCAGAATGGCGTCCGTGTCTGGAGCGTATTTGAACTGTATTGGTAGATTGAATTTTGAATGAATATCAGGATGGGATCCGTATCTGGAGCGTATCTGAACTGTATCAAAAGGTGAATCTGAATGAGTATCAGAATAGCATCCGTGTCTGGAGTGTATCTAAACTGTATTTGAAAGGTGAATTTGAATGAGTATCAGAATGGAATCCGTGTCTGGAGCGTATCTGAACTGTATCTGAAAGTTAAATCTGAATGAGTATCAGAATGGCATCGTGTCTGGAGCGTATCTGAATTGTATTTGAAAACCTTGAACATTGTTAACGGTAGCTTTTAATCTTATCCTGAGAAGGGTAAAAGGTTAGCTAAAATGCAAAGTCATGTTGTATGAAATGTATGATATAATGCATTTGTTTTATCAATGTTTATGATATATGAATGCGATGTATGTGCATGTGAGCTAATTTTCTGTACTGCTATTGGATTTGGGGAAAATAAATCCATGACTACCGCTGAGGATATGTAAGTCTTCATGTCTTGAAGTCAAAGTATTGATGAATTTCTGTCGAGAGAAATAAACTCTGTTGTAAGGGAAATGCCATGTACTGCTTGTAAAATCCTATTGGGGAATCTTGAGAAATTTGACGACTTCTACTGGGGATCCACAATTTGAAACTTTATTCCACCGGGGATTTAAATGACGTACTGTAGGGGATTACTTATGTGATAGCCTAGAGATATTTTCATATCCTTTCAACCTATCAGTAATTGCCTCTTTTCATTTTGTTTATTTGTAAATAGTAATTATGTTTAAATTCATATGTTCAACAATGAATCATTGGACGTTTTTGTAAACAAAACACAAGCGTAAAGAAAAGACAAATAGTTTTTGCACTTTCAAAGGGATATCTTTGTATTGACTTTGAGTAAGTAATTTTGTACAAGGAGACCAATATTCTAGTAAGAGAATTCTGTCGTAAAAAGAAAATTTTTTATACAAAGAAAAGATAGTTATGTGTACAAAAATCCCATGAGGTTTCCATTCTGCTATAGCCTTCGTATCTCCGAGCGTTTTGTCTATTTGTTGCCTTGTCCGAAGTTGATTGAATTGATCAAAACTGTTGAATTTGTCAGTGGAAGCCAAAGGTTATCCGTAAAGTGATCCAACGGGACATCGTCATACGCTTTAATTCCCTAACTTTTTCCTGGACCGCCCTTTCAGGTTTCAGTCCACCGGGAAACCCTTTTTTGCCCAAGTCGCCCTTTCGGGTTTTCAACTTGCCGGGTGTACAAATTTTTTTGGTTTTATCCCTAATTTTTACCTGAACCTTTTTGGTTCGTCGGGATGCCTTTGTTTTGCCTAGGTATGTCAACCTAGCGGGTCTCTTATGCGTAATATCTTTTGACTATGTCCACGTTTGCAGGATGCGGCAGGTCATCACCATCCATGGTGGTCAAGATCATTGCCCCACCAGAGAATATGTTTTTAATTACAAATGGTCCTTCATAGGTAAGAGTCCATTTGCCCCTGGGATCACCTTGTGGTAGTATGATGTGTTTGATCACCATATCTCCAACTTGATACACTTGGCATCTGACCTTTTTGTTGAAAGCCTTGATCATCCATTTTTGATACATCTGACCATGGCAAACAGCTGTAAGTCTCTTCTCATCAATCAAGTTTAGTTAATCAAGTCGAGTCTGGATCCATTCGTCTTTGTTCAGCCCTGCATCCTTCATAATCCTCAGAGAGGGGATCTGGACCTCGATAGGCAAGACAACTTCCATGCCGTAAACCAAAGAATAGGGTGTTTCCCCAGTTGATGTGCGAGCCGTGGTACGATACCCGTAGAGAGCGAACGATAACATCTCATGCCAGTCTTTGTATGTGACTGTCATCTTCTGTATGATCTTTTTAATGTTTTATTTGCAGCTTCTACAACATCATTCATCTTTGGCCGATAGGGAGAAGAATTGTGATGTTGAATCTTGAATTGCTCGCACAATGCGATGATCATAGGGTTGTTAAGATTTGTACCATTGTCAATGATGATCCTTTTCGGGATACCGTATCGGCAAATAAGATTTTGTTTGATGAAGCGGGCATCAACATTTTTGGTAACGGAAGCGAAGGAAGCTTCCTCCACCCATTTTGTAAAATAGCCAATGGACTAGGATGAAGCGGTGTCCATTGGAGGCCGTCGGCTTGATTTCCCCAATCATATCAATCCCCCACATAGCAAAGGGCCAAGTAGTTGTTAAGACATTCAGAGGAACCGGAGTACATGCACCTTGCCAGCATAAATCTGGCATTTATGGCAGGTTCGAGAGTGTTGATAGCAATCTGCTTCCATGGTAGACCAGTAATAGCCTGCCCATAGGATTTTCTTTGCCATCGTATGCCCACTAGAATGGGTACCAAAAGTGCCTTCGTGCAATTCGGCCATGATCCTTTCAGCTTCGACCTTATCTACACACCGAAGTAACACAGGATCATGAGTGTGTTTGTACAGGATGCCATTACTAAGGAAGAATTTAGCAGAGAATCTCCTTAAGAACTTTTTTTCATTGACTGAAGCTCCTTCTGGATATTCTTGGGCCTCGAGATACTTCTTGACTTCGTAAAACCAAGGTTGGTCCACTACTTCTTCATTATTAATCTCATGACAGTATGATGGTTCTTCCATTCGTTCAATGGTGATCTGGGGAGCCTCGTTATCCCAATTAGTTTAAACATAGATGACATTGTTTCTAGGGCGTATGCTAGTTGATTTTCTTCTCGCGGGAAATGCTCGAAGGTAATCTTCTCAAAATGTGGTAGCAACGTCAAAACATGTTCTTTGTAAGGGATAAGGTTAGGGTGTTTGGTGACCCATTCCCCTTTGATCTGGCTGATAACCAAAGCTGAGTCTCCGAATACATCCAAGGACTTGATCCCCAAGTCTATGGCAGCTTTGAGACCGAAGATTCACGCTTCATATTCCGCCATGTTGTTTGTACAATTGAAGCAAAGTCTGGAAGTAAAGGGAGTATGACACCCTTCCGGAGATATGAGTACGACACCAATACCATTTCCCAGTGCATTGGATGCTCCACCAAAGAACAGGGTCCATCGGGATCCTTGTTCATGACCGTCATATGGCCTGAATTCTTCATAGTTGTCTAATGTCATGATGTCTTCATTTGGAAATTTGAATTTCATGGATTGGTAGTCTTCTACAGCTTGGTGAGCAAGGTGATCGGCTAATACACTGCCCTTTATTGCTTTCTGGGTAGTATATTGTATGTCATATTCTGTCAGGATCATCTTCCATCTTGCTATTCTCCCAGAAAGAGTAGGCTTCTCGAAAATGTATTTTATCAGATCCATTTTAGATATCAACAAGGTAGTATGAGTCAACATATACTGTCTTAGCCGGCGAGCAGCCCATGCCAGAGCGCAACAAGTTTTTTCGAGAAGTGGATATCTAGTTTCACAGTCGGTAAAATTTTTGCTCAGGTAGTAAATAGCGTGCTCTTTTCGGCCAGACTCGTCATGCTGCCCCAATACACACCCCATTGAGTTTTCTAAAACAGTCAGATACATGATCAACAGTCTTCCCTCGACTGGTGGAATCAACACAGGAGGCTCTTGTAAGTATTCTTTGATTTTGTCAAAAGCAAATTGGCATTCATCATTCCATTTGACTACTTGATCTTTCTTCAATAGTTTGAAGATTGGCTCACAAGTAGCTGTCGGGTGAGAAATGAATCTGGCAATATAGTTCAAACTCCCCAAGAATCCTCTGACTTCCTTCTCAGTATGAGGAGCATGCATCTCTTGTATCGCTTTAACTTTGGCAGGATCGACCTCAATACCTTTGTTGCGGACGATAAAGCCTAGGAGCTCACCAGACCGTACCCCGAATGTGCATTTGTTTGGATTCAACCTCAACTTGTATTTCTTAAGTCTCTCAAACAGTTTTTGTAAGTGATCAAGATGCTCTTCTTCTGTTTGAGATCTGGCTATCATATCGTCCATGTAGACTTCTATTTCGTGATGTATCATGTCGTGAAATAGAGCTACCATGGCACGCTGATAGGTTGCCCCAGCGTTCTTTAGTCCGAATGGCATTGTAGCGGTGAAAATCAGAGATCGAGCTATTAATTAACTCGACTCGCAAAAGCAAGAGTCGCCACCGCGCTTTATTATTTCCAAGGGAAAAGGGAAAAGAGCAAAATAAAACCCTAAACTATGCAATGTAAAATAATACTTAAAAGTAATGAAAAATACAATGCATTTTTTGAAAGAGATCGAGAGTTCGGGGGTTGGTTATGCAATGGGAAGGTATTAGAACCCAATGCATCTGCGGTACTCCGCAGGAACCTTTTGAAATATCTGTTTTTGGTTAAAATTGTTTGTTATATACAAGTGTTTATTTATCTACAACTATGTTTGTTTAAGGGGAAAGAAATGAGTTTTTTATTATTGCGTTCGTGAGGGTTTCGCGACCCTTTGCCTACGTATCCAATGAAGGAATCAAAACACCGTAGTTCCTCTATAAAAAAGTTGATTTGTTTGTGTTTTTTAGTGGGCGACATTAACGTACGCATTCTAGCAATAGGCACGGCCGGTATCGCGGTAGAACAGAGATAACATGCCCTTGGTGGGGGGGTTGATTTGTTGAGTGTTTTTGCATGTTTTAAAGTATATTCAAGTAATGATTAAAGAGTGTTTTTTTGGATTTTTTTGGTTTGTTTACTTGTTGATTTTATCTTGCTATACACCTAATTACTAGCATTTATACAAAGTAAAAAAATGCTGAAAGATAAAAACCTACGCTATTACAAACATATCAAAAGGCATAAAAAATATGAAGGAAAAAATAAGATAAAAGTAAGAAAAGAGAGTGTCTTTCGACCCAGGCAGTAGCATCCTTCGATTCACATTCTGTTGGCCTCCTTCGATTGGGGCTGGCAATCAGCAAAGTCACGTCTTTCGATTGGGCCTTGGCAGAGGCGAGGTCCTGTCCTTCGATTGGGCAAAGGCAGCAGCAAGTTGTATCCTTTGACTGGGAGTTCGCATCAGTGAGGTTCTGTCCTTCGATTGGCTGGAAGTCAGTGAGTTGTATCCTTCGACTGGGAGTTCGCGCCAGTGAGGTTCTGTCCTTCGATTGGCCTGGAAGTCAGTGTATGGCGAAGTCTTTTGATTCCGCCTTGTTGCCTTCTTCGACTGGAGGTTGAAAGCAGTGAGGGAATGTCTTTCAATTGGACATGGTTTGCCTCCTGGTTGTCTCTTTCGTTCGACCTGGAGAAAGAAGGTAGAAGCCAGAAGCTTCGTTCCCTATTTCCTGTTTCCTGTTTCTTTCATTTCAAACATTAAATGACAACATGGCCTGAGGCCATGCTAGTATTTATCTTTCAAACGGTTTAATAATTAAATCTAGTTCAGGTAAGTAAAACGAAAGGGTTAACTTTTTAATAAAAAACATGGTAACAGAGTGGAACGAAAGGAAACAAAGTGTTATGTACATGTTTTGAAACGAACAAAAGTATTATTTACATGTTATGCCATGAAACAAAAAGTTCAAGGGTAAGAGTGACTTACCTTGCTTCTGGAATTGAATGGATGTGGGACCTTGAGTGGTGGCCCTGGATGCTGGATTCGAAAGAGGGGTCACAGGTTGTGCTGGGAGCGCTGGATTTGAAGGAAAAGAAAAAGCAAGTGTGATGCTTCTTTGATTCGAAGGAGACTGAAGTGTGGTTGTTCTTTAGAATCGAAGGAAGTAAGTGTTTGGGGATTCTGGGTTTGTTCTCACAAGTATTGAAGGGACTTGAGAGATTTTTTTGTGTTTGAGAAAATGTGGTGTTTTTGAGAATTTTCTGAAGATTTGTTCGCCTGGCCAAAAGGTCCTCCCTTTGGATGTTGTGAAGCCTTCTTATTTATAGGCGAGATTTGATATGGTTTTGGGGGGAAATCAAATAATATTTGAATTATTTGGGTATATTTCCCCCTTGTTTTCTTCAATGCAGCTCTTGTGCACTCCTTTTTGGTGCAAGTACAGGACTGAGACAATGCAGACTTATCAGTATTTTGGAGCTTAGTGGCAGGTTGGTGCAGGACTGCTGCATAGCAGCACAGCTGGCTTGAGTTTGGTAGTATATGGGACTTTAGTCAACAAACTCCTTGAATGCTTCCCCCTTTCGTTTTGATCACTTCGACCAGCTTCATGATTACACAAAAATGTTCGTTTCCAAACAATGTGTACTCTAAGTACGTTGCTTCGAAGGGTTTAGTGGTCCAACTTGTGAATCGAAGGAGGCCACCTTGAAGGAAATCACATGTCCAGCTTGTGGATCAAAGGGGGTCACTTCGAAGGAAACTACATGGCCAAATCGAAGCTTGTGGCTGAAGGAAGCAATGTTGCCCAATCGAAGTATGTGGATCGAAACAAACATATTGCCCAATTGAAAGCCCGTGTTTGAAGGAAGCAATGTTTCCCAGTCGAAGCAGGTGGATCGAAACAAACATATTTCCCAATCGAAAGCCCGTGTTGGAAGGAAACAATGTTGGATTCGAAGCATGTTTGCAGGCAGTAAACTTGTCCAGTCGAAGCAGGCTTGCAGGCAGTAAACTTGTCCAATCGAAAGGCTGAATCGAAGGAGACCTGTCAGCACATGAAATCAAAGAAACAAAAAACACACATTTCGTGTTTGATTAGAAGTTAGTGATACATAGGCTAAGAATGTTCAAAACACTTGACAATTTCTGCATAATCAATGCTCGAAGGTGAGAGGTTAAAACTGACTGTATTTAGTGACCTTGACTTTTTTATAAAAATGCAAAAATAAAAATGGGATCTTAGGTCAGAAAACAGGGTATGACAACTGCCCCTATTTAAGTTTCTTCTATCCGGAGATATGAAGATTTGAATCTTCATTTCGACGAGATTGAAGGGACTTAAATATAGAATACACAATTTTTGGCCTTAAGATACCGCAATTATGTTTATGATATGATATGAATGTGATATTTTGAATTTCATGGAATGATGCCGTATGAGACAAACTACTGCTGGAGAAACCAAGCACATTATACAGTAATCCCATAGGGGAAGAGATTATAACTCCACTGGGGAAACAGAGTCGTAGGCTTCAAATGATAGAATCTTGAATGATTTACATCAGTATTGAGACTGGAAAAGAAATGATTTACATCAGTACTGAGACTGGAGAAGGAAAATGATTAACATCAGCACTGTGACTGGAAAACAAAATGATTAACATCAGTACTGAGACTGGAAAATGATTGTCATCAGTACTGAGACTGGAGATAAACATCTCTGACTTCTGAATTTTACCAAGAATGTTAACATAATCCTTTTTTAACCAAGATATCGCTTGAAAAGGATAAAATACAAGCTTCCCCATGGAACTCTTCCAAAGAGGTGTCGTTTGCTGAGTAAACATTATTGTTGGGGATACACAAGCTGCTCAAATAAAGAGGCCGCCACTTGCTATCTTTCAAAGGTGTCAATAACATACAAGTTGCTCATGAAGAGACCGCCGCTTGCTGTTTTTCAAGAGAACAATAACACACAAGTTGCTCATGAAGAGACCGCCGCTTGCTGTTTTTCAAAGGTAACAATAACATACAAGTTGCTCATGAAGAGACCGCCGCTTGCTGTTTTTTCCAAAAGTAACAATAACATACAAGTTGCTCATGAAGAGACCGCCGCTTGCTGTTTTCTCAAAGGTATCAATAACATACAAGTTGCTCATGAAGAGACCGCCGCTTGTTGTTTTCTCAAAGGTATCAATAACATACAAGCTTCTCATGAAGAGACCGCCGCTTGCTGTTTTCTCAAAGGTATCAATAACATACAAGTTGCTCATGAAGAGACCGTCGCTTGCTGATTTTTAAGAGAACAATAACACACAAGTTTCTCATGAAGAGACCGCCGCTTGTTGTTTCCCCAAAGGTAACAATAACATACAAGTTGCTCATGAAGATACCTCCGCTTGCTGTTTTTCAAAGGTGACAATAACATACAAGTTGCTCATGAAGAGACCGCCGCTTGCTGTTTTCCCAAAGGTAACAATAACATACAAGTTGCTCATGAAGAGACTGCCGCTTGCTGTTTTTCAAAGGTGACAATAACATACAAGTTGCTCATGAAGAGATCGCCGCTTGTTGTTTTCAAAGGTGTCAATAACATACAAGTTTCTCATGAAGAGACCGCCGCTTGCTGTTTTTCAAGAGAACAATAACACACAAGTTGCTCATGAAGAGACCGCCGCTTGCTGTTTTTCAAAGATACCGACAAAATATCATGAAGATATTGCTGGAGGTGAGAATCAATAATTTCCTCGGGGATGGACAAACTTCTCATGAAGAGACCGCCACTTGTCATAACATAAAGAAATTCAGATATAATCAAACTGCTCAAATAAAGAGTCAGTCGCTTGTTGTCCCGTCGATATTCCAAAAGAAGGTTATGATAACACTACTAGGGAATAAAGTTCATCTTCAATGGGGAACCATGAATAAATCCTTCCTGAGGAGACCAAGTATTTAAATTGCAAAATAAATGCACTCTCCATCTAGGTTTCACAGCCTAGAGAGATCCACAGGGTATCATTCACGAGACAAAGCTCAATCCAGGAATAAACTGGAGAGAAAACAGTCAAACAAGACTCCACACAATGAGGAAACAACTCAAATGGGGATTTATCCTATCCAGAGATGGAAAAGGAAAGCTAAAGCAAGATTCTTCAACGAGAGTTAACTCAGTGGGGAATTAGAAAGGAGGCACACTTTATGCTTAAGTTGACACTCTATTTGGAAAGAGGAAATACGATAACCAAAGTATACAGATCAATGACATCAACAAATACAAATGTGCGTGCATGATACAAGTGTGAATGAATAAATGAATGTCATGTATATGCTGACAAAACAGATAGAGGAGATAGACAGGAGATGATAAGACATCACAATACAACCCGACACTCAGCTAATCTCAACAAGATGGGAACATTACTGGAGATAGAACAAAAGCCATCATTGGAGAAAAGACATTTTACAAGGCTTAAATATCTCTTTGGAGAGGAAGATATTTTTCGGTAGAAAGCCCAAAGTCCAGTCTTCTATCGCAAACAATCCATTGAAAGGATAACAACACAAACAATGTTTCAGCTGGAAAAAAGTCATGCTTAGCTGGAGATACTGGGAACACCACCCTATGATAATGTGTGCAAAACATATCATATATCTTAACAAATCTGGATTACCCCTGAGACTAATTTTGGATGCCCCAAGTTTACTGCTGATAAGCTGCATGTTGCACGACAATTCTTGCGAATAACTTCACTTCTAAAATGCCCCAAGCTATATGGTTGATGAGGAGAAATCGTCTCAAGAGGATTTTACAAAATACCTGGCATTCACCATGCTCTGGTGTCTTCAAACTCTTAGAGAGATTCATCAAATCTCGACGTGATTGCCCCGGATTGACTGTACTTGGCACAACAAAGTCTTCAAATTTTGCCCCAATAAAGGGTAAACAAGTTGGGAAAGCATTAACTGGGAGAAGCAACATGTCCGTGCTCAAGGTCTTCAGGTGACATGCCTCTTGATATGATTTTTCTTGAAATGATTCTCCAATTACTCAACATAGTTTCAGGCCTTAAAAGAATAAACTCATCAATAGTGCTTATATGTGAGCTTCCTTGATATCAAACAAATGTTTTGCAGTTAGAAAAAGTTTATTATGAGAATGAAAATTCTAATGCAACAGTTATGTAAGTCTTGAAGGTTTTGAAAAGATATCGCATAAATTTTGCGAGTTAGAGCACCATTTATTTTTGTATAGGAAAAACATATGATACCAACATAACTATTTAGAACATTCATGGGAGTCAGGAACACTATCTCATTGAAGTATGCTTTCAAAATAACCTTACTTCAATTAGGACTTTTGAGGGTTGTAACGTGGCCTGGTTCATGGTTTTTAGAAAAAAGATTTTTAAGGCTCAAAATTTATAGGTGCCCACCCATTCTTCGTGATGTTCTCCAAACCTATGTTCAGCTAATTCAACATGAGTGTTCATCTCTCAAGAGGATTTTGTGATGGTTAAGGAAACAACGAGGCTTTCGGAGTAGAAACCACCCTTATGTCTTCGTGTTTGTAGTCACCAATTTGTTCTTTGCTGAGGAACTTTTCTTTGTAGCCCTTTCTTTGCAATTTTAATTTTCCCTAACTTTTGCCTGAACTAATTCTTTTGAATTGATAGTCCAGCGGGATGCCTAATTTTTTCTTAAGCCGCACGTTTTCAAGTTTTCGACTTAGCAGGCTTTCTTTTTTTTTTCTTCTTGATTTTTTTTTGGAACAAAAGTGTGACATTAGCTTGTATTTGCTTGTTGAGAGGATTGTGACTTCCTCGTTTCTTGATGAATGAGGGATAACATTGTGATTCCACATCTTATGGATTCATTATACATGAAGGATAGCCCTCGTAGTTTCTCTTCAAAAATATCTTCCTTATGAATTTTGAACACTCAATCAGATTAACTGAAAACTACCCTGCCCCAGGTTAAAATTTGAGGGTTTTTTTGTATAGAAAAAGAAACTCCTACTTCAAGGCTCAAAAGGGGTTAGCAAGGGATTATCTTCCTTATATCTCTGGTGTTTATGGATTTGAAATAATGCCTGTACATTGTCAGCAAGATTTTATTCAAAAAGCATACAACCAGAGATTTTGTGTTCTTTAGATCACCATCCTCCCTTCAATCTCTGCCTAGGCAAGAGAATGAGCAACAATTTGGTATCATAATGCAAAAATAAATTTAAAATTTAAATGAATTTCTTCAAGATAAACATACTCATTGTATTAAGATAATCATTCAGATGCAAACAATGTTTTGATAAACAAGAAAATTTACAAAAGCAAAAATAAGTTAGTAATCTGGGAAGGCTTTCCATCTGGACTTGTGCTGAAGGAAACCTCTCCTTAACTTCAAGGCCAAAATTAGCAGAGATTCACTTATGCTTTAGCAAAGGGGTTGACTTGGGCGGCAACCAAAATTCAGACCAAACCAGTTAAGGTCTCCACACTAGCTTTCAAATTAGTCACCTCTATGCGGAGTTCAGAAACCTCTTGCTTGATATTCTCCACTGTTATCTTGACGCGAGTGTTGTACGGGTGAGACCAAAGGAAAAATAAGACTTGGAAAAAGACCTTTGAAAGTGAAACCAAAAATGTAGAGTGATGCATGATATGCAAAATAAAGTTTTTATTTGACTTTCAAGGAACTCAAGATATTAAGTTGTAAACATCAAAGTATGAAGATAGAAGATGAATTTTAAATTGGATCAAAGCGTTGATCAAGTTATCATCAAGATCAATCATCCATTTTGGTGGATTAGGGTTTTCACCCTATCAACAACCAAGATCCATTGAGCTTGACGAAACTTGTGATGTTTACAAAGAAAGACCTCCAAATTCCTTGAAAATCAAGTGAAAAGGAGTTTCATGGATGCATGAAGGCATGGCTATGCAACAACCACAAGCAAGGTCACAAATAAAGTCGAAAGGTTCAACGTCACGAGCATGGAGTCTGTTGTACCCCAAAATTTTCCCTCCCATATTCTTCAAGATTTGCAAAGAGCATGCTTCAAAATCTCCCAAAGTTTGCATAGTTCAATGGCCTCCTAACAGTCAAAAATTAGGGTTTTGGTTCTGACAAAGAAGTTGAGGTTTCCAAGGGTCCAAACAAGTCCCACATGCCTATAAACATTGTCAAGCATCCAGATGCAAGGTTTCAAGACTCACAACACCAAGTTGCACTGTCAAAAACCCTAATTGCTCCACAGTCAACTGCAGGGGCAAAATGGTCATTTGACAGTCAAAAGTCAAATTTTTTTGTCAACATCTTATTTTGAAGCCACAAACATCATTTGATCAATTCTTGATCATGATTCTCAAAGCATGGCTCAAAAAGTCTCAAGATGCAAAAGTTTCCATTTTTGGACAGTTGAAAAAGTCAACTGTAACTTGACCAAGGCATAACTTCCACATGGTTTATCAGAAAAATTCCATCCAAAGCTCATTTTGAATAGAATGACATTTCCTACAACTCCTCTTCACACTTCAAGTCCAAGAAATGCTCTCACAAAAAGTTATCAATCTCAACATTATAGGTCATTTTCAAAAGTCAACAAAAAGGCACTTTAAGTCAAAGACCATAAATTGAGATTGGTAAATCAAAATGAAATGGGACCAAAGGCATTGGTTAGAGGACTTCAAGACCTTTCCAAAATGTCCAAGAACATGATCAAAGCTTAAATATGGAGCAAGATATGCCTTGTGGAAGTTGGGAAATTTTTGGGAATTTTGAAAAGTCAACTTTACTTCAAATACCTCAAAATTGCTAATGGGCCTCAATTTCTTCCAAGAATCATCACCCAAAAGCTATGCACGACCCATTGACCCAAAGGGGAGTTATTTTCCTATTTTTAATTAATTAATTGAATATTTAATCTATTTAATTCATTTAATTAAAATTAATTATAAGAAAAATACTAATCCATGCTTTTCAAATCTTTTTGTGCATAGAATTCACTCAAGATTTCGTGCACTATTCAATAAGGAAAGAATCAAGGTGATTGGCAATGATTGACATCAAAAGGACATGAAAAAGATTGAAAAAGATTCATGAAAATCACAAATTTGAAAAGCATTAAAACATGGATTTTTGGGCTTTGTTTGTGACCTAATTCATTGACATACATATACACAATGCAACCCTAATGCTAGACACAAGAAAGCTGCGCCCAAGAACACCAAACAACTTTGCATTATTTTCATAAAAAACTCAAAACTGTTTTCACAGTTCTAGCGCAATTCAAAGCAAAAGAACCATCCCACAAGCTTGCCAAGGTTACCAGGAATCTATCCCAATCAAAATCATGCTTCCATACTCAAAGAATTGGTAGATAGAAGCTGGACTTTCTTCTAAAATTTGCATATTCGTATTTTGATTTACACGCATTATCCATGCATTTTTCTTGTTGATTTGTACTAACATGACTGCTCTAAAGCTAATGGTACCGCCCAATTGAAGAATGGCCGCCTGTACCATAATCCACCATGAACGCACGTTAGGGTTCCAGAAACCTTGATTTAGGGGTTTTCACGTAAAGGAAAATTGGACCATCAAATTAATACAGGCAAATTCGTCAGAACAAGACGAAACGATTGATGTCATCGCGCCTTTTTTATATTGATTACACAGCTATTCGCTATTTTCACGTTTTCAGTTTATGGGGGTTTAAAACCCCCGCTATTTAATTACTTTTTGTTTCAGAACAATGGAAGAAGATGATGCGTGGAGGGACATGAATGGTGCGTTCAAATAATTGGCGCGAGTTTTCTTTTGTTCCAGAATATTGACACTTTTTGTATATAATAAATATGTTCCACTATGCTTATGAATGAATGCGCTGGCTCAGTTGGTGGAAAGGAGTGTTTACAAGCATTGGGACCTGGGTTCGATTCCCAGGTCTCCTATACTCTTAATATTTTTTCTTGCAATATGTTCAGGTACACTGGCCGTCCTACAGTTCACCGTACGCCCCAACGCATATGCTTGCCATGTGTCCCTGAGACCAATCCAAGAGCCAGGATGTGAGTTCCATCATGCACTTTAGTCAAGGGGTCTACACGTGACCATCAAAAGTCAAACAAGGCCTGGGATTGAGTGGGCCTGATTGCTTGCATACACCTCCTACTGGGCCAGAAAACCCCCCCTGTTTGTATATTTATTTTCTTTCTAATTTTCCTCTTTAATTTTAATTCTTTTCAATTTGTTTTAAATTCATAAAAATAATTCCTTATAACATAAAAATCAGAAAATCATAAAACAATAAAAAATATGTTTTGTTAATATTAATTTCTATTAATTTTGTAAATAAGTTTTAATAACCAAATTAGTTTAATTTTAGGCTTAATTTTAATATTTTTCTTAATAACCAATAAAAACATAAAAATTAGGGTTTCTAGCTTTTTTACTCTTTTTTTTTCAATAATTAAAATTTCTTCCTATTATTATTAATAATTAATTATTTTGTAAATAAATATGCCATTTAAATAATTAGGTTAAATTAGGTTAAACTTAAACATTTTTCCTTAATAAATTAAAAACAATTTAGAACTAGGTTTTTATATTTAACTTTTAATTCCAATTAATTCTCTTTAATTTCATAAATCCAAAAACATAAAAAATAAGTTATTTTTCTCATTTAATAATTAAATCAATTTTCAATTTCATATTTAATTCCTTTAAAGGGTCCAACGCCTTCGCACCTTCGAATATATTTTCTCTTCGCGCATCTATTTTTATTTCTTTTATGAATGTAATGTATTTGCCCCAAAGCCTTGTAATAGTTAATTAGGACATTTATCTTTCCGCATTTTTATTTATTCAAATCGGGTCTTGGTTTAATTTGGCGATGTAGACCCGCACCTTGTAATAACGTAGGACCTTTATCTTTCCGCATTTTTATTCCCGCACCTTTAACTGCTAATAATCACATGAAAGAATGTATGCAAAAATAAAATCAAAGCGTAGAACACCCAAATGCATGACAAAGACAAATATAACTGAAAATGACACACAATTCACACACCACCCCTAGGGTACGCCTCACCGTTGCCTTGCCCCTCGAAACGTGGTTGTCGAGTAGAGGTTGTTTTAGTAAGTCCTCATGTCCATGAACATGGCATGAGGGTAGCTTCTAAGGTGTCTTCCTATTGCTCTGGTGACCATACTGTCCCTAATCCTCGAATTGACCCAAACACCTCCAACGGTGGTGCTACCTACCTCTCAATGGTGGGATGGCACTACCTTAAGGACATTTACACAACCTAATTCCTTAGGGTAGGTAGATGACTCGTAGATACTTGCTCTAATTCAAAACAAATCAAAAAACTTCTTTTCACACCGACACTTTGTAAAAAGCTTTCAAAAACAACTTTTCAAACACTCTTGAGGACCGATACAAGAGTCGATCTGAAACTTTCAAAGAAGCTTTTTCAAACCCACTCACCTTGAAAAGCAAACAAACATTTTTGAAAACACAAATGAGCAAGTATCTAAGAGCCCATGGATAACCATGGATAGAAAGGGTGCTAACACCCTCCCTTTCTATAAATCTACCTCCCGAACCGAGAACTAATCTCAATAAGGAATTTTTCTGTGCTTTTGTCCTTTCCATTTGGAGAAAATAAAAGACGGTGGTGACTCTTGCTTCCGCGACATTTCGCGAACCAGCGTTAAACAGTCAGTTCCAGATCCACCGATCACAGAACTGGCGACTCTGCTGGGGAACTCTTATAAAGTGAGGTGTACCTTAGGATAGTTCATAAATGTGTTTTCAATTGTTTTGACTTGTTTGCTTTAAATTGTGGGTTGCATCGGAGTTACATAGATCCTAACTCGGATCTGGGGATACCTTCTTAGAAAGTAGCAACAAGGCTGTGAGGGAACTGTGCGGGGTATACCGACATGGTTGAAACAGTCTGCTACGTTGATGTGGCACTTTGGTGTGTACCGGTAACCCTTGAGTTCAGTCAAGGAGAGTACGGGGCCTCCGCGTGGTGTCGTGAAGCATCAACTGACCTTAGGAACCTTAATTGAACTATCTTGGCCTCTTTAGGGTAGTGAGATAACTGACTTTGGTGCAGTCCGAGGTTGGTTGATACTCGATACTACACTCAATTGAGGGTTGCTTTCCTGGAATATTTCGGTCGCCAGTTCAGTGGCTAAATCGAAACGATGAACAAAGCAATCCAGTGATATTGGGACCCTTAGAACCCGGTTACTTCCTATAGGACAGGTTGAGCCCACCAACTTCAAGAGGGTAATACCCAGACCCCATGCAGGCCTAAACTCTAAGGGTTGTGGTGTGAGTTGTGTGCCTTATCATGTTTGCCTTTGTAAATATTTGTGGTGTGTTTAATCATAGCATCATGACATCATACATCATCATATGCATTGACTAACCATTTCAGGGGTTTGAATCTTCATCTTTGTTCTTGTTTTGTAGGACATGGAAACTGTTCGCCGAAAGACAATTCAGATCAGCCTTGTAAAGATCCCTCCTCAGCTTAAAGAGCTTATATCCAGGATTCCCGAGAGCTCTTCATTCAGTGAGAGACATGGAAGACTCATCAACTTGGTCAACACCAACATTGAGGAAGATATGATAAAAGTCATGTTCCAGTTCTTTGACCCTCTGCATCACTGTTTCAATTTCCTAGATTATCAACTGGTACCTACATTGGAGGAGTTCTCCCGGCTTCTGAAGATCCCTATCCTTGATCAACTACCCGACAATGGTACGGAGAAGGAACCCAAGCTTGAAGAGATTGCTAAAGCCTTACACCTACAATCATCTGACCTCAAGGGACATTGGGAAGTTAGAAGTGGCATCAAAGGGTTCTTAGCCAGGTTTCTGTTTGAAAAGGCCCAGGAATGTTGGAACTCCCTTGACTTACAAGCTTTTGAAGAAGTTGTGGCCCTCCTTGTCTATGGTTTGGTGTTGTTCCCTAACCCAGATCAACTTATAGATATCAGTGCTGTCCAGATCTTCATGTCCAGGAATCCTATACCTACGTTGCTGGGGGACATCCTTCATTCATGTTACACTCGAACCATGAGAAAAAGAGGTGTTCTTATGTGCTGTACTCCTCTCCTAGGAAGGTGGTTTATTTCGCACCTTCCACAATCAGTTTTGAAGAACGAGCAGGGTTTGAGATGGTCACAACGATTGATGACTCTTACACATGCTGACATACATTGGTGTTCTCGGTCCAGAGAGGATGTCACTATCATTGATCGTTGGGGGGAGTACCCTAATGTTCCTTTACTTGGAATCAGAGGAGGTATTACTTACAACCCATGCTTGGCTTGGAGACAGTTTGGTTATGCTCGGAGGGACGACCCTCATGACATGTTAATTCCTGACATAGTTTTTGACTTCGACAACGATGCACAAGGACTTCGCCAGAGATTTATCAGAGCTTGGAGGATGCCAAGTAGGATAGACAGCAAGACCCTGGGGCACATGAATTCCATCCCGTTGGAACCTTATCTCAAGTGGGTACGGGCTCGCTCCCAGAGGTTAGTGATGCCATATCCTCATGTTCTCCCTGTGATCAAAGAGCCAGTTTTGGAAGGTGAAGTGTCCTACACCATTCAACATCCTGACATGCCCACATCCTGGGAAGAAATGCAGAAGAGCTGGATCCAGCTTAAGGAAGAACGGAATTCTCTTGAGACCAGTCTACATGCTAGTGAAAAGAAGTTCTTGGAGCTCACCCGCCTATTGCACGAGGAGAGGAATCTCAACACCTACATAGCTCCAAAGAGGATGCGTAGTGTCTTTTGGGATTTATTTGCTTTGTAATATGTGCCCATGAGGCTTTGATGTACTGAACAATTGTTTCCTTAATGATAATGTGTGTTCCTTTTTGTCTACAACAAATTTGAACTTTCGAACCCTTGAATGCATTGCATAAACACATATCATTCATCATGTGCATAGCAGGTACTCTTCTTTTCAGGTTTCTTACTGTCCTTCGCTGTTTATTTCAGCACCATGAACCCTGAAATCATCAACCGAGATGTCTATCAAGGCCCTCTAGGCGCAGAACGCACAATTTCAAGAGCTGATCATGGGTTTGGCTCAAGGTCAAGAAGAGCTGAAGGCTTTGCTCCTGAAGAAGGAGAAGAAGAAGAAGAGAACTGTTCTTTTCAACTCGGGCCGGAGATTTGGTAATACTCTGCAGAATGAGGAAGCTGGTTCTTCTGTAGGCAAAGACAGTCCCCAGGGGGGAAAGGCTCCAAGTCCAGTAGTCTCTGACAACGAGACTGACTTTAATGAGGAACAATATCCTCCTGCTGAAGACCGGTACAAGCAGTTGGAAGACAGACTGAATGCAATGGAGATCCAACAAGTGCCTGGGCTGGATTTCAGAGACTTGGGCTTATCTACTGGTGTGATCATTCCTCACAAGTTTAAGGCACCATCTTTCACCAAGTATGACGGGGCGTCTTGCCCTAAGCTACACCTCAGATCTTATGTGCGGAAGATTCAACGGTACACAGTGGATAAGAACTTGTGGATTCACTTCTTCCAGGAGAGTCTTTCAGGGACTCACCTCGAATGGTTCTATCAGCTGGATGGAACCAAGGTTCGTAACTGGGAGGAGTTGGCTACTGCTTTTTACAAGCAGTATCAATATAATGCTGACCTTGCTCCTACACGTACCCAACTCCAGGGTACGTCGCTAGGATCAAGCGAAGGTTTTAAAGAGTATGCACAGAAGTGGAGGGACCTGGCTGGTAGGGTGCAGCCTCCGTTAACTGACCGTGAGCTGGTGGATATGTTCTTGGGGACCCTCTCCGGGCCATTATTCAATAATCTTATCGGTAATTCGTCTGCAGGGTTCAGTGACCTTATTCTGACTGGGGAGAGGATAGAGGCTGGAATGAAGTCCGGTAAAATTCAGAAGGGTGCATCTTCAAGTTCTGAGAAGAAACCCTTTAAAAAGGAGGCTAATGCTGTATATGGGCCTAGAAGACAAGATAAACCAGAGCGCCGCCAGTCTATCAACGCGGTGGTTATTGCTAAACCTGTTGCCGCTCCTCGGCAAACCAATCCACAAAGGGCTGAGAGACCCAGAAGAGAGTTTACCCGGCTGAGTATGACCCTATCACAAATCTTGCCGCAGTTGCTATCCACCAACTTGGTGACTGTCAGAGAGGCCCCAAAGGTTGTGAATACTGCCTCTCCCAAGTACAATCCAAATTCCCGTTGTGCTTATCACTCTGATAGCCCGGGGCATTCCACTGATGATTGTTGGGCCTTAAGGAATAAGGTGCAAGACCTTATTGATGCGAAAGAGATACAATTTGAAGTGCCTGAGAGGCCAAATGTGGTGACTGCTCCTATGCCCCAGCATGGAGTGAATGCCGTTGATGAAGATGTGTATGCCGTCTCTGTGAATGATGTAGCTACTCCCCTGTCGACTGTTAAGAGGAACCTGTTGCTAGCCGGTTTATTTCCGGGTTGTAGTGAGGGTTGCCTTTTGTGTGCTGTTTCCCTTACTGGTTGTCCATTGCTGAAGTTAGGCATCCAAGGCCTGATGGATAACAAGGAGATTCTCTTCAAGAAGACCGCTGTTCCGTTTGTTCCTATGGAAGAAGTATCTGTGGTTACCATTTTCAATAATCCAATCAAGGCTCCCCCGAGGAAGCCAGTTAAAATCATGACTGTCGCACCCATTGTTATTACTGTTCCGGGGCCCCTCCCCTATGAATCTGATAAGGATGTCCCATGGCACTATGGGGCAGATGTGTATGTACATGGAATAAAGCAAGAGTTCAACACTGGCACCAGCATCAGCAATATCACTGGTCCAGCCAAAGTTACCCGCAGTGGCAGGCTCTTCTCGCCTGACATTGCACCACCAGCTAATCGAAGACCCCTCATTATAACACCTGCAAGTGCACCTGTTCCCATTTCTGATCAAGTTGCTTCCCCTGCTGCCAAGTCATCTAATGCTCGGGGCAAAGGGATTGAAGATGAGCCTGCCCGGATGGAGGCGCCAAAGTCTGTGAATGTTGAAGCCTCCCAGCAAGAGATGGAGGAAATTCTCAAAATAATCAAGAAAAGCGACTTCAATGTCGTTGAGCAGCTGGGGCATACCCCCTCCAAGATCTCTATGCTCTCCTTGCTGCTGTGCTCAGAGGCCCATGCTAAGGCCCTGATTTCATTTCTCAAGACGGCCCATGTGCCACAAGAGACATCTGCAGACCAGTTTACTGATTGCGTAGCCAATTTGACAGCTGACAATGGCTTGGGTTTCTCGGATGCTGACCTTACTGCTAAGGGAAAGAACCACAATGATGCCCTGCATGTCTCTATTGAATGCAGGGGCACTACTCTTGCGCACGTGTTGGTGGACACTGGTTCTTCCCTGAATGTGCTACCCAAAAAGGCCTTAGACAGGTTAGATTGTGAGGGCCTAGAGCTGAAACCTAGCAACATCATTGTCAGAGCCTTTGACGGTTCTAAAAGGATGGTTCATGGAGAGGTAGACATTCCTATTCGTGTGGGTTCTCAAGTATTCGACTCAACTTTCTATGTGATGGACATCCGTCCATCTTATTCCTGTTTACTGGGTCGACCTTGGATTCACAAAGCTGGGGCAGTGACCTCTACCCTACACCAGAAGCTCAAGTACCCTGTCAGAGGGAAGATTGTCACCGTGCAGGGAGAAGAGGAATATATGGTGAGCCATTTGAATTCCTTCTGGTACATTGAGATGGACGGGGAGTTTATTGAAACCCCCTTTCAGCATTTTGAAGAGGTACCTCCAATATTGGCAGCAGCGGAAACAGTGGTTGAAGAGGATTTTGCCTTGAAGATGGCTTCCTTGAAGGACGCCCGGGCTGTGATCAAGAAAGGTGAATGTGCTAACTGGGGCAGGCTCCCTAATTTTACACCTAAAACTGACAAATTTGGGCTGGGTTTTACTGCAGAGGCTCAGAGGGCTGTGCGCAAAGCTAGGACCAGAAGACCTCCTGTGCTCATCACCAATCCAGGAGTGAATGCCATTGGGGACGAAGACGAGGTGGAAGAATCAGAGTTCGATAGCTGGATCTACCCGACGACCGACGGTGGATTGAACAATTGGACCGCCAAAGATCATACTCTTGTTACTTTTGTTACGCAGTAATAAACTCCTTTGTTTTTGTTATTTGTAATAAACAATGAATTAAAACTCTATGGCCCGGTGTCTTACCCGGGGCACCGTGGCTTCATTTGTGAGGGCATATTAATTGTCATTTCATATATCATGAATAAAGACCTTGGATGTTTTCTCGCACTTCAAATCTTATGCTCCTTTTCTTTCTTTCCTTTCTTTATATATTGCAAAACAGCGGTATTTACACACACTCACCCATACAGGTTTCAATCCACTCTGGATCTCACTGGTAACGACTCTGCTACTGCCAGTTATGACTTCGAAAATCCGATCAACTTAGCCGAAGACGAAGGTGAAGATGATTGCGAAGTGCCTGGCGAGCTTGCAAGACTGTTACTCCAGGAAGAGAGGGCAATTCAACCACATGAAGAGCCAGTGGAAATAATAAATCTGGGTACTGAGACGGACAGAAAGGAAGTTAAAGTTGGTGCCAACCTAGAGCTCAGCGTAAAGCAACGGTTGACTCAGATGTTACATGATTATGTGGAGATCTTCGCCTGGTCCTACGAAGATATGCCTGGGTTGGATACCGACATTGTGGTCCATCATTTTCCTACCAAGGAAGACTGCCCTCCGGTTAAGCAAAAGGTCCGCCGTATGCGTCCAGAGATGTCCGAGAAGATCAAAGCCGAGGTTATGAAACAGTTTGATGCCGGGTTTCTTGCAGTGACTTCTTACCCTCAGTGGGTTGCCAATGTGGTGCCGATACCAAAGAAAGATGGTAAGGTCAGAATGTGTGTCGACTACAAGGATCTGAACAGGGCCAGCCCCAAGGATGACTTCCCTCTACCTCACATTGATGTCCTTGTTGACAATACTGCTCAGCATATGGTGTTTTCCTTCATGGATGGTTTTTCAGGGTATAATCAGATCAAGATGGCTCCTGAAGACATGGAGAAGACTACCTTTGTCACTCAGTGGGGCACCTTCTGCTACAAGGTCATGCCATTCGGGTTGAAGAATGCTGGGGCAACCTACCAACGTGCCATGGTTGCTTTATTTCATGACATGATCCATCATGAGATAGAAGTATATGTTGATGACATGATTGCAAGGTCCCAAACTGAGGAGGAACACCTTGACCATCTGCAGAAATTGTTTGACCGTCTGAAGTTATACAAGCTGAGGTTGAACCCGAACAAGTGCACCTTCGGGGTAAGATCTGGAAAGTTGCTAGGCTTAGTTGTAAGTGATAAGGGTATTCAAGTGGACCCTGCCAAGGTTAAAGCTATTCAAGAGATGCCAGTTCCTAAGACAGAGAAAGAGGTCAGAGGCTTTCTAGGACGCCTGAATTACATTGCTCGGTTCATCTCACACCTAACTGCTACTTGTGAACCAATCTTCAAGCTGCTGAAGAAAGATCAGGTAGTACGTTGGAATGATGAATGTCAGGCCGCTTTTGACAGAATCAAAGAGTATCTCCAAGAACCACCCATCCTTATGCCACCGGTTGAAGGGAGACCTCTGATACTATACCTGACAGTACTTGACAACTCAATGGGGTGTGTGCTGGGGCAGCATGACGAGTCTGGCCGAAAAGAGCATGCCATTTATTACCTTAGCAAAAAGTTTACCGACTGTGAGACCCGATACTCACTGCTCGAGAAAACTTGCTGCGCTTTGGTATGGGCTGCTCGCCGGCTGAGACAGTATATGCTGACTCACACTACCTTGTTGATTTCAAAGATGGATCCTATAAAGTACATATTTGAAAAGCCTTCTCTGTCTGGGAGAATAGCGAGATGGCAGATGATCTTGACGGAATACGACATCCAATACACGACTCAGAAAGCCATCAAAGGAAGTGTATTGGCAGACCACTTGGCACATCAGGCAGTAGATGACTACCAGTCAATGAACTTCGAGTTTCCGGATGAGAGCATCATGATAGTAACTGATTGTGAAGTACCTGGACCGGATGAAGGACCCGAGGAAGGATCCCGATGGTCTATGCACTTTGACGGAGCCTCCAATGCTTTGGGTAACGGTATCGGCGCTGTGATCATATCCCCTCAAGGCACTCATACTCCACTTACTGCCCGACTATGTTTCAACTGTACCAACAACATGGCGGAGTATGAGGCATGCATCATGGGTCTCCAAGCTGCGATTGACTTAAGGATCAAGTTTCTGAGTGTCTTCGGAGATTCCGCTCTCGTGATCAATCAGATCAAAGGAGAGTGGGATATGAAACATCCGAATCTTATTCCTTACAGAGAATGTGTGTTGACATTGATCCCACACTTCACAGAGATAACTTTTGAACATTTCCTAAGAGAGGAGAATCAGTTGGCGGACGCGTTAGCTACAATGTCTTCCATGTTCAAAGTCAAATGGGATAATGAGGCTCCCCAGATCATCATCTGGAAACTGGACGAACCAGCATACTGTTGTGATCTCGAGACTGAATTGGTGACTGAGAAGCCTTGGTACCATGAGGTGAAAAGATATTTGGAAGCTCAGGAATACCCTGAAGGTGCATCAGTCAATGATAAAAAGTTTCTGAGAAGGTTCGCAGCGAAGTTCTTCCTTAGCAATGGCATTCTGTACAAGCGAAACCATGATTCGACCTTACTGCGTTGTGTGGATAAGACTGAAGCAGAAAGGATCATGGCGGAGCTACATGAGGGTACCTTCGGAACACATTCCAGTGGACACACTATGGCAAAGAAGATCCTTCGGGCAGGGTATTTCTGGTCCACAATGGAAGCCGACTGTTACCAACACTCTCGGACATGCCATAAATGCCAGGTATATGCAGACAAGGTGCATGTTCCTCCAGTCCCTCTGAATGTCTTGACTGCACCTTGGCCTTTTGCAATGTGGGGCATAGATATGATCGGTGAGATTAAACCTACGGCATCCAACGGGCATCGCTTCATCCTGGCAGCGATTGATTACTTCACGAAGTGGGTTGAGGCAGCTTCGTACGTCACTGTAACCAAGAACGTTGTAGCACGGTTCATTCGGCATAACCTGATCTGTCGATACGACGTCCCATAAAGAATCATTACAGACAACGGTACCAATCTCAATAACAAGATGATCACTGAGCTCTGCGAACAGTTTAAGATACAGCACCACAACTCTTCTCCTTACCGGCCGAAGATGAATGGGGCTGTAGAAGCAGCGAATAAAAATATTAAGAAAATTGTGCAGAAGATGACAGTGACCTATAAAGATTGGCACGAGATGTTACCGTTTGCTCTACATGGGTACCGTACCTCAGCACGGACGTCAACAGGGGCAACACCATATTCCTTGGTTTATGGCATGGAGGCAGTCTTGCCCATTGAAGTGCAGATACCCTCTCTCCGGATAATGAAGGATGCAGATCTGAGCGAAGATGATTGGATCCAGACACGACTTGATCAGCTAAACTTAATTGACGAAAAGAGACTCAATGCTATCTGTCATGGTCAGACGTATCAAAAGCGGATGATCAGGGCATTTAACAAAAAGGTCAGACCACAAGAATATCAAGTTGGGGATCTGGTAATCAAACGTATCATCCTTCCTCAGAGTGATCCAAGGGGAAAATGGACCCCTACGTACGAAGGGCCATTTGTGGTTAAACATGTGTTCTCAGGAGGAGCCATGATCCTAACCACCATAGATGGTGACGACCTTCCTCACCCCGCCAATGCAGACATAGTAAAAAGATACTACGCATGAAAAAAGACCCGCTAGGTTGACATACCTAGGCAAAAATTAGGGCTTCCCGGTGAACCAAAAGGGTTCGGGCAAAATGAAGGGATGAAATAAAAATCTGTACACCCGGCAAGTCGAAAACCTGAAAAGGCGGCTTGGGCAAAAATGGGTATCCCAGTGGACCGAAAATCTGAAAGGGCGGTCCAGGAAAAAGTTAGGGATAAAGCGTAATACTATGTCTCATTGGATCACCTTGCATCCAGAATCCGGTATCAACATCAAGTTCAGACGGCATCAACCAATCAGCTTCATCTTCAGCTAGGTCATCAAGTGATGAGACGCTCGAGGATATAAAGGCGATAGCAGAGTTGGAACCCAGTGGGATTATTCTTTCACACAGCTGTTTTATTTTCCTTTGTACAAATTTGTATAAACTCTTTTGTTCGGCGGCGTTCTCTTACTAGGACGTCAGCCTCTTGTATATAAACGCCTATTTACAGGAAAATTCAAAAAAATCAATATAAATACACTTTTCAGATCAATTGCCAATTGTTTTTTCCTTTTTCTGTTTTGTTTTGCGAAGAACGTCCAAGGTTCAATTTGTGATATATGCATTGACACTAATTGCTAACTCATAAATATTTGCATACGAAACAAAGGATCAATTACAGGTAACATTAGAAACAGGGGCAATAAAGAGTTGTCTAAGCGATCTAATTGTTCCGTCCTCCAAGGTATCAAGGTAGGTTCGGCTGAAGAACACAACCAATATATCTTAATTCCCCAGAGAGTGAGTCAGCAAGATAAGGCACTCTCCCCAAGCAAAGCTATGCAATCAGCCCTAAGGAAGTTGGGTATCCCCCGCAGATCTCAACATTCCCCAGCACAACATACAGACATTCCTAACAAGCATCCCCGGCAGTCTTGATCTAAGATTGTTCCCCGGCGGTATACCAGACATTCAGCGGAGCCACTTCCCCAATACATCTCAAAAATTTCCCCAGGAGAGTCCAATCAAGATTTCCCCAGGAAGGTTTGAATCATCTCCCCGGCAGGAAGCTTATCCCCAGTAGATTCTGGAAGCTTACCCCTGCAGAGCACGAACGCGTCTCCCCGGCTTTATTCAAAGGTTATTTCCCTACCAGGACATAACTGGGTTATCCTCAGCCAATGGCCATGGAAAGATCGTCCTCGGCGAAGTCTTCTTATCCCCAGCGGAGTCTATTAACACTTCCAACATAACAATGGTATCCCCAACGGAGTTATCATCATCCCAGCAAAATATCTCTCTCCCCACATAGCATTTTTCCAGCAAGGTCGCTAGAGTAATTTTCTCCCCGCAGAGTGTTCTATTCGCCAAGTTTATTCCCCAACGGAGTTATCTTCTCCTACCGGTATTCTTGCAACCATCACTCCCCAGTGGAAACAAAAGCTCTACATCAGCCCAGGATTTAACTTCCCGGCACCCGTCAAGGATTTATTTTCCTAAGACGAAAACATACATTCATAAACATCGCATTTCCATGCATATACGCATCATATCTTACAATCTCGCCTATGTTGAGAACATCATTGCTTGATCCATATCATGCATTGCATATGACTGATTTTTACCTTTCAGGAAAGATCCAGTTAAGTTCTCGGATATTCCAAGACCTTGCCTGGTTCAGTTAAATCGACTCCTAAAGATTTTTCTAATTCTTATCCATTCAAAGGCCTTCTCTGGTTCAGTCAGATCGACTCTAAGATCTCCCTGATTCTTATCCAGTTGAAGATTCCAAGACCTTGCCTGGTTCAGTTAAATCGACTCCTAAAGATTTTTCCGATTCTTATCCAGTCAAAGGCCTTCTCTGGTTCAGTCAGATCGACCCTAAGATCTCTCTGATTCTTATCCAGTTGAAGATTCCAAGACCTTGTCCGGTTCAGTTAAATTGATTCCTAAAGATTTTTCTTATTCTTATCCAGTCAAAGGCCTTCTCTGGTTCAGTCAGATCGACCCTAAGATCTCCCTGATTCTTATCCAGTTGAAGATTCCAAGACCTTGTCCGGTTCAGTTAAATCGACTCCTAAAGATTTTTATGATTCTTATCCAGTCAAAGGCCTTCTCTGGTCCAGTTAAATCGATTCCTAAAGATTTTCCTAATAAAGACTCAGTAGAAGACATCCAAGATTCTCTCATCGTTACTGTTGAGGTAGTAATCGCCCCAGATTCTCTCATCGTTACTGTTGAGGTAGTAATTGCCCCAGATTCTCTCATCGTTACTGTTGAGGTAGTAATCGCCCCAGATTCTCTCATTGTTACTGTTGAGGTAGTAATTGCCCTAGATTCTCTCATCGTCACTGTCGAGGTAGTAATCGCCCCAGATTCTCTCATCGTTACTGTTGAGGTAGTAATCGCCCCAGGTTCTCTCATCGTTCTGTTGAGGTAGTAACCATCCCTGACTCATTCATCACTATTTGAAACTCCAGACCCAATTCCTGTAACCAACCAGGGAGCGTCTATATAAAGAGTTTGAAGACCAGCTCCTGTAACAGGCCAGGTAATCATTTTCTTTTTCAGGTACGCAAGTTATCGCTAAGGAATCTCTTATGCGATCGACACCCCATCAGATGGCATCTATAAGCCCATCCACCTATCCAATCTCCAAATGGCATCTATAAGCCCATTCCCACCATCACACTGCTGACATGTGAGCGCAAATTTCTGGGCACTCTAGTGTTCAATCATCTTCCACCTTCGGATTACGAAAGGCACGTCAGCCAATCTACATCCTCAGGTCTAAGAAGATTGAACAGGGGCAACTGTTGTACCCCAAAATTTTCCCTCCCATATTCTTCAAGATTTGGAAAGAGCATGCTTCAAAATCTCCCAAAGTTTGCACAGTTCAATGGCCTCCTAACAGTCAAAAATTAGGGTTTTGGTTCTGACAAAGAAGTTGAGGTTTCCAAGGGTCCAAACAAGTCCCACATGCCTATAAACATTGTCAAGCATCCAGATGCAAGGTTTCAAGACTCACAGCACCAAGTTGCACTGTCAAAAACCCTAATTGCTCCACAGTCAACTGCAGGGGCAAAATGGTCATTTGACAGTCAAAAGTCAAAATTTTTTGTCAACATCTTATTTTGAAGCCAAAAACATCATTTGATCAATTCTTAATCATGATTCTCAAAGCATGGCTCAAAAAGTCTTAAGATGCAAAAGTTTCCATTTTTGGACAGTTGAAAAAGTCAACTGTAACTTGACCAAGGCATAACTTCCACATGGTTTATCAGAAAAATTCCATCCAAAGCTCATTTTGAAGATAATGACGTTTCCTACAACTCCTCTTCACACTTCAAGTCCAAGAAATGCTCTCACCAAAAGTTATCAATCTCAACATTATAGGTCATTTTCAAAAGTCAACAAAAAGGCACTTTAAGTCAAAGACCATAAATTGCGATTGGTAAATCAAAATGACATGGGACCAAAGGAATTGGTTAGAGGACTTCAATACCTTTCCAAAATGTCCAAGAACATGATCAAAGCTTAAAAATTGAGCAAGATATGCCTTGTGGAAGTTGGGAAATTTTTGGGAATTTTGAAAAGTCAACTTTACTTCAAATACCTCAAAATTGCTAATGGGCCTCAATTTCTTCCAAGAATCATCACCCAAAAGCTATGCACGACCCATTGACCCAAAGGGGAGTTATTTTCCTATTTTTAATTAATTAATTGAATATTTAATCTATTTAATTCATTTAATTAAAATTAATTATAAGAAAAATACTAATCCATGCTTTTCAAATCTTTTTGTGCATAGAATTCACTCAAGATTTCGTGCACTATTCAATAAGGAAAGAATCAAGGTGATTGGCAATGATTGACATCAAAAGGACATGAAAAAGATTGAAAAAGATTCATGAAAATCACAAATTTGAAAAGCATTAAAACATGGATTTTTGGGCTTTGTTTGTGACCTAATTCATTGACATACATATACACAATGCAACCCTAATGCTAGACACAAGAAAGTTGCGCCCAAGAACACCAAACAACTTTGCATTATTTTCATAAAAAACTCAAAACTGTTTTCACAGTTCTAACGCAATTCAAAGCAAAAGAACCATCCCACAAGCTTGCCAAGGTTACCAGGAATCTATCCCAATCAAAATCACGCTTCCATACTCAAAGAATTGGTAGATAGAAGCTGGACTTTCTTCTAAAATTTGCATATTCGTATTTTGATTTACACGCATTATCCATGCATTTTTCTTGTTGATTTGTACTAACATGACTGCTCTGAAGCTAATGGTACCGCCCAATTGAAGAATGGCCGCCTGTACCATAATCCACCATGAACGCACGTTAGGGTTCCAGAAACCTTGATTTAGGGTTTTTCACGTAAAGGAAAATTGGACCATCAAATTAATACAGGAAAATTCGTCAGAACAAGACGAAACGATTGATGTCATCGCCCCTTTTTTATATTGATTACACAGCTATTCGCTATTTTCACGTTTTCAGTTTGTGGGGGTTTAAAACCCCCGCTATTTAATTGCTTTTTGTTTCAGAACAATGGAAGAAGATGATGCATGGAGGGACATGAATGGTGCGTTCAAATAATTGGCGCGAGTTTTCTTTTGTTCCAGAATATTGGCACTTTTTGTATATAATAATTATGTTCCACTATGCTTATGAATGAATGCGCTGGCTCAGTTGGTGGAAAGGAGTGTTTACAAGCATTGGGACCTGGGTTCGATTCCCAAGTCCCCTATACTCTTAATATTTTTTCTTGCAATATGTTTAGGTACACTGGCCGTCCTACAGTTCACCATACGCCCCAACGCATATGCTTGCCATGTGTCCCTGAGACCAATCCAAGAGCCAGGATGTGAGTTCCATCATGCACTTTAGTCAAGGGGTCTACACGTGACCATCAAAAGTCAAACAAGGCCTGGGATTGAGTGGGCCTGATTGCTTGCATACACCTCCTACTGGGCCAGAAAACCCCCCCTGTTTGTATATTTATTTTCTTTCTAATTTTCCTCTTTAATTTTAATTCTTTTCAATTTGTTTTAAATTCATAAAAATAATTCCTTATAACATAAAAATCAGAAAATCATAAAACAAAAAAAAATATGTTTTGTTAATATTAATTTCTATTAATTTTGTAAATAAGTTTTAATAACCAAATTAGTTTAATTTTAGGCTTAATTTTAATATTTTTCTTAATAACCAATAAAAACATAAAAATTAGGGTTTCTAGCTTTTTTACTCTTTTTTTTTTATAATTAAAATTTCTTCCTATTATTATTAATAATTAATTATTTTGTAAATAAATATGCCATTTAAATAATTAGGTTAAATTAGGTCAAACTTAAACATTTTTCCTTAATAAATTAAAAACAATTTAGAACTAGGTTTTTATATTTAACTTTTAATTCCAATTAATTCTCTTTAATTTCATAAATCCAAAAACATAAAAAATAAGTTCTTTTTCTCATTTAATAATTAAATCAATTTTCAATTTCATATTTAATTCCTTTAAAGGGTCCAACGCCTTCGCACCTTCGAATATATTTTCTCTTCGCGCATCTATTTTTATTTCTTTTATGAATGTAATGTATTTGCCCCAAAGCCTTGTAATAGTTAATTAGGACATTTATCTCTCCGCATTTTTATTTATTCAAATCAGGTCTTGGTTTAATTTGGCGATGTAGACCCGCGCCTTGTAATAGCGTAAGACCTTTATCTTTCCGCATTTTTATTCCCGCACCTTTAACTGCTAATAATCACATGAAAGAATGTATGCAAAAATAAAATCAAAGCGTAGAACACCCAAATGCATGACAAAGACAAATATAACTGAAAATGACACACAATTCACACACCACCCCTATGGTACGCCTCACCGTTGCCTTGCCCCTCGAAACATGGTCGTCGAGTAGAGGATGTTTTAGTAAGTCCTCATGTCCATGAACATGGAATGAGGGTAGCTTCTAAGGTGTCTTCCTATTGCTCTGGTGACCACACTGTCCCTAATCCTCGAATTGACCCAAACACCTCCAACGGTGGTGCTACCTACCTCTCAATGGTGGGATGGCACTACCTTAAGGACATTTACACAGCCTAATTCCTTAGGGTAGGTAGATGACTCGTAGATACTTTCTCTAATTCAAAACAAATCAAAAAACTTCTTTTCACACCGACACTTTGCAAAAAGCTTTCAAAAACAACTTTTTAAACACTCTTGAGGACCGATACAAGAGTCGATCTGAAACTTTCAAAGAAGCTTTTTCAAACCCACTCACCTTGAAAAGCAAACAAACATTTTTGTAAACACAAATGAGCAAGTATCTAAGAGCCCATGGATAACCATGGATATAAAGGGTGCTAACACCTTCCCTTTCTATAAATCTACCTCCCGAACCGAGAACTAATCTCAATAAGGAATTTTTCTGTGCTTTTGTCCTTTCCATTTGGAGAAAATAAAAGACGGTGGCGACTCTTTCTTCCGCGACATTTCGCGAACCAGCGTTAAACAGTCAGTTCCAGATCCACCGATCACAGTGTCAAAGGTAAAAAACATCCCCAAGGCATGTACTAACGGTTTAATCACACCTGCAAGACAAGGTTCTAAGAGTTCCTGGAGTCTACATTCCTCCTTCGGATATTACCAACGTCTTGATTACTCAATAATTAGCATTATTCTCAAGAGAAACTCATCCGAGCGTAGCATCGCGTAACAATTACTTCCGGATTACTCCGTTATAATCTCCATGCTACACCTAAGAGGCCAAGATGGGTTAGGGTTCTACAGTTCTCAGCTTCACTGGCTCCCTTGTCAAAAGCAATAATGTCTTCCCGATTACTCAGTAAACAAATACTGCGTTCAAAGGGGCTTCCACTGAGTGGGGGATTTCATGCCTCCTTCTTCGGGATTACTCCCTCAAAGTTAACATGACTATACTGCCCGTCCTATTCCTAAGTGTAATTTAGTCCGAGTATAGGACTTATCCTTTGTAATCAACACCAAAATAACCACAATATATCACAATTAATCAAACAAACAAGTAATAATAACAAAAAACAAATATGACAAATTAGGCTTAACCCACTTTAGGGATGGACCAACAAGAGGTCAATCTTTCCCCAGCAGAGTCGCCAATTCTGTAGTAGTTAAAATCGGAGATCGAGCTATTAATTAACTCGACTCGCAAAAGCAAGATTCGCCACCGCGCTTTATTATTTCCAAGGGAAAAGGGAAAAGAGAGAAATAAAACCCTAAACTATGCAATGTAAAATAATACTTAAAAGTAATGAAAAATACAATGCGTTTTTTGAAAGAGATCGAGAGTTCGGGGGTTGGTTATGCAATGGGAAGGTATTAGCACCCAATGCATCTGCGGTACTCTGCAGGAACCTTTTGAAATATCTGTTTTTGGTTAAAATTGTTTGTTATATACAAGGGTGTATTTATCTACAACTACGTTTATTTAAGGGGAAAGAAATGAGTTTTTTATTATTGCGTTCGTGAGGGTTTCGCGACCCTTTGCCTACGTATCCAATGAAGGAATCAAAACACCGTAGTTCCTCTAGAAAAAAGTTGATTTGTTTGTGTTTTTTAGTGGGCGACATTAACGTACGCATTCTAGCAATAGGCACGGCCGATATCGCGGTAGAACGGAGATAACATGCCCTTGGGGGGGGGGGGGGGGTTGATTTGTTGAGTGTTTTTGCATGTTTTAAAGTATATTCAAGTACTTATTAAAGAGTGTTTTTTTGGATTTTTTTGGTTTGTTTACTTGTTGATTTTATCTTGCTATACACCTAATTACTAGCATTAATACAAAGTAAAAAAATGCAGAAAGATAAAAACCTACGTTATTACAAACATATCAAAAGGCATAAAAAATATGAAGGAAAAAAATAAGATAACAGTAAAAAAAGAGAGTGTCTTTCGACCCAGGAAGTAGCATCCTTCGATTCACATTTTGTTGGCCTCCTTCGATTGGGGCTGGAAATCAGCAAAGTCACGTCTTTCGATTGGGCCTTGGCAGGGGCGAGGTCCTGTCCTTCGATTGGGCAAAGGCAGCAGCAAGTTGTATCCTTCGACTGGGAGTTCTCACCAGTGAGGTTATGTCCTTCGATTGGCCTGGAAGTCAGTGAGTTGTATCCTTCGACTGGGAGTTCGCGCCAGTGAGGTTCTGTCCTTCGATTGGCCTGGAAGTCAGTGTATGGCGAAGTCTTTTGATTCTGCCTTGTTGCCTTCTTCGACTGGAGGTTGAAAGTAGTGAGGGAATGTCTTTCGATTGGACATGGTTTGCCTCATGGTTGTCTCTTTCGTTTGACCTGGAGAAAGAAGGTAGAAGCCAGAAGCTTCATTCCCTATTTCCTGTTTCCTGTTTCTTTCATTTCAAACATTAAATGACAACATGGCTTGAGGCCATGCTAGTATTTATCTTTCAAACGGTTTAATAATTAAAGCTAGTTCAGGTAAGCAAAACGAAAGGGTTAACTTTTAAAAAAAACATGGTAACAGAGTGGAATGAAAGGAAACAAAGTGTTATGTACATGTTTTGAAACGAACAAAAGTATTATTTACATGTTATGCCATGAAACGAAAAGTTCAAGGGTAAGAGTGACTTACCTTGCTTCTGGCATTGAATGTATGTGGGACCTTGGGTGGTGGCCCTGGATGTTGGATTCGAAAGAGGGGTCACAGGTTGTGCTAGGTGCGTTGGATTTGAAGGAAAAGAAAAAGCAAGTGTGATTCTTCTTTGATTCGAAGGAGACTGAAGTGTGGTTGTTCTTCAGAATCGAAGGAAGTAAGTGTTTGGGGATTCTGGGTTTGTTTTCACAAGTATTGAAGGTACTTGAGATATTTTTTTGTGTTTGAGAAAATTTGGTGTTTTTGAGAATTTTCTGAAGATTTGTTCGCCTGGCCAAAAGGTCCTCCCTTTGGATGTTGTGAAGCCTTCTTATTTATAGGCGAGCTTTGATATGGTTTTGGGGGGAAATCAAATAATATTTTAATTATTTGGGTATATTGCCCCCTTGTTTTCTTCAATGCAGCTCTTGTGCACTCCTTTTTGGTGCAAGTACATGACTGAGACAACGCAGGCTTATTAGTATTTTGGAGCTTAGTGGCAGGTTGGTGTAGGACTGCTGCATAGCAGCACAACTGGCTTGAGTTTGGCAGTATATGGTACTTTAGTCAACAAACTCCTTGAATGCTTCCCCCTTTCGTTTTGATCACTTCGACCAGCTTCATGATTACACAAAAATGTTCGTTTCCAAACAATGTGTGCTCTAAGTACGTTGCTTCGAAGGGTTTAGTGGTCCAACTTGTGAATCAAAGGAGGCCACCTTGAAGGAAATCACATGTCCGGCTTGTGGATCAAAGGGGGTCACTTCGAAGGAAACTACATGGCCAAATCGAAGCTTGTGGCTGAAGGAAGCAATGTTGCCCAATCGAAGCATGTGGATCGAAACAAACATATTGCCTAATCGAAAGCCTGTGTTCGAAGGAGCAATGTTGCCCAGTCGAATCAGGTGGATCGAAACAAACATATTGCCCAATTGAAAGCCCGTGTTCGAAGGAAACAATGTTGGATTCGAAGCATGTTTGCAGGCAGTAAACTTGTCTAGTCGAAGCAGGCTTGCAGGCAGTAAACTTGTCCAATCGAAAGGCTGAATCAAAGGAGACCTGTCAGCACATGAAATCAAAGAAACAAAAAACAAACATTTCTTTCTTGATTAGAAGTTAATGATACATAGGCTAAGAATGTTCAAAACACTTGACAATTTCTGCATAATCAATGCTCGAAGGTGAGAGGTTAAAACCGACTGTATTTAGTGACCTTGACTTTTGTATAAAAATGCAAAAATAAAAATGGGATCTTAGGTCAAAAATTGGGGTATGACAGGCATCACCTTATAGCAGAAAGTGCCCCACTGCGTGACAAATGTTGTTTTCTCCATATCCTCAGGCGCCATTTTGATTTGATTGTAACCTGAGAATTCATCCATGAAGGAAAACACTTTGTGTTGTTCTGTATTGTCAACTAGAATATCTATGTAGGGTAGTGGAAAATCATCCTTAGGGTTTGTCCTATTCAAATCTCGGTAGTCCATACACATTCGCATTTTGCCGTCCTTTTTGGGCACGGAAATAACATTGGCAACCCATTAGGGGTAAGAGGTGACAACCAAGAATCCAACGTTGAATTGATTCATGACCTCTGCTTTAATCTTTTCTGACATATCCGGCCTCATTCGATGAACCTTTTCCTTTACTGGCGGGCAATCCTCTCTTGTAGGCAGACGATGTACCAGAATATCTTCATCAAGTCCTGGCATGTCTTCATACGACCAGGGAAAGACTTCGACATATTCATGCAACAACTGAATCATACGCTTCTTGACACTGGGTTCCAGATTGGCACCCACTTCGACCTCCTTTTTATCTTCTTTGGTACCTAGGTTGGTCGTATCCACGGGTTCCTCGTGAGGCTGAATGGTTTTCTCTTCTTATTGTAGCAGTCTGGAAAGTTCCCCTGGTACTTCACAATCTTCCTCACCTTCTTCTTCGGCTTGGTAGATTAGATTCTCAGAGTCACAAAAGGCCATAGTAGTATCGTTACCCATGGGATCCCGAATGGATGTATACCTGCATTGTGAGTGTGGGTGTGTGTAAGGGTATAACTATCTTTGAAAGAAAGTAAAATGTAAAAGAAAAACAATGAGCACAAAAGTTTGTATGCGAAAACGTCCATGATTCATTGATGTCATATGAAAAATGAGATAATAACCTTTACAAATGGACCATTGTGCCTCGGGTAAGACACAAGGTTTTAAGAGTGTGAATTGTTTTGAATATTACAGATCCAACAAAATGTAAAGACAAATTACTGAGGGATGAAAGTGATTGGGACGAAGTCTCTAGCCTCCCAATTGCTGAGCCCTCCATTGACAGTTGGGAAGATCCAATCCTCCAGGTTGCAACTATCTTCACCATCTTCGACTGCGTTGACTTCACGATTGCTGATTTTTAAGGGTGGCCCTCCAGCACGGGCGCGGTGTACAACCTTCTGAGCACTTGAAGTGAAACCTAGGCCAAACTTATCAGACTTATATGGGATATCTGTAAGTTTTCCCCAGATAGTGCATCCTTCTTTTTCTACCACTACATTGGCATCTTTCAGCGACGACATCCAGAGTGGAGGCCTTGTAATCTTGGGAACAACCTTGGTCACTGCCACATCTTGAGGGGCCTCTTCAAAGTGTTGAAAGGGAGTTTCAATGAATTCACCATCTAATTCCACATATCTGAAGGAATTGAGATGGATGATCATGTATTCTTCCTCTCCATGAACAGTGAAAATCTTCCCTTGAACTGGATATTTCAACATCTGGTGCAATGTAGAAGTAACAACGCCAACATTGTGGATCCATGGTCGGCCTAGCAAGTAGGAGTATGAAGGGCGGATGTCCATCACATAAAAAGTTGAATTGAAGGTTTGGGTTCCAACCTTTATGGGAATGTCTACCTCCCCATGCACCATCCTCTTCGAGCCGTCAAAAGCCCTTACCACTATGTTGCTTGGCTTCAAAGTCAACCCCTCATAGCTAAGTCTATCAAGAGCTTTCTTGGGTAATACATTCAGAGATGAGCCAGTATCCACCAAAACATACGCCAGAGTTGTGCCCCTACATTCCACAAAGACATGCAATGCCTCATTATGCTTCCTTCCCCTTGGCGTTAGATCAGCATTTGAAAAACCTAAACCATTGTCTGCAGTTAGGTTGGCTACGCAATCTTGAAACTGATCGGCAGAAGTCTCTTGAGGTACATGGGCAGTCTTCAAGAACTTTACCAAGGTTTTTGCATGTGCCTCGGAACATAGTAGTAATGCCAACATGGAGATCATGGAGGGACTTTTCCCCAGTTGTTCAACTACATCGCAGTCGCTTCTCTTTATAATTTTCAAGATCTCCTCCATTTCTTTCTTGGAGGTCTCAGGGATAGTTAATGACTGAGCCTTCCTCCGGACAAGCTCAATCATAACACCTTTTCCTCGAGTCTCGGTTAATTCGACAGCAGGAGTGTCAGTCGGAACGATCACAGGGGTTGTAACAACTTTGTCAATTAGAGTATTTGCAGAGATGATTATAGGTGTGGGAGTAGCCTTTGGAGCAGCCACATGGATGATTACGGGTCCAGAAACTGCTTTTGGGGGAGCAATTTCTGGAGAAAAGATCCTACCACTTCGGGTAATCTTACTAGTTCCTGCAATGTTACTGATGTCAGAGTTGACTTTCTAGGAGCTTGAATCTTCGGCGGCTGGCTAGTCCTTCTTGATACCATGGTAGTAAACGTCCCCTTGATAATTCTACGACACGGTTTTGTCTGACACATATGGGACTGGCCCAAGCATTGTGATTATTAAAGGAGTCACTTTCGGAACTGATGTAATTCTAATGGGTCTTTTGGTGGAGACACTGGAAGAACTGGCGGAAATGGTAATGATAGAAACATCTTCAAAAGGAATAGGTGTAATAGGAGTCTTTTCAAACAAAATCTCTTTGTTATCTATCAGGCACTGAACGCCTACTTTCAACAAAGGACATCTAGTTGGTGAGGATAAACAGAAATGGCAATCTTTATCACAGCCCGGGAACACACCGGCATTCAACAAATTCATCTTAATAGTTGGAAGTGGGGTCATGAGTTCATCAACTGAGGTAAAAAACAAATCTTCTTCAATGGCATTGGTATTGGGACCATGTCTAGGCATAGGAGCAGAAATGACATTTGGCTTTTCAGGCGCATCGAACTCAATTTCTTTTGCTTCAATGAGGTCTTGTATTTTGTTCTTTAGGTCCCAACAGTTATTAGTAACGTGACCGGGACTTTCAGAGTGATATGCGCAGCGGGCATTGTGATGATAATTAGGAGATGTTGTATTGGGGTTTTTCGGAGCTTCTTTCAAGGTCACCAAGTTGGATCTTAGTAAATGAGGTAATACTTGAGACGGGGTCATGTTGATTCTGGTGAACTGCCTGAATGGCCTTTCTATCCTTGGTTGATTATTTCTTTGCTGATCAGACGCAGGTTTTGGGATCATAACAGCCCCACCATTGGTCGGCATTCTGTCCTATCTTGGTTTCTTTGTGGGTATACGGCAACCACCTCTTTTTTTCTGATAAATGGCTTCCTTACAACTGTAGAAGAAGATATGTCTTTCTGAATATTTCCATTCTTTATACCGGCTTCTATCCTTTCTCTGGTCAGTATTAGTTCAGTAAAACCTGCAGATGAACTTCCGATTAAATGATTGAAGAAGGGACTAGACAAGGTGCCCAAGAACTTTGTTACTGTGTTTTGGTATCATGTGGCTTGTTGACAGTGATCTTTGAGACTCTTTGAGTGTGATGAAAATAGTGGCTGGACTTTTATCTTTTCTGTAAATTCTTCTTGCTGGCAAAAAAACTCCCCTTCTTGCACAATATTGTTGCCCTTTTATATTGGTTGATTTGTGATAGTGATAAAATACTGCTGGCTTTGTTGCTTGTACTAGTTTTTTGATAAATCAACTTTGCTAGTTGACTTTGCTTGTTGGCTGTGCTATTCATTTATGGTGGATGCTGACTTTTGTTGGTTGCACTGTGGTGGCTTTGCACCTGCTGTATTTTAACAACTCAAGTTGTTGTCCTTTGGTTTGCTGACTGTTGTTTTTCCTTTTACAGTTTTCTGTACTTGTTGTTATACTTTTCTAACTTTGCTGGCTGCTTTTGCTGTATCTTTGTACTAGTTGCTTGTGGACTTTTGCTATGAACCAAATAAATTTGTTTTGAGATTTGTAGTGAAATACTCTAGGCCTATGACATGACTTTGCAAATTTAAGGCTTTTTGATTGTTGATTTGATATTTTCTGATTTGAAACAACATGAGGCTTTTTCTTATTGATTTGATATTTTCTGATTTCCTCTTTACCTTTTGTGAACCAAAATATATGAGATTTTCAAAAGATTACTTCTTAGCCAATGATGTAGTTATGTCTTTGTGAAACATGTATGAGGCTTGATTTTCTGTTTTCCCTTGTTCGTGAACCAAGTTTTTGTGATTTGCAAACATATCTTTAGGCCAATGATAGGACACTGTTTTGAGGCCTCTATTGGGCTTCAATTTCTTGATTTGAATCTTTTGCTAATGGGCTGGGAATATGGTTGGAATTCTTTTGAATTTGTTTATTATGGGCCAAGTTTTTTTTTGCAATGATAATGGGCCCATGATAAAATTCGACATGGTTTGAGGCCTTATAACACAAAACCTCCTTTTCTAAACTCTTGATACTTTTTTCCTCTTTAGGTTTTTTTGCATAGGTTTTGGTCTTGGCAGTTTGTAGTATTGTTGTTGCTTGTTGCCTGCTATGCCCTGTTTTCCTGTTATACAGCTTATTTGCTGGTTTTGTTTTGGCAGTTTGCAGCATTGTTTTGCTGTTATGCAGCTTGTTCTGTTATGCAGCCTGTTTTGCTGCTGCAACTTGCTCTGTTATGCAGCTTGCCCTGTTATGTAGCTTGTTGCAGGTTTTTGTTTTACCTTGTTTGTGAACCAAGCTTGTACCTTGTGATTTTCAAACCAAAAATTCTCAGGCCAATGATTAAACAAGAATTGTATGAGGCCTTAGAACACAAAACCCTTCTTTTCTGATTCCAAAAAAACCACCCTAATGATGAGTTAGAATACTTTGTATATTTTTTTGTTCATTTCTGGATGTTTAAGTTACTAACAAACTTCTCCCTTTCTTTTTTCATAAACATGAGGCATGGATGGCAAGCAAAGATTGGAGTGGTTGCTTGAGGATGAAGACTTTGAAGAAATAGAATTTCACTCTTCTTTTTTTCATAATCAGATCTTTGTAATTTATTGCATTTGTAGACAAGACAATTTTTGTAAATTCAAACTTATAATGTAATGAATAAAATTCCTATGAATAAACTTTGTGTGAAATGAAAATATTATACCAATCTCAACTTTGAATTTTGGAATTCTTATTTGAATGCTTTAAGTAAAATACCTTGTTTTGGGTAACTTATATTTCAAGCAATCATCAAAGATGATCAAGCAAAACAAAACACTTTGTACTCCAATCAAACTTCTAAAACAAAATAAATGTTTAAGAATTTTAATTCCACTTGATTAATCTTAACTTCAAAGACTTATGGTCAAATGTCTTAATCTTCAATTCTTATCCAATAGATAACATGTAATCAAAATGAGTTCGCATGTCACTCTTGATTCAAACAGGACTTCATTGTCTATCGAACATGTTTTAAGAACATTCGTCAGTCTTGTAGAATTAACAAACTTCAGCAAACTGTCTTTAAGAACATTTGAGATTTTGAAGACTCAATTATCTCTGAGAAATTTCAAACCCTAATTATTGATTTTCTGCCTAGGAAGAGAACCTGTCTGGTCGACCTTTGAGCCAATTGAGTGTATGAGAACCCTAGGGTAAGCATCTTGCATGAAAAATTGGAAGGAAAATTTTGGGGTACAACAGACTCACACTTGAGGAGGGGATTATTGAGAAACTAGTGTTATTTGTATGCAGAAATAAGTGTGAGTTCTAAGTCCCACGTTGCTTAAAAAAGTGAAGGTTGAGCACTTTATAAGTGAGAGAACCCATACGCTTATCACTTTAAGTTTTTGGGTGATTATGTTGTCTCTCTGATTTTTTTTGGGTGAGTCTTTGACCTTTAGATGAATGTTTGACCTAATGTGAATGTTTCTCCCTCATGATGACCCAAAAACATTTATTTATGTGACCCCGTAAACGCCTTGTTGTTTCATTGTCGAACATTATAAACCTGCTTAACATTTGAGGAACTTTCAGACATTTTACATTTTAGAGTTGCGAGTGTGTTTTTGGGAAAAACCAAGTTCATTTCGTCTCATAAATGATTTTTCTCTCTTTAAAATCTAAACGAATGACAATCAAATGACCAATTAACTTGCGACTAAATCCATGATTATACAGAATCGCAAAATCATACTAAATGTCCAAGTATTTAAACAACATTCATAATGAAGAAGATAAACAAACCAGTTTATTCAACAATCATAAATTATCCACGTGGTACGTTACATGTAATTTTAAACGATTATGGTGTTTATGATGTCAAAATACAATTGAATTTTGTTTCTAAACAAAGTTATTGAACAAGATTTGTAGAACTTTTTAGTGGGCTTAAGGGAAAATACTATGTGATCATGAGTGAAAGGGTTTTAAAAACTTATACGGTAAAAATGATATTCCACATGTTATAATATGTAGTGTTCAATTTGTGTCATAGCGGTACAACAAACACCTAATATCATTTTCAAAGCCCATCCAAATAAATGAGTTGGGGCTCAAATAGTTGTGTTTGTCTGAATAGTATCACGAGCAACCATTTTTTGTCTCGTTTAAACCTTTTTAAATGTCTGAATCGACCTTACAATCTATTTAAAAGCTATTTTATTAAGGGTTGTTTTAAAAATTGAGTTTTAACTCATAAACTCAAACAATGTTATGGATAGGCCAGAGAGAGAGAGAGAGGAGAGAGAGAGAGGAGAGAGAGAGAGAGAGAGAGATAGAGAGAGAGAGAGAGAGAGTGGAGAGAGAGAGAGAGAGAGAGAGAGAGAGAGAGAGAGAGAGAGAGATAGATAGATAGATAGATAGAGAGAGAGAGAGAGAGAGAGAGAGAGAGATAGAGGAGAGAGAGAGAGAGAGACGAGAGAGAGAGAGAGAGAGAGAGAGAACTGTTGAATAATTAATTTTTTTAATTATTAATTATAACTATAATCAATTACTCTTTCCGTCCTAAAATAAGTGTCATTTTATTACACTTTCGCACTAATTAAGATAATGTAATAAATGAAAGAGAGAGAAAAGATGATTTTACCAAAACTATCCTTAATAAATATTGGTGTATTCTAATTATAATTAATATATAAGTGAGAGAATTATTAATATAGACTATTAGTTAGAACTTAGAAGGTACAATTTAAAGTTAAAATTAATTGAACACTAAAAGTGATACTTAATTTTGGACAAATAACTTTTACAAACATGACATTAATTTTGGAATAGATAAGGAGTATATAACTAAAAACAAAAACTAGTATATGATCATCTCGATATACCCTTGTTGTTCAAATTAATTACACTGGCAAGAGGACAAATGGATCATTGACAAATCAACAAATTGAACTCCTTCATCCTTAACTTGCTTGTCCCTTTCAACTGAGTTCATGTTACATTCAACTTTTTAGTCCATAACACTATGAAAAAGATTTATTTTTAAATCCCCCCTTTCTTCACTCACATTCTCCGACTAATCTGTCTTATCCTTCATTCACTTTCATTTGTACAACTCCTTCCTTGTTTCACATTTTGAAGTTCTAAAAGGGAACATCCCTCCCAGCTCAATTTTCTCATCAACAACACAGCAAAAAGAGATAAATTGTGGGTATTTTAACGTAATTTTTTTATGTTTATACATTCTACCCATGGCTGGCCCAATGCACGTGCAGCATGTGCTACCATATTGAACCCCACATCTTGCAGGGCCGAATAAATTTTTTTAACTATCAAATTAATATATTTTAGTCTTGTTTTTTAAAAATAGATATAAACTATAATTTAGTTTTAAAATCTATTTTTACACTTATTTTTTAACAACAAGTGCAAAATCATAAATTCATATTTTTTAAAGTTTTTTTTTAAAAACTAAAACAGGCCCCCCAGATTGATTGGTTCGGCCCTGATTCTATCACCACTTTTTTCATCATTTAACGAGTATTTTTATTTTTAAATTTATGTTTTTTTTCTTTTGATATGGTTTCCTTTTATAACAATGACATATTTTGTTTGAGTTGGTTTGGGGTTTAACATGTGTTCCATATTGGAATCATAATTGTGATTAATTAGTAATTATGGACTCCTGACGCTGTGATATAGATCTTTGATACAACATCATAAGGGTGGACCTGCAAGATTAACACTCCAATAATCAATTCAGTTACAGATTCCAAAACGAGTGAAGTGAAAGTATGATATTAGAAAGTGCACCTTATGTCTAACGTGTGTCAAAAATATATGATGGATAGTTTTAATGGAATTTATATTGTTGGGCTTAACAACTGGTTCCCGCCTATATTAAATTATTGGCCTGCCCAAAATAGTTTTCCCCAAGGCTTTCTAGGTGTTTTATCATTTGGAAGTCTTTTTAAGTTGAGGTCGATCTTATATTATCAATACCATTCCCAAGGAGAAGCGGGGAGGCCATGAGGGAGTTTTTAGAAGTAGTAGGGAACAAGCACATTAAATGCGTCTTCCATCATTTAGATGTTTCGTCAATTTTAAAAAATGTGGCTATAGTCTCCTAGGCTATGAGATGGTGCTCTTCTCTAGGGAATTCGAGTGCACTTTATTTCACCTGTATTCCCAAGGTGAAATCTAGCCATTGATTTTTGTCTTTTAATTTTCCTCTAATATGGATTGTTGGTTATTATGTGTTCCACTAAAAAGTTCTAAACTAGTTCTCAAGTGTTCTTTTCGCTTTGTTTGTCACCCAAAATATTTCTTATCCTCTAAACTCGTATTTTTTTTTGCAAGTTCATGCAATTTTAACCACTAAACATCTCCATGCGGAGGATTCTGCTTCTTTGTGTCCCTATCTTTCTCAAGCTTATCCGCCTTTCTTAAGTTGTTTCTCTACTTACCTTCGCGTACCATTATGGCCAACTTAAGGAATGCACATGTAAAAATGGCACCCGAATCAGACAATGATGAGTGTTAATCATTTGTTAGAGTCGATAATCTAGACCTCAAAGAGATTTTTTATGGGGTGGATTCTTTTATCCATGCTCAGAATACACCCAATGATAGTTCTGGGTCGGGGTTGGACTCTTCAGATAGTGACGATGATTGTGTTATAAGGGAAATCTCTTCTCATGTTGCCTCTCTTGCTCGTTCTTATTTTAGTTTAGGCATTGCTCCATCTAGAGAGATGGAATATGTCGTTGGTTGCTTCATCTGATCTCTCGAGGAAGACTTCATTCGTGTTTGTAATAGTTCTTATGCTTCTTTTCATAATTTATCTATTAATAATGACCAAGATAACCTTTTTATGATTCAGAAACAAAGACTGTTCGACCTAAAAGTTTGTCGGATCCGACTGACACAAATAAATATGATGGGTACATCCCGAATTTCTAGGGACAGTTTCCATATGTTGTCAAGCTAACGCCATTGAGCATGTCGATGTTTAGGTAGTTTCGTTTTCCTATTAGTTGATTTATCCCATCCCTGCTAACAAAAGGATATGCATCTTGTTTGAGGGGTAATATATCCCTTTTTATGATTGTATATTTTAGAAGTTAGGTGTAAAGTTGCATATGGCAGTTTTCAAGAAGGAGGTGCTTGATCATCTACACTTCTCCCCATCTAAAATACACCCAACGGCTTGGGCTTTCATAAAATTGTTTCAATATTGGAAAAAATAAAAGGGGAAAGTAGGTTCTGCCTCAAAAAATATTTTCTTTCATTTCTTCTTTGTCGTACCTCGAGGAAAAAGGGCGTGCTCAAGGTTTAGTTTCCTTTTTTCAGAGAAGTAATAATAAAGTATTGTTTTTCTACACTAAAAACTAGAAGCATTTTGTATTTAACCATTTAGAAAATCATTTTTTACATCCATTTGAAATAGTTTGAAATTCATGATGCATGAGAAGGCTAATAACATCCTTATGACCTCTAATCTTGCTACATGGGTATAGGTTTAATCGAAATCAATCATTCCTATTGATTTTAACCTTTCATAATTAGTTTAGCTTTATTTTTTAAAACATTTCCATCTTTGTCCAGCTTGTTGCAAAAGACTCAAAGGGTACCAATCACTTGATTAGTTAAAGTTATGGGAATGGTTTCATAAATGTTGTTTATTTAAAATTGATTTAACTCTTCTTGCATGGAAAGAGACCAATGTTCATCAATGATATCCTAATTGATTCCTTTTGGCTTTATTTGTTAAACAAAATCCATAAAAGTTGCATACCTTATTAAGGGAGTGTCGGATAATGACTCCCTTATAGATGTCTCCAATGAAATTTTGAATATGATAGTTGTTGTACCCCAATTTATACCCCTAAGTTTCCATCTCATTTGCATCATTGCATTTTATCAGATCATACTTGGTTGTCTCCTCAAGCACCTCTTTGTACATCTTACACCTTTTGTCTATATGCTTTATGTTTACTAATCCTTAATCAAAAAATACAAGAATATGTCTTGTTTTCCTTTTATTATTGTGTAATACATGGATTGAATCAAGGATATCAAGTTATGCAAGATAATTCAAAGCAGTTTAACCCAAAAGTCAACATTTCACAGTTCAAGTTCATAGATTCATAACTTCTTCATTATTCAACATTTTGAGCGATTATTTGGACACATGAATCTCCTCGATATCCTCTCCAATTCATCTGTTTAAATCAGGAGCTAATTATGTGTAGAAGATCATCAAAAATACGAATACTTTAGAGATCACTTTAGAGCTAATTATATGTACAACTAGTATATATTACATCACCTAATTCACCGAATCATCAAATGTTAATCACAACCAAAAACCTACTACAATCTGCAACTATCTAAACCTTAGATAAATTATAATAATAAAGATAAACACCCCTTACCTTAAGATCTATTGCTTGTTTCTGATTTTTCTATATGCTCTACCAAAATCCACATGCTCTTCTTGCCTCTTTGTGCCCTAGGTCTCTTTCTCCTCAGAGCTCTTCCAATTCTATTGTACAGAATGATCAAATAAAATCCCAAAACCTTCTCCTTATATCAAACTTATCCTCTTAGACCCCTAATAATGAACTTCCCATCACACCCTCACTTATCTTTCACTAATGACCACAATGCCCTTATTTTCTCTACATCATATATTATTTTACTTATTTAAATCCATATAATTCTAAATAATCACTATTAAATCTAAATAATTCTAACTAATTATTTACATTCTAAAAATTCTTATTATCCCATCCTACACCATACAAATAATCCTCTTAAACATCTTATTCATCAAGTCATTGTTATTACATCACATATGCATCACAAATACACATCATATACCGTCACATGGACTAACACAAAGCACCAAAATATCATATATACCAAACACTTCACATAGACTCATATACTCACGCTAAATTATCTAAATTATAATTAATCTAGAATTTTGGGGGTGTTATAACTCTCTCCCACTTAAAAGAATTTTCGCCCTTTAAAATTACCTGACAAAAATAAGACCGGATAAGACTCTCACATCTGATCCTCGCGTTGTCAAGTCCAACTCTCACCAGCTGGTCTACCCCACAATACCTTCACTAAGGAGATATCCTTGCCTCATAATTTCTTCACTTCTCGACCTTCCAATCGCAATGGTAACGCCTCAACGGTTAAGTTATCTCTCACTTATACATCATCCATTTTAATCACATGCGACGGATCTGGAATATACTTTCTCAACTGAGACACATGAAACACGTCATGTAGATTCGTGAGTGACAGCAGAAAAGTAATCCGATAAGCCACCTCACCTATCTTCTCCGATATCTGATATGGACCAATAAAACATGGCGTAAGTTTTCTTAATTTCAAAGCTCTACCTACACCGGTTAACAGAGTAACTCTTAAAAACACATGATCATCTACTAGAAACTCGAGATCCTTTTTCATCTTATCGTGATAGCTCTTCTGATGACTCTGACAAGCTTTCATCTTCTCTTGGATCATCTTTATCTTTCCAGTTGTTTCTTGTACAACCTCAGGTTTGAGTACAACGCTTTTGCCTGACTCACACAAACACAATGGAGTCCTACACCTCCTGCCATACAACGCTTCATACGGCACCATCCCAATAGTAGAATTGAAACTGTTATTATATGTAAACTCAATCAATGACAAGTGACTATCCCAAGCTCCTCCTTATTCTAGCATACAAGCCCTTAGCAAACCTTCCAAGGACTGGATAGTTCTTTTTGTCTGACCATCTGTTTGAGGATGATATGCGGAACTCAACCTCAACTTAATACCAAAGGCATTCTGCAAACCTGTCCAAAACTTCAACGTAAACTTCATATCTCTATTTGACGCGATACTCGAAGGTATCCCATGAAATTTCATAATTTCTCCAAAATATATCTCAGCTAATTTCTCCATAGGATGATTGATCTTCATCGGTAAGAAATGAGCTAACTTAGTCAACCTATCCACAATCACCCAAATTGAATCATTGATTTTAGAGGTCTTCGACAAACCCGGAAAAAAATCCACGAAAACATTGTCTCACTTCCATTCTAGAATACTCAATGGTTACATAAGACCCATAGGCTTCTGATGCTCAACCTTTGACTTTTGACAAGTCAAGCAAGCATAGATAAATTTGGCAACTTCCTTCTTCATACCAGGCCACTAGAATAACTTCTTCAAGTCCTGATACATCTTCGCAGCACCGAGATGAATAATCAACCCACTTCTATGTCCTTCTTCAAGAATACTTTTCTTAAGATCTGGAACATCCGAAACACACACTCTATCACCAAACCTCATTACATCATTCTCATCAATTATGAACTTATCTCCTTTACCTTGGTTAATCAAAGTCAATTGGTCGACTAACCTCAAATTAAACTCCTGACCTTCACGGATTTCTTCCATAATACCACTAGTCAGCTTAAACATTCCTTACCTTACATTATTAGGATTCTCTTCACACACAAAACTCATATCTCTGAATTGTTCGATCATCTTTAACTCTCGAAGCATAAGAATTGACATATGCGATGACTTCCTACTCAATGGACCAGCAACTACATTTTCTTTACCAGGATGGTAATTCAAATCAAAGTCATAATTGTTCAATAACTCAAGCCATATTATCTTCCTCATATTCAAATCCTTCTGGTCGAAAAAGTATTTCAGACTCTTATGATCACTAAATACTTCGAATTTAGAACCAAAAAGATAATGTCTCCAAATCTATAATACAAACACCACTGTTGCCAACTCTAAGTCATGTGTAGGATAATTCCTTTCATGAACTCTGATTTGCCTAGAAGCATAAGCAACAACCTATCCATTCTGCATTAAAACACCACCTAGTCCCATCTTAGATGCATCACAATACACCACAAAAGATTCACCTGGATTAGGAAAAATCAATATTGGAGCGGTCATCAACCTCTTCTTTAATTATACAAAGCTTTCTTCGCACGTCACATCCCACACATAAGCTTGACCCTTTCGAGTTAAATGAGTCAACGACAAGGCCAACTTAGAAAATCCCTCAATGAACCTTCAATAGTAACCTACCAAACTAAGAAAACTTTGAATTTCAGTTGCAGACTTCGGAGCCTCCCACTGCAACAATGCATCAACTTTAGAAGGATCCACAATAATCCCACTACTAGAAATCACATGACCAAGAAACCTAACTTACTTTATCCAAAATTCGCACTTCGACAACTTTGCATATAATTTCTTTTCCTTTAACACTTGAAACACCATTTGCAAATGCTCAACATGCTCTTCTTCCGTCTTAGAATATATCATAATATCATTAATAAAGACCACAATAAACTTATCCAGGTTGGAATGGAAAGTTCTATTCATATACTCCATGAAAACACCTGGCGTGGTAGATACACCAAACATCATCTTAGTGTATTCATAATTACCATACCGTGTTCGTAAAGCCGTCTTCGAAATATTATCTGGTTTAACTTGAATCTGATGATAATCTGACCTCAAATTAATCTTGCTGAAAACACACACATCCACTAACTAATCCATCAAGTCATCGATCCTTAGAAGTGGATACTTGTTCTTAATTGTCACTTTGTTCAACTGTCTATAGTCTACACACAGCCTCATACTTCCATCTTTCTTTTTAACTAGCAACACAGAAGCACCCCATGGTGAAACACTCGGTCAAAAAAACTTCTTCTCGAGCATCTCTTCCAATTGTTTCTTCAACTCGCTCAGCTCTGAAGCTAAAATTCTATAAAGAGCCATCAACACTGGACTTGTAAATGGAACCAAACCTATAGAAAACTCCGCTTTACGTTCAGGAGGTAAATTATTAATGTCATCTGGAAACACCTCTGGAAATTTGCAGACAAAAGGTAATTGCATATTATCATATTTTCCATCAACTTGAAATGATGCAAACATTACAAACACCAATGCTTCATATTCTAAAAGCTCATTCACTTGCCTAGCGGTCAACAACATGAACTCTCCATTATCACCAAACTTAGGGAACCTCAAAGTCTTATTATAACAATTGATATGAACATAGTTGAACTCTAACCAGTTCATCCCAAGGATAACATCGATTTGGTGTAAGGGAAGGCACACCAAATCCATCACAAAACTCTTGCCATAAATAGTCAAAGGACACTTCAAACAAACGTAATTAGTAGTAACAAAACCACTAGCAGGAGTATTTATTACCATACTGCCATTCATATCAGACAATTTCAATTCCAACTTAGCAGCACATTCAAGTGAAATAAATGAATGAGTGGCACCAATATCAATAATAGCAACTAATTCAACATCATTAATAAAGCAAGTACCTCGAATCAAGTTATCCTTCTTAGAATCCTATGACCCACTCAGAGCGAACACTCTATCATTGGTTTAGGTAGTAGCATCCTTCCTTGGTTTCTGACTCTGGGTACTAATATGACCATGCTCTCCATAATTGAAACAAGTTGTACCATCGCTCTTGCATTCAGCAGCATCATGACTAGACTTACCACACTTGTAATCTTTCAGCACCTTATTCTCACATTCGTTGGATCTGTGACCTTGTTCACTATACCTATATCACTTGATAACAACGGGAGCCTATCCCCCACTTGTCTTCTCCCCATCATAAGCCTTATGTTTCCCTTTATCAACTGGGGCATCATAAGGCTTCTTAAGATCTTCATATTGCTTTCCTCTTTTCTCAATCAGGCTCTTATAGTGAGCTGGATGAGCTTTGTTGTCTTCTTCATAGATCCTACAACTGTCCACCAACTTTGAAAACACACAGATCTGTTGATACCCAACCGTTCGCTTGATCTCCGGATGCTAACCATTCTCAAACTGGATACACTTTGAGAACTAAGTAGTTGCCTCACTTTAATGTGGATAAAACTTCTCCAGTTCTACAAACCTTGAAGCATACTCAGTCACAGTCAAACTTCCTTGTTTCAACTCCAGAACCTCAATATCTTTCTTCCCGAGCACATGTTCAGGAAAATACTTCCTTATAAACTCCTTACTAAACACAACCCAAGTAATCACTTAATTGATAGTTGTCAGTCTTTGACGAGTTCCAACTCACCAGTCATCAGCTTCCTCTTCCAGTTGATGTGTACCAAACCGCACCTTCTGCACTTTGAGAAATCCATGATGAAGATGTGAAAAACACAAGAAGGGGGGGGGGGTGTTGAATTGAAAACTTGAAATCAAAAGCGCAATGACACAGTATTTTTATCCAGGTTCGTTTGATCTCAAACTACTCCAGTCCACCCGTCAAGGTGATTTCGCCTCTCTCCAACGAGGTCTTAATTCACTAATCACAAAAAAATTACAATCACTACTTTAACAACTGTTAAAGTCTTCTTGAGTACAACCACAATCCGGTTAATCTCAAGAAACACTATTTTCAAAACAATTATACAAGAATGTGTGTTGTTGTTTTTCGTAACAAAAACTGTTATCACAACTATGATGATTTACATAAAATTATAGCTTGAAAGATGATGAAATTTGCTTGCAGCTTTTTGAATATGCATGAGTGGTATGTAGAAAATCGTTAACAATTTGAACACTGAGCTTGTTTATATAGGCAATGGATTTACGTTGATCATCAAGCGTGTTAAATGACATTAACTCATTTTCCATTTGGAGAAGATCCTGTCTGAAAGAAGCTGTTGGAATTGATGCTGTCTTGAATGATTAGTAACGCTTCAGAATCTTACATCCTTTCCTGTTGCTGACACTTAAGAATATTGATGACTTGGATTAACATGTTCTTGTTCTGAATCAGAGTTTACTTTGCTTAAGCGCAGGTTCTGGTCATCAACTTTCAACGCATGTTCTGATTGCTTCAGCGTGTAGCTCTTATGGCTTATCTTCTGATGCTGCTTTTGGTCAGAACTTCTGCATACATAAAAACATAATTTTTAGGTGCATATTTGTTCTTTGTATTTGTTATCATCAAAACTCTAACTAAGGGTTTTAGAATCAAACTATGTTCTAACAATCTCCCCCTTTTTGATGATGACAAAAACTAGAATTTTCAATTAAAAATAAAGAACAAAAGGTTTAAGAGAAACTCCCCCTGAGTTGATTACTTCCCTTAAGTTCCTTCTCATTAGTGTTTTAGCTGCATCTCCTATCAAAATTTGTACCTGTTCAAAATTTTCAGAAAGTGGAGGTTAAGTAATTCAGAATGTTTGAGACTTTTGTCTCGGTAAGCCATTATTGAAAATATCTTACTTTCTCCCCATTTTTGTCACGTATCTAAAAGGCAATATAATCAGAACCAAAAAAGTTGAATTATATTTAAAAAATGATGCAATGACAAGTTCCAGAACATAAGATTTAAAAATTAAGAGTTACAGGTAAACAATTTTCAAAAAGAAATCTAAGAAGGAGGGGGAAGACGTGTGAAAAACTCTTCCAGCAAGCTCTTGATCTGAGTATTTGACTCTTCTTGCTTGCCCAAAATGCCTCTAATTTCCTTTGCGGCGTCTTCTTGTTTACCCAAAATACTTTTAATCTCTTTGTTCGTGTCCTCCTGCTTATCCAACCTTGCATGGATTAGAGCATTTTCTTTCTTCAACTCTTCCAGAGTTTTCATGACCAAGGAAGGTGCTAGAGTTTCTTTAGGAGTTGGATGTTGCTCAGAGAATTCTGCAGCTTGTTCGGAGTGAACCATTTCTTCTGCTATAATCATGTCTTCTTGAGCAGTAGTCAGAGAGAGACTTTCTGATTCTGGTTCATCTACATCTGAAGGATGATGCTCTTTCCAGGGAGCATTATCCAGTGAGAGGATATCTTTCTTGAGCAGTTGGCTCAGAACTTGGTCTTGAAAAGCCTTCAGCTTAGCACTAAATTTCTGCTAAACCTGTTCATAACTCTGTTCCTTCAGCTTCAGCGTTTCAGAACTAAGCCAGTTTCTGAATCTTGACCATATATAATCAGAAGTAGCATGATTAGTCATCTCTTAACTAGCATGCTTTAAAGAATTTATCCATTCCCGCATTCCTGTTTCAAAAATCAACAAACTTGTACCAACATCTGATGTGGTTTCAGTTGGTTTAGGTTTGGGAATGGCAGTTTTGTGTGAGATGGAAGCTAGTCATTCCAGCATAATTGGATCAATGACAAGTCATACATTGTCAGCTGGACTGTTAGTGGGTGAAGGAGTGGGAGATTCATGAATGATAATTGCTGTAGTGGGGGTGTTTGGATGAGTGGATTCCAGAGATGAAGGTATTTCTGGAATGTCATGAATGGTGAGAGGCATGTGAACCGCAAGAGGTTCTGGGATTCCAGGTATTGGGATTGTATCAGAATCTGAAGGAGATTCTTCAGATTGGTTTTTTGTAACATGTTGGGGGTTTTGGTTCATGGATAGAAGAAGATTTATTTTCATAAGGTTGAGCTTCTGGTTATGGTGAGTTGGAGTTCATATCTTCTGGTTGTGGTATTTCTGATTGAGTAATTTCTATTTGAGGTTATTGTGGTTGCGGAATTTCTTGTTGAGGAATTTCTGTTATGGTATCAGAGATTGGATTTTCTGGGAGTTGAGAATTTGGATTTTGTGGTAAGGGAGAGGAAAAGTCTTGGTCAAATAAACCAATATCAGATAGAACTTTGACAAGTTCTGGTTGGTCATGTTCAGGATTTGGATTTTGAGGAAGGGAGTGAGTTTCATTCAGACCTAGAGTTTCTGATGGATCAAACCCTATGTCAAAGTCTTCAAGGGTTTGGGGAGTTGGATTTTCTGGTTTTGAAGGCATGGTTTCAGATGTTGATACATTTATTGATTCTATAACAGAAATAGAGGAGGGATTACCTTTCTTTTTTGCAGCTTTTGGTGTCCTCTGAGAGGGTCCTTCTCATGTTGCTTTCCTCTTCTTGGTCTTCTTTAAAGCAACTTCTGGAGCAGCCTTATGCAAATCCTGGATGTTGATTTCTGGTGCAGTACCATCTTCCTTGCAAGCGTCCAGATATCTTACTATTATTTCTGATTTGGAGTCAATCTCAGAAAATAGAGGAAAATCATCTAGAGGTATCCTTCTTGAAGTGATGGTTGCATGAGAAGTAACAATAGGTTCCTTCTTGATATTCTCAATGATTTTCATCTTCTTCAGATTTTTAGCGTTCAGGGGCTTCCCAGCGGTTGCTTCCAAAGTGCTGATTTCCCGGGCCTCCGTCAGATGTTCTATCAGCCTATTCTCTGTCAGAATATCTGATATGAGCCTTCCTAAGGGAATCCAATCCCTCTTGGTCCTTTCGTATTCTATTGTTTCCTTCACACTAGTTCTGAGATGATTAAACAACAAGTGTGGAAGATTTACCTTTGTCCTCTTAGCAATGAAATAGATTAGAAATTGCTGATCAATGTTGATATAATCAGGAGAGCTTGTTGGCTTCCTGTGGTTGATACACCCTAGAATGATTCTGGCCCAAATTCTGTGGTGATCCTTCAAATCTCTGATTTTACTGGAGGGTAGACAATGAGTAAAAATTTCCTTTGCAATAGAACTTACGCCAGAGCATCTCTCAGCCATGTCAATGCATCTGACACCTCCACCATTGTATCCAATAAGCTTTGCAATTAGGTCTTTTCTAATAACATTTTCCTTCCCCATGACATAAGAAGTAACTTGATGATTTGAAGAAGAAGCATGTATTTAGAATTCTTTGACTAGAATGGGAAAGGTTGGCCCCAATAGACGATCAAAGTACCGGTTCCATCCTTGAGCAGTAACATCTTCATACAGATTAAAGCCATTTTCTTGCAAGCTTTCAAAATCAATAATCAACTCTGAGAGAACTTTCAGATTATCAATAGGTGTGAGAAGCGTTCTGTAGGGTTCTTCATACTGTTCCATTGCAGCAGATTCATGAGCACTGACATTTTTGACACTTGAAAAAGCCATTTTTCACACGGGATTTTGAGGAAGATGAAAGGGGTTTTTGAAAGCAGGAACTTGAAACGAGAGAAAATGTTGATGAGAGTAAAAAGAAGTGAATGTAAAAAGTAAAATTTGAGTTTAAATAGGTTTCTTGAAAATGTAATCAGTAAGAAAAAAGAAATAATTAGTCATGATTATAAGCATTAATGACACCTGAAATTAGGGGATTCAGAAAGATACTTGAACGGTTACCCTTGACAAGTGTCTCAATGCACCCAATCAGCGCCTTTGACCTTCCAGAAAATTGAACGCGTGTTCAGTCTCAAAGTAGATGATGAATGGATGACAACTGTTTGATTATGTGAACTGCACGCTTCTATCCTTGAAATGAAACTTTCAGATCTTCATGGATAGATTCTGATGCAATCTGTACTTCTAAACTCTGAGACAGGTTGATCAGTAGTTCACAGAAAATAACAAAGTTCTGAAGGTTAAGATATACAAATAAAATATTTTATTCTGGGCATAGCTTCATGCTGAGATGTTTCAGAATGAAGTTAAACCTACCTTCAGAAAGAGGTTTTGTAAAGACATCAGCCCATTGATGGTCTGTGTCAATAAATTTTAAGCTAAGAATCCCTTTCTGAATATAGTCCCTAATAAAATGATGTTTTATTTCTATATGCTTAGCCCTAGAATGCAAAATTGGATTCTTACTGAGACAAATAGCAGAAGTATTGTCATAGAGGATATGAATGTTACTCTCAAATATGTTGAAGTCTTCAAGTTGACTTTTCATCCAGAGCATTTGCGTTCTACATCCAGCAGCTGCTATGTATTCATCTTCTGCTTTTGATAGTGCAATTCTGGACTGTCTCTTGCTGGTCCATGAGATCAGATTTTCTCCTAGAAACTGGCAGCTTCAAGAAGTGCTTTTACGCTCTACTCTGTCTCCAGCAAAGTCAGCGTCACAATATCCTACTAAGCTGTAATCATTTGATTTTCTATAAAACAAACTCAGATTAGTAGTACCTTTCAGATACTTGAAAATTCGCTTAACTGCTGTTAAGTGAGATTCTCTAGGATCTGATTGGAATATAGCACATAAGAAAACACTAAATAAAATGTCAGGCCTTGAAGCCGTCAGATAGAGAAGAGAACCAATCATACCTCTCTAGACCTTCTGTTCTACCTTTTTACTTACCTCTTCCTTTTCCAGAATGCACGTGGGGTGCATTGGAATCTTTGAGGGCTTACACTCAGAGAGATCAAATTTCTTCAGAAGTTCTCTGACATATTTACTTTGATGAATGTAAGTTCCTTCTGGAGTTTGGTTTATCTGAATGCCCAGAAAGAATTTGAGTTCCCCCATTAGGCTCATATCAAACTCTGCCTGCATACATTTAGCAAACTCTCTTCCCAGAGAGAGTTTAGTAGATCCAAAGATGATGTCATCAACATAAATCTGACATACTAACATGTCATTCTTAACTATCTTATAGAATAAGGTTGTGTCCACTTTCCCTCTGGTGAATTCCTTTTCTAACAGGAAGTTACTTAGTCTTTCATACCAAGCTCTCGGAGCTTGTTTCAGACCATAGAGTGACTTCTTTAGTTTGAAAACATATTCTGGATTTTTGGAATTCTCAAACCCAAGGGGTTGGTGTACATATACCTCCTCGTCTATATAGCCATTTAAGAATGCACTTTTGACATCCATCTAATACAGAGTGATGCCATTGTTTACAGCAAATGATATTAAAAGTCTGATAGATTCTAACCTGGCGACTTGAACAAAGGTTTCTATATAGTTTATCCCCTCTTGCTGACTATAACCTTGTGCTACTAGTCGTGCTTTGTTTTTGATGACTTCTCCTTGCTCGCTCAGTTTGTTTCTGAACACCCACTTTGTTCCAATGACGTTGAATCCTTTTGGTCTGGGGACCAGATCCCATACGTCATTTCTGGTGAATTGATTCAGTTCCTCCTGCATTGCCAGAATCCAGTCATTGTCCAGAAGCGCTTCATCAGTAGTTGTTGGTTTAATCAGAGAGACCAGTCCCATGAGGGATTCTTCAGAGTTTCTGAATGTTGATCTTGTTCTGATTGGATCATCCTTCTTTCCCAGTATTGTATCTTCTGGGTGAGAAATGCTGCTTCTGGATAGCCTTTTCTGAAGTTGATCAACTGAAGGTGTTGGATTGCTTGCAGTAACTCTTTCTGATGTTGAGGGAGCATCTCTGTTGAGAACTTCTGACGAGTTGTCTTCAGTACCTGTGAGTTCAACTTCCATACCTGCAAGGAGTTCATTCTTCTTTGACTTTTGAGAGTCAAGCTTATCATTAAACCTAACACTGATTGACTCTTCAACAATCTGTCTTTCTGTATTGTATACTCTGTACCATTTTGAGCGTTCATAGTATCCTAACATAATACACTTTTGTGCTTTAGATTCAAACTTGTTCAAATAATTTTTTGTATTCAGAATAAAGCAAGTGCGTCCAAAGGATGAAAATAAGAAATGTTGGGCTTTTTGTTCTTCCACAATTCATATGGAGTCTTTTCCAGAATAGGTCTTATGGAGATTCTATTCTGAATGTAACACGCTGTGTTGATTGCCTCTGCCCAGAACATCTTAGCAATGTTAGTCTCATTGATCATGGTTCTGGGAATTTCTTGAAATGTTCTGTTCTTTCGTTCTACAACTCCATTTTGTTGGGGAGTTCTAGGACAAGAGAAGTCATGCAAGATGCCTTTTTCATTAAAAAATAATTTAAAGTTTTTATTTTCAAATTCCCCACCATGATCACTTCTGACTTTGACAATTCTAAGATCTTTTTCATTCTGAACTTGGTTGCAGAAGGTAACAAACACAGAGTGTGACTCGTCCTTGTGTCTTAATAACTTTACCCATGTCCATCTGCTATAGTCATCTACGATTACTAACCCATACTTCTTGCCGCTGACTGACACAGTTTTTACTGGTCTAAATAAGTGAATGTGCAGAAGTTCTAATGGCTTAGAGGTGGAAACAACATTTTTGGATTTGAAAGCAGGTTTTGCAAATTTGCCTTTTTGACATGCTTCACACATAGCATCTGAGCTGAACTTCAGATTAGGAAGTCCTCTGACCAGATTGAGTTTGTTAATCTGAGATATTCTTCTCATACTAACATGCCCCAATCTTCTGTGCCAGACCCATTGCTCATTGTTAACAGAAAGTAGGCATTTTACATTCTGACTCTTTAGTTCAGAAAGTTTTATTTTATAAATGTTGTTTTTCCTCTTTCCATTAAATAGGATAGTCGCATCTTTCTGACTAACAGCTTTGCATGAATTTTGATTAAAGATTATATCATAACCGTTATCACTTAATTGACTTATGGATAACATGTTATGCATTAATCCATTAACTAATAATACATTATTTATAGAGGGAAGATTTCCATTACCTACTGTTCCAGAGCCAATGATCTTTCCTCTCTGATTGCCTCTAAAGCCCACGTAGCCTCCAGGCTTAAGTTCCAGGATTTGGAACATATGCCTTCTTCCTGTCATGTATTGCAAGCAGTCAAAGTCCAGGTACCATGACTGGTGTCTTAGTCTTGCTGCTAAAGATATCTTCTAGATGTATAATTTTATCCTTAGGTACCCATATTTTCTTGGGTCCTGATTTTTTAGTTTTACCAAAATTCTGATTGAATTTTGGTTTGACAGAATAATCACTACTTGTGTATTTTATGTCATGTGTGTGCCCATATATAAAATGTGAATTGAGTGGTGTGCGTTTTATGACTAAGTCCATGGTCTGTTTAGGTGTAGATACCTTTCCTTGATATCCTATCCCTTTTCTGCCATTTCTGTTAACTCCATAGATCATTGAAGCCATCTTGCTTCTATCTATGTTTCTAGCTAGGAACTTCTGAAAGCTGTGATCATACTCTTTGATGATCTCATCAGCATTACTGGGAGTCTCTAAGATTGTTTCCTTCTGAGAATTTTGCAAATCATTTTCTAATTTTGAAATTTTTTCTTTTAACTCAGAATTCTCTAATCTGAGACTCTCAGAATTTTCAGAGTCAGAGGCAAGATCCCTTTTCAGGTTCTTGAATTTGACTATAATATGCTGATACCTTTCCAGAATTTCATTTAGGCTTTCTGCAAGTTCAGCCTTAGTAAAATTTATGGTAAAATCAGGAAATACCTCTTCAGTGTCTGATTTTGAGTCTGAACCTGAAGCTTCACTGTCTTCTGATACGTTTTCCATGAGGGCTATGTTTTCTCTTTCATCATCTGATTCTGAGTCAACTTTAGAGGTGTCAGAATCATCCCATGTAGCCATGGGGCTTTTCTTCTTTTCCATGAAGAACTTCTTTTTGGGCTTCTCCTTCTGAAGCCTTGGGCAGTCAGTTTTGTAGTGCCCTTGCTCGTTACACTCATAGAAAATGGTGTCCTTGTTGTTTGGAATTCTGTATCCTGATGAACCTTCAGATCTTCTGTGGCCAAACGAAGACTCAGACTTTCTGTATTTGGAGGAGGATTCATTCTGATTCTATGATCTTCTAGGATTTCTGAATTTCCTTTGTCTCTGCTTCTACAATTGGTTCACCCTTCTGGAGAGGAGAGATAGTTCATCTTCTTCTGATGAGGATCCATCAGAAGTTTCTTACACAACCTGCAAAACCTTAGAGTCAGATTTTCTGTTAGATTTTAAAGCTAGTGGCTTACCTTGCTTTTGAGGCTCATCTTCTTCTAGCTTTATCTCGTGACTTCTAAAGGAGCTGACAAGTTCCTCCAGAGATATTTTGTTGAGATCTTTGGCTAGCTTAAGTGTTGTGACCATTGGCCTCCATTGCTTGGGCAAGCTTCTGATGATCTTCTTAACGTGATCAGCAGTAGAATACCCTTTGTCAAGAACCTTCAGTCCAGCAACAAGGATTTGGAATCTTGAAAACATAGTTTCTATTGATTCACTATCTTCCATATTGAATGCCTCATACTTCTGAATGAGCGCAAGGGCCTTGGTTTCTTTGACTTGAATGTTGCATTCATGCGTCATTCTCAGAGAGTCAAACATGTTCTTGGCAGTCTCTCTATTTGATATTTTCTCATATTTTGAGTATGAGATGGCGCTGAGGAGTATTGTTCTATCCTTGTGGTGGTTTTTGAATTCATGCTGTTGCTGGTAAGACATCATTTTTCTGTCTATCCTCTGACCACGTCCATCCACTGGGTACGTGTATCCATCAGTCACCATGTCCCACAGGTCAGCATCATGGGCCAGAAAGAAACTTTCAATTCTATCTTTCCAGTAGTTAAAGTTTTCTCTATCATAGACTGGAGGTTTTCCACTGAATATGTCCTTGTCTTCATGGTAGTCATTGCTGATGTTTTGGCTTGGTCCCACCATAGTGTTTTTCTGAAGCTTGGATCTTGTACTGACACGGTTAAGTGTTTAAGCTCAGAACCAGGCGCTCTGATGCTAATTGAAGATGTGAAAAACACAAGAAGTGGGGTTGAATTGAAAACTTGAAATCAAAAGCGCAATGACACAATATTTTTATCTTGGTTCGTTTGATCTCAAACTACTCCAGTCCACCCGTCAAGGTGATTTCGCCTCTCTCCAATGAGGTCTTAATTCACTAATCACAAAAGAATTACAATCACTACTTTAACAACTGTTAAAGTCTTCTTGAGTACAACCACAATCCGGTTAATCTCAAGGAACACTGTTTTCAAAACAATTATACAAGAATGTGTGTTGTTGTTTTTCGTAACAAAAACTGTTATCGCAACTGTGATAATTTACACAAAATTATAGCTTGAAAGATGATGAAATTTGCTTGCAGCTTTTTGAATATACGTGAGTGGTATGTAGCAAATCATTAACGATTTAAACACTGAGCTTATTTATATAGGAAATGGATTTACGTTGATCATCAGTTGTGTTAAATGACATTAACTTAGTTTCCATTTGGAGAAGATCCTATCTGAAAGAAGCCGTTGGAATTGATGCTGTCTTGAATGATCAGTAACGCTTTAGAATATTACATCCTTTCCTGCTGCTGACGCTTTAGGATATTGATGACTTGGATTAACATGTTCTTGTTAGGAATCAGAGTTTACTTTGCTTAAGCGTAGGTTCTGGTCATCAATCTTCAACGCATGTTCTGATGGCTTCAGTGTGTAGCTCTTATGGCTTATCTTCTGATGCTTCTTTTGGTCAGAACTTCTGCATACATAAAAACATAATTTTTAGGTGCATATTTGTTCTTTGTATTTGTTATCATCAAAACTCTAACTAAGGGTTATAGAATCAAACTATGTTCTAACACACGACTCGAAAGATTCTCTTAATATCCTTGAGCCAAACTTGTGCTCCATCAGGATCAAACTTACCTTTGAAAATAGGCGGATGATTCCTCTGAAACATCTCCAAAACACGGGATCCATCATTAGGCTGATGTTGCATAGCCTGAGCAACTGCCTGCAAAGCAACAACAAGTGCATTATCATTTCTTTAAGTCATTTCTCTATTTTACACCAATAACAATCACAATGGTTAGAAGCTATCTCGATAGTATTCCACTGTCACACACAATAGACTTAATAATCCGGCCGGACGGACCGACCTGCTCTGATACCACTAATGTAACACCCTTCAAAACCCCAAGGAATATTCGTAAATAATTCATACAATTAATTAGAGTATTCACCAAAAGGGTGTTGTTGTACCCCAAAATTTTCCTTCCCATTTTCTTCAAGGCATTTCTTCAAGGCTTCTCAAATACTCAAGAATCTCAAGGGATGACCAGTCAAATGCTCCTCCTAAGCAAGGGGTCTATAACTAGGGTTTTGAGTTCCTCAAGGAAGTTTGGGTTGCAAAGACCTCAAATGGTTTTCAGGGTTCATCATAGGTCTTCAACAGTTCTTATGTCAAGTTTCAAGCCTTGCATCACAAGATTACTCAATCAATGGCTCAAATGATTGAAAGTTAACTATATTGAGTAAAAAGTCAACTATGGTCAACATACAGTCAAACTTCAATATTTTTGGTCAACATCAACATTTTGAAGTGCTATTCATCATTTGGTCAAGGTTTGATCATGATTCCTCAAGAGAAGCCCTCAAATCATCAAAAGTCAAGAATTGTAAAATTAGGGTTTCCTTAGGAGAAGTCAACTAAACTTTGACTAAGCATAAATTTCACATACTTCATTAACTATTCCTAAACTAAAGCTCATTTTGAAGAAATTTAAATTCACTACAATTTTGTTTTTATTCTCAAATCCAAAAAATGCTTCATTTGAAAGATATGAGCTAATACATTATATGTCATTTTCAAAGGTCAACAAAAGACACTTTTCATCAAGGAAACTTACATCAAGATAATTTATCCAAATGCAAAAATTATCAAAATATAAAATGTAGAGGACATCTTGAGCTTTTCAAAAAGTCAAAGATCATATTAAAAAGATGAAAATTGAGCAAGTTATGAGTTGCACAAGTTAGGAAATTTTGAGGAAATTCATGAAATACAAAATGAGCAAATTTGAGATTTTGAACTAGTGGGCCTAATTTTTTTTGTTCAAACATGTTCATAAGATGATATAGGACCTCTAAACTAATTTGAAGTAATCGACAGAAAACATAGAGCCGCCACTGAACTTTATTTATTCCGAAGGAAGGGGAAATATCGATAAAACCACAAGAGGATGGATAAGATGGTCTTACAACCAAGAGAAAGGGTAAGGGAGTCGGTTATGCAAGGGGAATGTATTAGCACCACTCACATCTGTTGTATTCAACGACATCCATTTTGTTTTTTATCTCTAAGGGTGTGTTTATCTACAAATATACTTGATTAAGGGGAAAGGAATGGTTTTTTATTATTGCGTTCATGAGGATTTCGTGACCCTTTGCCTACGTATCTAGTGAAGGAATCCGAACACCGTAGTTCGTCTAGAAAATGTTGGTTTGTTGGTGTTTTTTAGTGGGCGATGTTAACGCATGCATTCTAGCAATATGCACATCCTGTATCACGGTAGAACAAAGATAACATGCCCTTTGGGGGAGTTTTGATTGGTTCAGTGCTTTTGCAAGTTTTAAAATAAATTCATGTAATGATTAAGTATTTTTGGATTTTTGATTTGTGAATGATGAGTTTTAATTATAAAATAAAAAGAAAAAAAGGTTAAGAGGGAGACTAGAAAAGCCCTAATGTTGTCATGCATGGGTTTCAAACTAAGGTCTAATTAGTTCGTATCATGAAGAAGAGGAAACTAACATCCCAAGGAAGCATGTTATAGGCATAAAGTAAAAGTGCAAGTGTTTGTGAAGAGTGATCGTGCACGGTGGACATGGCAAAAGTAACGACAAAATGAGTAGTATTATGAGAGGTGTGAATGGAATTCTCGATGTTTTGGAATTGAATCAGGTTATGATTAACCAAAAGGTATACTTGATTAATCTCGTGAGAGTAGGTGCTCCTATCCTCAACCATAAGACCCTTTGTGCATGGAAACACTTGGTATATGGACCAAAGTGGTTGATTGGGTTTATGGTTAACCAAGGGAAAAACTTGATTAACCTCGTGAGAATGGTGTCATACCCCAAAATTTTCCCTCCCGTTTTTCATATTCTAGAGTTTCTCGAATACTCAATTTGGCTCAGAAGTTGATCAGACAGATTCTCCCTAGGCAACAAATCAATAATTAGGGTTTGATATTTCTCAGAGAAAATTGAGTTTTCAAGGTTTCAAATGGTCTTCAAAGGTCTTCTAGTATCCTCAAGGATGTTTATGCCAATTTTCAAACGTTGCATTGCAATTTTGCTCAATCGATGGCTCAGATAACTGAAAACGACTACATTGACCCAAAAATCAACCTTTTGCAAGAACAAGTTCAAACGATTTTAACTTCTTCATTATTCGATATTTTTGAGAGGTTTTTATTGCGTATGATTCTCCTTGATGTCATCTCCAATTTCTCTTTAAAAATCAAGAGATGATTACATGTAGAAGATCACCAAAATTCGAATACGTTAGAAGTCGTATCAGGGACTTTGACCTAATCTTAAATAACTGTCGTCTGATTTCTAAGAATTATGATTTCCTAAAATTACAAGATCTTGAGACAATTATTTATGCATATGGTCATAAGTGATGTCTCTCACTATTTTATCTTCAAAGATCGAAAGAAAATTATATTTGGAAGACTTTGAAAGTTATCGAATCATCGCAAGACATTTGTTTGATTTCGAATGTTCTTAACCACAATTTGTTGAAGTTTGTTAATCCTACAAGATTGACGAATGTTCTTAAAGCATGCTTGTTTGACAATGAAGTCCCATTTTAATCGAGCGTGGTGTGAGAGTTAATTTTGAATGCCAATTTGACTTGGACAAGAGGTGAAGATTAAGACTGTCATTTAGATGACCATGGTTTTGGGTTTGAGTTAACCAAATTGGAATTGAATTCTTAAACATTTATTTTGTTTAAAATTTTTATTGGAGTACAAGGCGTATGGTTTATTTGATCACATTGTGATTGCTTGAAGTTCAAGTTACCAAACCAAGATGTTTTATTCAAAGCATTCAATTGAGAATTGCAAAGTTTAAATTAAAACTCAATGTTTTGTACAATAAATTTCATCATTTACAAATTTATTCAAGGCTTTGTGTTTATTACACTACAATTGAAGTAAATTACAAATTTGTTCTATTTCTTCAAGTCTTTGTTGCTTCATCTTCAAGTAATCCATCCAATCCTCTCTTGCCATCCATGCCTCATGTTCATGAAAAAAGAAAAGAAAGTTAGAAATTCAAGCAAAAGTGATGTGTAAAGAAAGGAAAAAGATTCATCACTAGGGTTTGTATGTAGGAGTCCGATTTAAAGATGGTTTGTTTTATCATAATACCTCTTCTCCCATTTTTGCAAATCACAAGGTTGGGCATTGGTTCACAAAAAGGAAAATAAAATACAAGAAAGCCCAAGGATGTCAAAACAACAAGAACATACAAGCAAGCCCAAGGCTATCAAAACAGCAAGAAAATACACAAGCAAACAAAACAAGGCTGTCAAAACAAGCAACAAAGTAATAAAACATAGCAGCAGTAGCAAGGCAAACATCAACTAGGCTGCCAAATACACAAGCAAACAAAACAAGCTGCCAAACAGAGCCAACAAAACCTGCAACAAATACACAAGCCAACAAAGCAGAACAAATACAGCATAAACATAGCAACAACAACAAGGCAAAACAGCAAGCTAGCTTGCTTAACAATCCATTATATCATCACTTTCTTGATTATGCAAACCCTTCAGAATTTATTTGCATCATTGAAAGATGAAAGAGGAAAGATGAAAGAGATATCACCTAGCAAACAACAGTCCAAAATCATGCAAAATGCCAAAGTCAGCCCGGCCCAAACTCAGCCCAAGTGTTGCACAAAAGAGGAAACTCAAGGCCTGCACCTCAAAAGGCCAAAGTCAGCATATCAGAAAATATTTTCCCCCCACTTTTCACCCTGATTTTGAATATAATATACACAATCAGAAAACCAAAGGGAGGATAACAGAACCAGCAAAAAAACAACAACAAAAAGCCTTATTTCATTTTGATACTGTCCCAAAACCCTAGTTTATCTCATCATCTTCCTAACCACAACCCTTCAGAAACAAAGAAAAATTCTAGGTAAGACAGAGAGAAAGAAACCGAGAAATCAACTTCCCTGTCAAAAAATGCCATTCAACCTGCAAACTACACCAGTGACGAAAAGTATACATAAGCAAAAATACACAACCAAAACCGCAACCCTGCAATACAGAAACAACAACAACAAATTTCAGAATCGCAAGCAACGGTAAAAGAAGGGTCGAACGAAGAAGAAAGCATAAAACAAGGATTTCTTACTCACCTTTTGAAGCTGACTCTGACAAGTAACTCTTTGTCTTCCATTTTCATATCTTCATGATTGATAGTTGTTATTATTGATTTTACCATAATTGTTATTGTTGCAAAATATGAGCTGAAAACAAATATATACTCCCCCTGTTCAAAACCACAATTCATAGTTTTCTTTTTACTCCTCACCCTACCATCCTATAACCTCGCCTCTCAAACTTCACTCAACACCCTGCTTGAACCAAAACCGAAAATTTCCAAGCCTGCATAAACTCGTAGCAAAATTGGAGAACCATCTCTTCTTGCAAACTTACGCTCAACAACAACAATCACCGAACCTGCAACGCGAAGAATCCAAATCCAAACGTCAGTGATACAAACCCAACCGGAAGCAATTTCGAGTCACTACCGAATCAAAGAAGGAAGTGGAATCGCAATGAGTAAAGAAATGGGTTAGAGTACCTGAAATCGTCTCCAAGTTTATGCCGTTATATCTGCTTCGTGAGAAAGAAGGGTGAGCAAAGTTGCGAAGCGCGAATCGAATCGGAGATCTCTTGAAAGGATCAATGTATATGAGGATGATGATGTCAGAATTGACGGGGAGAGTATGGATGAATAGAGGAAGCACGATTGGGTTAACGACGGAGAATTTTTTTGGGTGTTGTTGTTGATTTACGCAAAGCTGAAGAAGTTAAAGTGATGGGGGATCGGTTTAATAGAGGAGTGTTGTGAGAGGATGATTGATAATCTGCGAGAGAGAGAAGCTCATTTTATTTATTTATTTATTTATTTTGATTTCCCCTTTCAATTTGTTTTATTGGAACTAACAATAAACAATTAAATCAAATATCCCTTCCCAAGACACCAACTCCCAATGTCGCCTATCCCCCACAATTAGGGTTTTCAGAAAACTTTCTTTCTCCTAGTTGGATCCATATTTGTCGCAGTCTTTTTTTTCCTTCACTTTGCTTATTTTTTTATACAATTGAATTTGTTTTGGGCTCATCTTGCTTTCCTTCTAGCCCAAATCCGAAATCTGCATTATATACCCTCATTTTATGTTTCCATTTTATTACTAATATACTTAGATTCAAATTATTCATTTTATAATTAACATGTTTTATATTTCCACTAGTTTAGATATAATTTAGTAATTTTAAGAGTTAAATTACTTCATATTTAATTAGTAATCCTTAGAATTAAGTTTATTTTAGATTTAATTTATTAATTTTTAGAAATTTTAACCTTTTTGATAACTTAGAATCTTTTAGTTTAGGTTTAAAATTCAAGTTTTTCATAACTAAGTGATTGCTTATTCTTAGTTTTAAAATACGTTGTTTAAAGAAGCTTGTGAATAAATCAAATTAGTTAATTAACATTTTTTGTTTAGTTAACATTCTTTTAAATTTTTTAAATTTCTTCATGATAAACAAAATTTCAAAAAATAATAGAATAGAATTTTATTTTTAATTTTTCTCACAAACAAAATACCAAAAATATTATTTTTCCTATTAGTTTACTTTAATAGTTTGTTTTAGTCTAACTAACTATTTTTTTTAAAATTCAAATTGGTTGTATTGATTGTTTATTTTGACTTTTTTAATCGCATGGATCCATCCCCATTTGTAAATTTGTATCCCCATTCCCGAAAGCTTTGCAATAGCATAGAAATTTAATTTATGCAATTTACTGTTTTCCTTATACTGTATAGTAATTAGGCGTGCATGGCAAGATTTAAAATCAATCAGTAGATAACCTAATTTCAAAGACAAAATAACTTGAATCAAACACACTTTCACACACGCACCTCTAGGGTAACCTCGCTTTTTGCCTCGGAAACACAGTCATGTCCCTCGAATATGGGACGTTTTACCAAAGACCCTTCGATAAAAAAGATCTTAGTCCCTCGATGTCCCTCAATGTTGCCTTCAATAAAACGATCTAGTCCCTTACGAAAATTGCTAAAGCGTCTCACAAGTTGCTTTCTATGATTGTACAATTGACCAGCGCCTGTCCCTTCACATCCAACAATGGGGCTTCTTACCAAATCAATGGTAAGATAGCAACAACTAAGGAAGGAGGAAAAGAACATTAAAGACCCTTTGAGTAGGTAGATTCGCTCATAGTTGCTCTCTTGCTCACAACCAAACATTTTACACCAACACTTTCATATTAAAACCTTTTCAAAAAAACAAACACTTTGTACGCGTTATTATAGAAACGAGAGCCATTACAAAGAAGACACCTTTTAAAAAGCACTTTAAAAACAAATTCCACAAACACATCTTTGAACTATTTTCGAAACAACACTTTGTACGCGTTCTTATAGAAACGAGAACCATTACAAAGACAGTTTCAAAATACTTTAAAAACTCACACCACAAGCACATTCAAACAAAAGCAAGTGATCTAGCAAGCAACTAAGATCTCGTAGATAACTACGGATGAAAAGGGTGCTAATACCTTCCCTTTTCATAATCTACCCCCCGAACTTAAGAAAAAATCTCTAAAGTTCTTTCCTGTTCTTTTCAGCCTTTCCTTTTGGATAAAAGAAAAGTCGGTGGCGAATCTTGCTATCCATACAATTACGATCAAACGCAAAACAACCAAGTCAGTTCTCCCACCGTGTTACAGGACTGGAGACTCTGCTGGGGACAAAACTTAAAAGTGGGGTTACCTTAGGGCTAGATCACCTTTACTTGCCTTCTTTGTTTGACTTGTATAGTTTACATTTTGGTTCTTTGTTTGGGCTTAAATCATCTACTCAGATTTGGGATACCTTATAGGTAAATAGAAATACATTGTGGAAACTGTGAGGGGTATACCGACATGGTCTAAGCAATAGCCACGTTAGTGTGACATATTTGTGGGTACCGGTAGCCCTTGAGTAGTCAAGGAGAATATGGGGCTGCTGAGTGATGTGATGAAGCACTAACTGACTTTTAGAACCTTTACTTGACCAACTTGGCCATTAGGACGTAGTGAGATGATCGGCTTTGGTTTAGTCCAAAGTTGGTAGATAATCTATACTACACTCATTGAGGTTTGGTTTTTGGGATATTTCCGTCGTCATGAAAGAAGCTTGCGATGAAACAATGCCCGAGAAGACAAATCAGTGATATTGAGATCCCTTAGAACCCAATTACTATTAACTAGGACAGGTTGATCCAACTAAACTTCAAGAGGGTACTTACCTATAAGACTCCATGCAAGCCTAAGCCTAAGGATTGGTTTGATTTAACCTGTGCATATGCTTGTACATAACATCATGACATCATACCATAGCATTTTTAGACTAATCATTTCAAGGATTTTGAGATTCATCTCTGTTCTATTTTGTAGGATATGACTCCCACTCGCAGCAACACAATCCAAGTCAACCTTGTAAGAGTACCTTTTTAGCTCAAGGATTTAGTGTCGAGGGTCTTTGAGAATTCTCCATTCACCAAAAGACATGGACGACTTCTCAACTTGGTTACCTCGAGCTTTGATGAAGACATGATGAAGGTGCTTTTCCAGTTCTTTGACCCGTTTCACCATTGCTTTACCTTCCCCGATTACCATCTTGTACCAACTATGGAAGAGTTCTCTCAGCTCTTGGGAATTCCTATCCTCGATCAACTACATATCAACGGTACCGAAAGAGATCCAAGCCCTGAAGAGGTTGGCCAAGCTTTACACTTGTAACAATCTGACGTCACGGCTAACTGAGAAATAAGAAGTGGTGTCAAAGGGTTCTTAGCGAAGTTCTTACTGGAAAAAGCTCCAGATTGTTGGAACAACTTGGATTTACAAGCTTTCGAAGAAATTTTGGCTCTTCACATCTATGGGTTGGTACTATTTCCAAATCTTGACCAACTTATAGATGTGAATACTGTCAAACTCTTTTTATCTCACAATCCAGTGCCTACTTTGTTGGGAGATGTCCTACATTATCTCCACACTCGTACCATGAGGAGAAGAGGAACCCTCATGTGTTGTACTCCTCTGTTGGCTAAATGGTTTGTTTCGCATCTTCCTAGATCTGTTGTGAAGAATGAGCAAGGTTTGAGGTGGTCCAACAGGCTGATGTCACTCAGGCATTCAGATATCTACTGGTGTTCTCGATCCTTGGAGGACATTACTATCATCGATAGTTATGGGGAATTCCCTAATGTTCCTCTGCTTGGCATTAGGGGAGGCATCACTTATAACCCTTTCTTAGCTCTACGTCAGTTTGGGTACACACGAAGAGATGGTCCATATGACACACTCATCCAAGGTGTAGTGTTCGACTATGAAAGTGACAATCAAGACTACCATTGGAGGTTCATACGAGCTTGGAGGATGGTAATCAAGGTGGAAAGTAGGACATTGGGACACAAGAATTCCATTCCCCTTGAGCCTTACCTTAGGTGGGTACGGGCTCGCGCTCAGAGTCTCGCAATGCCTTACCCCTCCATTCTCCCAGTTATCATAGAACTTGTTGTGGAAGGAGATGTCTCATACATTATCCTTCATCCTAACATGCCCACCTCTCTCTAAGGCTTGCAAAGGGATTGAATACAGCTTAAGGAAGAGAGAGACACTTTCGAAGCCCAATTTTACGCCAGCGAGAAGAAAGTTCTGGAACTCACCATGCAACTTCATGAAGAGCGGAGTCTGAACGCCTACATCGCACCAAAGAGGATGCGTTCAAATTTTTTGTCTTAAGAGTTTTTGTATTTTATTTCATTCATTGTAAGCGCAAAGAGGCATCATGTACTCGAACTTTGATTTATTAATATAACATGTGTTCCTTTTTGTCTAAAGTAAATTTAAATCTCTAATTTCCTTGAAATCATTTGCATATGCCTCTTCATTCATCATAACATAAGCAGGTTTCTTACAACAGGTCTCCTTATCTTTCTACTGTTCATTCCAGTGAGATGGATATTGAACAAATAGTAAAAGATCTCCAGGCGCAGAACGCCCAGTTTCAACAAATGTTCTTGACTCTGGAAAAAGGACAAGATAAGTTGAAAACTCTACTGATCAAAGAAAAGAAGAAGAAAGCGAAGAAATCAACCGGTGTTTTGAATCTGGGAAGAAGGTTCAAAGGAAAATCCAGACAGACTCTAGAATTAGCAACATCGTCAGGTGAAAGGGATTATCAAGAAGGGAAAAACAAGGAAGTGACTGAACCTCCAGAATCTGAAGAGGTTGACTACTCTGAAGAGCAGTATCCTCCAGCTGACCACATATACAAACAGTTGGAAGATCGCCTCAATTCTATGGAGATCCAGAAGGTACCCGAGTTAGATTTTGAGGAGCTAGGACTTGTCTTAGGGGTTGTCATACCAAAGAAATTCAAGGTCCCCACTTTCACTAACTATGACGGTGTCTCTTGTGCAAAGCTGCATTTGAGATCATACGTTAGGAAAATTCAACCCCATACTGCAGATAGGTTTCTATTGGTACATTTCTTCCAAGAAAGCTTGTCAGGAATGCATTTGGATTGGTTCTATCAGTTGGAAGGGACCAACATCCGTAATTCGGAAGATTTGGCAGCCACTTTTTACAAGCAATACCAGTATAATGCTGAATTAGATCTAACACAGACACAGTTGCAAGGCATGTCTATGGGTACAGGTGAAGGTTTCAAGACCTATGCTCAAAAATGGCGGGATCTAGAAGGGTCCAACCCCCTCTATCTGACAGAGAATTGGTGCATTCTTCAAACACTTGATCAGAAGCTCCTCGACTGGGTTTACCGAATTAATCATGACTGGTGAATGGGTAGAAGCGGGTATAAACAGTGGCAAAATTCAAAGATATGCATCCTCGAGCGTGATGAAGAAGCCCTTTACCAGAAAGAAAGAGGCCAGTGTTACATATGACCATAGGAAGCGGGACAGGACTGGACGCCATCCAGCAGTAGGGGCTGTCATGATCTCTAAGCATGCACCAACTCAACAAAGGAACAATCAGTCTAGAGCGGAAAGGCTAGTAAGACAGTTTACCCGAATAAATATGACATTGTCTCAAGTCTTAACGCATTAGTTAAAATCTAATCTGGTAACCTTGCGGGAAGCTCCGAAGAATCCCAACACTGCCTCTCCCTGTTATAACAAAAATGCTCGTTGTGCTTACCATTCAGAAAGTCCAGTTCATGATACAAACGACTGTTGGGCTTTGAAAAACAATGTGCAGGACCTTCTCGAGGCAGAGGAAATTTAATTTGACGCTCCTGAGATCCCAAATGTTATCACCGCTCCTATGCCCAAGCACGACCATGGTGTTAACGCTATTGAAGATGATGTGTTTTTTACTGTTGTTGATGAACTTGTTACTCCCCTCCTAACCGTCAAAAGGAACCTGTTGAAGGCCAGTTTATTTCCAGGATGTGGCGAAGGCTGCCACCTTTGTTTATCTCTACCGACTAGTTATCATTTATTAAAGGTGGGTGTCCAACGCCTGATGGATGACAAAGAGATTTTGTTTGAGAAGATCCCCGTTCCAACCATTGCTTACAGGGATGTTTAAATAATAACCATTTCCACCAATCCTCCCAAAGTCTCTACCAAAAGACCCGTTAAGATTACATCTATTCCAAAAGTGACTCCACCGATAATTACTATGCCAGGGCCAATCCCGTACTTCTCAGAAAAAATTGTTTCCTGGAACTATGGGGGTGACGTCTACTACCATGGTGTCAAGCAAGAATGGCTGGCTGTTGAAGACCCGGTTTTTGAGAAGGCTGACCCCGACATCGACAACATCGTGGGAACCAGAAAAATAACCAGAAGTGGAAGAGTGTTCTCCCCTAATATTTCTCCTCCGAAAGCTGTTACCAGTCCTGTGATCATTCCTGCTTTTGTTCCTGCTGATACTACTACTACAGTTCCTGTGATTACCCCTATCACCAAGTCGACCGAGACTCGGGGCAAAGAAATTTTGGTTGAGCCTGTCCAGATGAAGGCGCAGTCAGTATCTATCCCAGAGGCTTCCAAGAAGGAGATGGAAGAAATTTTGAAAATTATAAAGAGAAGCGACTATAATGTAGTCGAACATCTAGGGCAGACCCCTTCAAAGATTTCTATGCTAGCTTTACTGTTGTACTCCGAAGCTCATGCGAAGGCCTTGGTGAAATTTATTAAAACTTCCCATGTGCCACAGGAAACCTCTACTGACCAATTTGAAGATTATGTGGCCAGTTTGATAGGTGATAATGGTTTGGGCTTTTCTGATGCTGATCTGACACGTAGAGGGAGTAAACACAATGAGGCGTTGCATGTCTCTGGTAGATACTGGTTCATCATTGAATGTGCTGCCTAAGAAGGCTTTAGATAAACTAGATTGTGAAGGTTTGACCTTAAAACCGTGAAACATAGTGGTAAGGGCCTTCGACGGTTCAAAGAGAATGGTGCACGGGGAGGTGGACATTCCCATCAAAGGTGGAACTCAGACCTTCGATTCAACTTTCTATGTGATGGATATTCGCCCTTCCTATTCCTCTTTATTAGGACAACCTTGGATTCATGACGCTGGTGCCGTCACCTCTACATTACATCAGATGTTGAAGTACCCAATAAAGGGAAAAATCATCACTGTCCATGGAGTGGAGGAGTATATGGTCACTCACCTGAACTCCTTCAGATATGTGGAAATGGATGGTGAATTCATCGAAACTCCGTGTCAGCATTTCGAGGAAGTCCCGCAAACAGTTGCAGCAACCAAGACTGTTTCCAAAGTCCCAAAGATTACCAGACCTCCACTAAAGATAGCTTCTCTGAAAGATTCCAAGGCAGTAGTCGAAGAAGGTGGGTGTATCATTTGGGGCCAACTCCTAGATATTCCCTACAAATCTGACAAATTTGGTTTGGGTTTTACTTCAGGAGCCCAGAAAGTTATTCTTCGTGCTCGTTCCGGGGAACCACCTTTGTGGATCAGCAACCATGGAGTCAACGCAATGGAAGATAGTGATGACAATTGTGACCTAGAAGAATGGATTTTTACAACTATTAGCGGAGGACTCAACAACTGGGAAGCCAAAGAATTTGTCCATATTACTTTTATTCAACAGTAATTGTCTTTAAATTTTTGTTGGACTTGTAATAATTAAACAATTTAGACTTTAAAACCTTGTGTCTTACCCGAGGCACAACGGTCCATTTGTGAGGGTTGTTACTTCATTTTCATATGTCATCAATGAATCATGGACGTTTTGCATGCAAATTTTAAGCTCTTTATTCTTATTTTTTTTCTACATTTTTATTTTTTTTCAAAGATAGCTATGCTCTTACACACACTCACATATCAAAATGCAGATCCACATCCACTCAGGATCCCATGGGTAACGATTCTGCTATGGCCTATTGTGACTTTGAAAATCCGATCTACCAAGCCGAAGACGAAGGTGAGGAAGATTATGAGGTGCCATGGGAACTAGCCATGTTACTACAACAGGAAGAAAGGACCATACATCCCCACAAAGAACTGGTTAACATAGTTAACTTAGGTACCGAAGAGGACAAGAAAGAAGTCAAGGTAGGTGCCAATCTGGAACCTAGTGTCAAGAAACGCTTAAATCCGTTACTACATGACTATGTTAAGGTATTTTCCTGGTCATAAGAAGACATGCCAGGACTTGACGCTGATATCGTGGCCCATTGTCTGCCGACAAAAGAAGACTGCCCTCCGGTAAAACAGAAAGTCCGTCGCATGCAGCCAGAAATGTCAGAGAAGATCAAGACTAAAGTCATGAAACAGTTCAACACCGGATTCTTAGCCGTCACCTCCTATCCACAATGGGTCGCCAATGTTGTTCCAGTGCCTAAAAAGGACGGTAAAGTACGCATGTGTGTGGATTACAGAGATTTGAATAGGGAATTCCCTAAGGATGATTTCCCGCTTCCCCGTATCGATATTCTGGTTGACAACACCGCACAATATAAAGTATTCTCCTTCATGGATGGTTTCTCCGGGTACAATCAAATCAAAATGGCACTTGAGGACATGGAGAAAACAACATTCGTCACACATTGGGGCACGTTCTATTACAAAGTTATGCCATTCGGGTTGAAGAACGCTTGGGTAACTTATCAGCGCACCATGGTTCCTCTGTTTCACGATATGATCCATCACGAGATAGAGGTCCACGTGGATGACATGATAGCCAGATCTCAAACTGAAGAGGAACACCTTGACCATTTGCATAAACTATTTGAAAGACTGAAGAAATACAAACTAAGGTTAAACCCGAGTAAATTTACATTTGGAGTAAGGTACGGTAAACTCCTAGGCTTCATTGTCAGCGGTAAAGGTATCAAAGTGGACTCTGCAATGGTAAAAGCAATACAAGAAATTCCTGCTCCTCGCACTGAGAAGGAAGTCACATGATTCTTAGGACGGCTAAACTACATCGCTAGGTTCATTTCTCACCTAACCACTACTTGTGAACTAATCTTCAAATTACTGAAGAAAGATCAAGTGTTGGATTGGAACAACGACTGCCAGGCTGCCTTCGACAGTGTTGTACCCCAATTTTCCCCCCTAAGATTCCCCCTATCATATCATGTCAACTTGATCATAACAAAATCACATTAGGGTTGGTTCCTCCTTTTTTCTATCTCCTATCTTTAAGTTTCCTCTTGAGGAATTTCCAAGCACCTTGGTTGTGTATTTTGTATAAGTGTTGTTTACTAACTTCTAATCAAAATACAAAAAAATATTTGTCTTTGTATATATTTTTTTTGTAGGTACCAAGTCGAAGCATCTGACAAATGAGGATTTCGACTTGTATCAATCCACAGAGGCTTGTGTCAAACTCATGAAAAGTTGATCAATTCTGTATTGTGTCGAAAGGCAGCTTGTATCAATCCACAGAGGCTTGTGTCGAACTCATCCAAAGCTGATCAATTCTATATTGTGTCAAAAGGAAGCTTGTATTGATCCATGTAGGCTTGTGTCGAACTCATGCGAGTTGATCAATTCTGTATTGTGTCGAAAGGCAGCTTGTATTGATCCATGAAGGCTTGTGTCGAATTCATGCGAGTTGATCAATTCTGTATTGTGGCGAAAGACAGCATGCATCGACCCATAAAGGTATGTATCGACTCATCCAATTATGTATACCTAGAATGTGTCGATACATGCATGTTATGTATCGACTCATCCTGTTTGTATAACTAGCATGTGTCGACATATACGTGCTATGTGTCGACTCATGCAGATTGTTTGATTCTGAAATATGTTGAAATAGCAGTATGTATCGACACATAGAGGCATGTATTGACACATGCTGTGTTATACAACTAGGATGTGTCGATGCATACAACCCATGTATCGACTCATAGTAGCAAAATACACGTGATTTTTTGAAAAAAGCGAGCAATTTCAAACTGTTATCTCTTTGGCTCCAATTTTTCTGCATAATTTGAAAATTATATCACTAATTCAAATTTTGGCTCCAAGAATCAATTACCAAATTACCACTAATCCCAATCCTAAACTCTATAAATAGAGACCCCATTTCATTCAAATTATAAGCTTTTGATAGCCAAACTCATCTTGCTAAAAAATCTCTCAATCCTCTCCATCTACCAAATTCACTCAAAGCTCCATTTTCAAAAAAAGGATAGTAAGCTTTGCATTGAAGCTTGCTAATCTTTGAGCTAAACCTTCATCCAAACACTTTTTCTTCATCAATTCTCTATATCCAAGCTTTGGTAATTGATTCTTGTGGTTGAATTGAAGCAAATTCTGGAAGTTGTTTGATAATTCTCTAATTCCACCTTTGGTAAATTGGATCATCATCTTTCACAATGTGATCTCTTGTGGAATTCTGGTTTTGATTCATTGAGCACTGTTTTTTATGATTCCATTAGTTCTATTTTCTCATAATTTGATGGAATTTTCATGCTCAATTGGATCCATGATCATAAGGTGTTTGATGAAAAGTTGGAACAAGAATTTCATCCTTGAAATGCTATTTTTCTACTGATTTTAACAGGTTGCAATCAATTGTTGCAACATTGCAATTGTTTGTCACAGAAAATTGATTTAAAAAAAACTGCACTGATTTAATAGGTTGCTGTCGAAGCACAATCGATTATAACAATGCCAAAAATACTTTTTCTGCCTCATTTTGGGATTGTTTCGATTCAAATATTTTTCTGCTCACTCTCTTTGATGAATAATTTGGATTACAATTTTAAATGTACAATTTGTCATTAAACTTAATGGACTTTGTGATGTAGATGAAGTTGGATAAATGTTCATCAATTCAAATCTACCTAAGAGTGAATTATTTAATTCATTTTTGGTGCTTTGGTAATGATATATTTAATACTTTAATCCATCTAGAGGAGTGGTTGGATTTAAAGATGAAAGAGTTTTGAAATGGTGATCCAAATTAGCTTATCATTCCCCTCCCTATTCATCTTATCCCTTTATTTTTTAATTGTGCTACATGTTAAGGGATGGTGATCTCTATATCATTTATCCAAACATGAAGTACATAGATTGCTATTGACCAGCCTCAAAATAGGTGCGACTTCTACATAAGTCCACTTACGATTGCTTAACATAACGCTAAATTTTGTCCCAATTCGAATAAATGATCATTTGTGGCCCAAACTTATGATTGCAAGCCCAAGTATGTTAATTTGATCTCTTTGATCCAATAACCTTGAGATTTATTGTGTGGAGGCTTTGGTTCTACCAATCCTCTAATGGATCTACAACACCTTTGGTCAATGCGGATCACTTAAACATCACTGATCATTAAATGTTATTTTTGAGGATTCCAAAATGGATGATATACTTGACAAAAAGCAAATTCAACTTGTTGTGTGGAGGCTTTGGTTCTACCAATCCTCTAATGAGTTCTGATCTAACTTGATCAGACTTGGACCGTCACGGCTGGCTCCGAGCTGAAGTTTTGAACGAGGTGGGGGGGGGGGGGGGGGGTACCTGCAAGACACTCCGATGCTGAAGTAAGTAAGAGCACGAGTAGGCAATAGTAAGTATGGTTAGAATGATGAATACCTGACCCTCTGGAAACAGAGGGTATTTATAGCCCCCAGCGCTGGGCCAAGGTTCCTTCATTGGGCCGGGCAGGTTTGGCCCAATGGAGGAACTGCCAGGTTCTACGTGTGTAGTGGGGACCCGCACGTGGTCCCCTCCCTGGATGTTCTGCGTGAAGTGCGGGCGGACAGAGACGCGGTCTTTTCGGGGTCTCGTTGGGAGTGTAGTGGACTGAGTCTGCCCTAGTTGGGGTGCTCGAGGTGATGTCGAGCTGGACGGTAGGATGTCGAGCTGGACAGTTGGAGGTCGAGCAAGTAGCCTCAGGGAGCACGTCGGGCACGACTGTGACCTTTTGGTCGGCGTGGCCCTCAGCAAGTCCGTTTGGATTGGGCCTTATCAATGCTATTGGGCCTGTCGGGCCCAGTCCAGAACAGGAGCCCCCAAAGTCGTGGTTCCTCGGGTTAGGAGCCATGGCTTGATCTTAGGTTGCTTCCGTTTCTGGGTCTCGCGCCCGGGTCAGAGACAACGCTCCCCGTGGGGTGCTCCTCGCGGAGAGTGCTCGGGGATTCCTCAACGGCGCGTCTATCGAGCGCGTGAGGTATCTTTTGGGAGTTGTGCCGCCACCCTATGAGGATAGGGTCTTCATTGCCTAGGGAGCCGTGCGTCGAGGAGAGAAACTCTGTGGTTGCCCGAGGTGACATTTGGTATTCCACGTCATCACTATAAATAGGATCCTTGGGCCCCATAACGCGTTACTACTCTTTGCGCTCCTGCTGCTGCTGTTCTTCTAGATTTTCATAGCATAGCTGCGATTCCCGTCACAGATTCCTTTCCTCCGTTGCCGAATCCACTCCTTGATTCCAAGTAAGTGACTTATCTTCTTTGTTTTCCTGTTGCGATGCATGATTTTCATCGTTGTAGACGTTTTAGGGACTGTGCGCGTGGGACTAGCCCAGTAAATTCATGTTTAGCTCGACAAATTCATGCTTAGGACCGGCAAACCCACGCTCGTGGCCGATAGATACATGGTTTAGGTTATAATCTGCAGTGCTGCCCGGGGTCTTCATGATCCAGGGCGCCTGATTCATGATCGTGCCCGGTATGTTCATGGCTCTGGCTATAGGTTTTATGATGTTGCTTGCCATGTTCATACCTTGGGTCGGCATATTCGTGAGTGACCGCATTGTCGGTTTGCTTAGGCGGCTTGGAGAAGGTCTCGTCGAGTTATCCGAACGTCGGGGAGGTGACTGCTATTTTGTTTCAAACTAACTTTATGGTCGTGCGTGGAGCGACATGGTTTGTCGCACACTACATCTGGTCTGTTACGTCGAGCATATGGTTTCGTGCCCAATTGACTGGTTTCCCGTGCTCTGCAGGTAACCATGGTGGACGAGCCGTGCTCTTCTGGACGCCCCGAACGGGAGGAACAAAGTGCCGATGAGGCAGTGAGTTTGATCGACACTGTCGACGACCCTCTGTTGGACTGGGTGGGCGCCGAGCCCAGAGGAATCGCGTCGATCTATAGCCGGCGTAACCGAAAGCCATATGCTGTCCTTGAGGTGAGCCACGATCAGCCTGATTTTCAAAAGAATTTCGTCGTTACGCGACCGACCTCCACTGCCCGGATCTGCTTGGTGTACCCCGAGTATAGTTTCCCCATGTACGAAATTGCGTTCAAAGACCTTGGGCTGCAGCTGCCCTTCAGTGACTTTCAGGCCGGGGTCTTCGCCCATTTGGGGCTGGCCCCGTCGCAGCTACACCCGAACTCGCTCGCCTTTATCCGGGCGTTTGAGCTGACATGTCGTTTTCTGAGGATCGGGGCGACTATACCTCTCTTCTTCAGAATTTTCCATCTGCAGCGCCAGTCCTGAGGAGGAAAGCACAGCTGGGTCTCCTTAAAACAGTCGAAGAGACTATTCAAGATGTACATGGACTCCGTGAGGGGTTTTAAAGACAAGTGGTATGTCGTGAGGCCGGTTACCACGACCACTTTAGAATCCCTGTACGAGGAGGAAGCGTCGATGAGCGACGATGACGGGGAGGCGATTTTAGATAACGACGGGTATCCCGTGATGGCACGCACGGCCAAGTTCCCCGTGCATTGGATGTTCAGGCATTATGAGCACGGTACTAGATACTATCATACCTCTGCGGGTGACATGTGTTCCGAGGATGAGAAGGCGTACGACACTCTTTGTCGGTTCGTTGACAGCTTCCACCCTGCCAGGTGTGCCACGAGGGAGGGGGAAGATGTCCTGGACGAGGAGGGTTATCCAACATTCGAGGCCCGACCGATCGATACTAAGGCACTCGTGGAGTGCCAGTCGTTCAGGCAGGCTACTCGTCTGCTAGGTTGTTTATTGCTTGAATTTCTTTGCTTGTCATTTGTTTGCGTATTTGCTCGACACTGACCCGGTTTTTATTTTGTGCAGGTTCGATGGCCGGGCGATGGGAAAGACTCTTGAAGCTGTCTTGCGACCAAAAGCGGGGCAGGAGGGTTGTGAAGGCTCCCCAAGCAACGAGGATGGGACCGCCGCATAGTCCGAGCGCCCCTCATGTGGTGAGGGTGGATTCGTCGCCTAGATCGGGGGCCGCGTCGGAAGAGATCCCAGAGGTTCAAGAGGTCGATCCACATGCCGACCTGATACAAAGAAAGAGGAACAGGGTGGAAAGCGGGCCGGCGGTCGGCGAGGACGCCAGCGCCGTAAGGTCCTTCGGGTTGCCCCCTTGCTTCAAAGAGGAGGGTTTCTTTGAGGGATTCCCTTTGTATGTGGTTGCCTACGAGGCCGAGACTATCAGGAGGACGAGTAAGGAGGACCGGAGGAGGCATCTGGCTGCCAATATGGCCGGGCTGGTGAAAATGGCCGAAATGGCCGTTGTGCTATCCGAGGAAGGGGAGGATCCTGTCTGCATTGAAGCATTGGAACAGGAGAAAGCGGCCCTTGCCTCGAGTTTGCGCAAATTAAGGACTTCCCTGGAACGCTCCAAGGAGATGTTCCGCGAACAGGCATCGCTGCTGGCTGCCGAGAGGGAGATGCTGATTCTGGAGAAGGAAAACTCGAGGAAGCTAGCCGAGGAGGGAGAGCTTCTCCGTGCGGACCGGGAGCGTTTGGAGATCGATATCGGGCGCCTAACCTAACAGATCGAGGACCTGAAAGTCGCCATGCTTCCTGCCGAGGACGAGCCGGAGGATATAGCTGCTTTGAAGAGTCGATCGGAGCTGGTCGCCCATATCCGGCTACTCAAAGCAGACTGCGTCGGTGCTATGGTGGAGGGGTTCGACTCCGCAGTCGGCCAACTTTCCTTGCTAAATCCTGGTTTGGTCACTGAGGGGACGGGCTACACATATTAGATCGTGGATGGCGCGATCGTGCCCCCGCCCGACTCTCCTGTTGTCGACAATGACGGTTCCGGGGAAACATGATTGTAGGATGATGGGCCTACGTGCCTTTGATATTTGTTTGTATTTTTTGGGCCTGCGTGCCCGTTGGTTGTACTTCACGAACATCGCCGGCCTTCTTTGTCGGTTTATACTTATTGCTTTGTTGCCTTCGGGCGTTTTTTTGAATGAATGTTGTTTCAAATTTGATTGTTTGCCCGTGCTTGATTCTTATTTTTGCATAAAAATTAGCCTAAGTTATGGGCCCGAGGAGTGCCCGTAAGTGGCTGTGACTTAGCTGGCGAGTTTGCCCGCCTTTCGTTTGTATACGTGCCCGGCCTTCTCTCGATGGCCAGAGTCACCTAAGTGTTGTACTCGAGGGGAGAGACTTCCTTTTGACCCTTTTAGATGGCCCGTCATTCTTGACGACTTGTCGGGCAGATGGAGCGGAGTCGCTCAATCGGGCGCGAAGCCCGGTAGGGACTATTTGCCCTTGGTGTGAACTGCCCATCGCGAGCTGGGTGTTATGCCTTACAGGTACTACGACGATGGAGCTCGGTGTAGTTGTCCACGTCGGGCACTATCGATTGGTCTTGTTTGTTGAGCGATGTTGTACGATTTAGCCGTATGTCGGGCTTGTACCTCAGCCTCTATACGGAGTTGGACGTTTTTCCTCGTTGACCGGGCGCGGGTGCCGATGGTCGAGGGTCCTAGGTGTTGGTAGTTTTTAACTATAATACTGCTTTAGCTTAGCAGCGTTCCAGGGTCGTGGTAATGGCTCTCCGTCTAATTGCTCGAGATAGTACGCCCCGATACCAATGGTACCGTGGACGCGATAAGGTCCTTCCCAGTTCGCGGCCAGCTTCCCTTGGCGGGAATCCTTCTGGTTCCTACGTAATACCAGGCTGCCGATTTCGAACTCGCGCTTGATGACCTTGTCGTTGTGGCGTAGAGCCACTCGTTGTTTTAGGGTGGCTTTGCGCAGGGCTGCACCAGATCGGATTTCCTCGACTAGGTCGAGTTCGTCCCTTAGTGCCTCGTCGTTCATTTCTTCGTCGAGGGGGTTCTCTGTTCGTCTGGAAGGTTCCATGATTTCAACTGGGATAACGGCCTCGGTGCCATATGTCAATCAAAATGGGGTCTCGCCCGTTGTTGAGTGGGGCGTGGTTCGGTATGCCCACAAGACGCTGTAGAGCTCCTCGACCCATCCCCTCTTGGCTTCGCCGAGTCGGCGTTTGAGTCCCCGGAGGATGACCCTGTTCGCGGCCTCAGCCTGCCCGTTGGTTTGAGGGTGCTCGACAGAAGTGAAGTGTTGTTTTGTCCCGAGTTTGGTGACGAAATCTTGGAATCCGTGGTTGGTGAATTGGGTGCCGTTGTCGGTCACCAGCGCCCTCGGAATTCCGAATCTGGCGAGGATGTTTCTTTTGTAGAAACGAAGGATGTTATGTGATGTGATCTTCGCGAGAGCCTCGGCCTCGATCCATTTCGTGAAGTAATCCACGGCGACGATGAGGAATTTGTTCTGGTAGTTTCCTTGCACGAAGGGCCCGAGGATGTCCATACCCCACCTGGCGAATGGCCACGGGGACGACAGTATGCTCAGCTCGTGCGGAGGAGCGAGGTGCATGTCCCCGTGTTTCTGGAACTTGTCACATTTCTTGACGTGTTCCTTGGCATCCTGCTGCATTGTCGGCCAGTAGTATCCCGCTCGAAGGGCTTTCCTCGCTAAGGATTTACCACCCATGTGCTGGGCGTTGATCCCTTCGTGTATCTCCCGCAGTACTTCGGGGACTGTGGACTCGTCGATGCATTTTAGGAGGGGGATGGAGAATCCTCTGTGGTACAGTTTCTGCTCGAGAACCACGTAGGAACATGCTCGTGGCTTTGTGACAGTAGCTTCGGCCTGGTTCGATGGGAGTTCGCCTTTTGTCAGGAAATTGTAAACCGGGTTCATCCAGGACGTCGCATCCCCGATGGCATGGATCTCGACTGTAGTCGAGGGTCGTTCGATACTTGGACGCGCTAGAGATTCCTGGATGACGGATTTGTTCCCGCCCTTCTTTCGTGTGCTCGCGAGTTTGGATAATATGTCCGCCCTCGTGTTTTGCTCGCGGGGAACATGTGAAATTTCTGCTCGTACGAACTTTGTCATGTATTTTTTGACTACGTTCAAATACTCGATGAGGTTGTCATTTTTGGCCTGGTAGCTCCCCTGTACTTGAGAGGCGACGAGCTGGGAGTCGGTGTAGATCTGTACCTCGCGGGCCCCCAGATCCTCGGCCAGTCTCAGTCCTGCGAGCAGGGCTTCATATTCTGCCTGGTTGTTTTACGTCGGGTGTTGTACCCCAAAATTTGCCCTCCCATATTCTTCAAGAAATTGCCAAGTCATGCTTCAAAATTCCCCAAGGGTTGCACAGTTCAAGGGCCTCCTAACAGTCAAGATTAGGGTTTTGGTTCTGATCAAGAAAATGAAGTTTCCAAGGGGCCAATCAAGTCCCACATGCCTATAAACATGGTCAAGCATCCTCATACAAAGTTTCAAGACTTTCAGCACAAAATTGCACAGTCAAAACCCTAATTGCACTACAGTCAACTGTAGGGGCAAAATGGTCATTTGACAGTCAAAAGTTCAAATTTTTGGTCAACATCTCATTTTGAAGCCACAAACATCATTTGATCAATGCTTGATCATGATTCTCAAAGCTAGGCTCAAAAATCATCAAGATGCAAAAGTTTCCTTATTTGGATAGTTGAAAAAGTCAACTGTAAATTGACCAGGGCATAACATTCACATGGATTATCAGAAAAATTCCATCCAAAGCTCATTTTGAAGAGAAAGACATTTCCTACAACTCCTCTTCATACTCCAAGTCCAAGAAATGCTCTCACAAAAAGTTATCAATTTCAACATTATAGGTCATTTTCAAAAGTCAACAAAAAGGGACTTTAAGTCAAAGGCCATAACTTGAGATTGGTAAATCCAAATGACATGGGACCAAAGGAATTGGTTACAGGACTGAAATACCTTTCCAAAATGTCCAAGAACATGAGCAAAGCTTAAAAATTGAGCAAGTTATGCCTTGTGGAAGTTGGGAAATTTTTGGATATTTTGAAAAGTCAACATTGATTCAAATGACCTAAAATTGCTAATGGGCCTCTTTTTCTTCCACAATTCATTATCCAAGGCATGTGCACGACCATTTGGCCCAAAGGGAAGTTTTTCTTCATTATTTATTTATTTATTTGGATTTTTATTATTAATAATTCATTTAAATTAATTAAAATACATGAAAAATGTTAAACCTACTATTTCAAATCTTTTTGTGCATAAAACATCTCAATATTTCGTGCAAAATCAAATTAGGGAAGAATTGAAGTTGATTGGATATGATTGAGAGCTAAAAAGCATGAAAAAAGATTGAAAAATTATGGTTTGCAAATCAAATCTTTTTCACATCAATGCATGGATTTTGATCAAGTTTCTTAACCTAAAACACTCACACATAAGTACAGAATGAAACCCTCATGCCCAAAACCTGGAAGCTGCGCCATATGCCAAGAAAGAAAACTTGAATTTTCCAAGAAAAGTCCAAAACTGAAAACCATATTCCAGTGCTTTTCAAAGTAAAACAACCGTTCTATCACATTCCTGGGACATCAAGCAACGCATTTGGATCAAAACCACAAGCTTCCACCCCCAGAAACGTGAGAACGACCTCACCCTGTACAGAAAATATTCGATACTCTTGCATCTCGATTCATACATTTTTCATAATTTTTGATGCTTGATTTGTGTTCATTATATGATTCTGATGCTAACTGTATAATTTAATTGTATTTTTACCACTCATACGCGAAATTGCCATTAAAGCATCCTAGGTTTTCAGACTTGCAAAATTAGGGATTCTCTTATCCAGAAAAATTGGAGCACAAGACCCAGACCATCAAAATCAGGACCTTCATACAAACTCAGTGATGGGGTCGCGCTCAATTTATGAGCCACCCTGAGCTAATCGCTATTTTTCAGAAACTGGCCTAAGGGAACGTTTAAAAAACCGTTGCTAATTGTTTTTGTGTTTCAGGAAAAAATAAGCCAAGGAAGAAGAAGGGTGCGTGGCCATCAGTAATTGGCTGGTTCAAAAATTCGCGCTAAAAAAATCATTAACGCGTGGTTTTGTTTCATAATGATTGTTTGTTAATTAATATACAAAACGCGTGCTTGGTTCAATTGGCAAAGTTGGTTAGTGGTAATCCTCATGACCTGGGTTCGAGCCCCAGGTCCTCACCCTTTCCATATTATTTTTTCACTAACATTCCTATGCAGTTCAAGCCTTGAAGACCACCATGCATCCCTTGATCCAGATTGCCACGCGCCCACAGAGATTGATCCAGTGGCTCTGATCAGAGGAGCACCATGATCGTTGGTCAACACACCTGCACGCTAGCACAAAAGTCAACCAGGCTTTGCAAAAGATGGGCCCAAATTGCTATAATTCACCTCCTATTTGGGGACAGAACCCCCCTAGGTTTGCAAATTTTTTATTTCTTTATTTTCATTATTTTTACTTTCTTTCAATTTTTTTTTTATTTAATTAATTTAATATTTTCATAATATATAAAAAACACCAAAAAATCAGAAAAGATAAAAAAAAATAATTTTTATTTTAGTATTTTTGTAAATAAATTGCATTAATTAACTTTAGTTATTAAATTAGGTTTAATTGTAATATTTTCCTTAATAAAATCTAAAATTGGTAGAATTAGGGTTTATAATCATTTTTATCCTTTTTTCTTTTCTTTCATAATAATTAAATATTTCTTATTATTTATTTTTGTAATAAAATTGCATGTAAAATAATTAGGTTTAATTTTAGGTTAAAATTTAATACTTTCTTAACAAATAAAATTTTTTAGAATTAGGGTTAGTTTCTCAAGTTCATTTAATTCTTTTTTCCATTAAAATCTTAAAATACCAAAAACAACATTCTTTTCATTTTAATTTTATTAATTTAATAATCGTTTAATTTAATTTAATTAAAAAGGGTCCAACGCCCTCGTTTCAATTGAAAATCTCAATGTGCATATTCATTTCTTTTTTCTTTTAGTATTTATGTACCTCTCCCAAAGTCGTGTAATTAATTTCTCGCACTTTACTTTTCTTTAAGTCTTTATTTTTTCTGTCAAATCGGGTTTTGGAAATTTTGGCGATGTGGACCCGCGCCTTTTGTAATAGCTTTAGAACTTTTACTTCTCGCAACTTTTTAACTGTTAATCAAGGCATGCAAGAATGAATGACAACAAATAAAAACAAACGATAGATCACTTTGACATGACAAGATAAATACAAATGAAAACGACACATAAATCACACACCACCACTAGGGTACGCCTCACTGTTGCCTTGCCTCGAAAGGTGATCGTCGAGTAGAGGATGTCTTAGTAAGTCCTCATGATCCGGGAACCTGGCATGAGGGTAGCTTCTAAGGTGTCTTCCCATTGCTCTGGTGATCACCATGTCCCGAACCTAGAATTGACCCGAACACCTCCAACGGTGGTGCTACCTACCTCTCAATGGTGGGATGGCACTACTTTAAGGACATTTACACAGACGAATTCCTTAGGGTAGGTAGGTTCTCGTAGATACTTGCTCTAATTCAAAACAAAACAAATCAAAAATACTTTTCACACCGACACCTTTTCAAAAGCTTTCGAAAGCAATTTTTCAAACACTCTTGAGGACCGATACAAGAGTCGAACTGAAATTTTCAAAGAAACTTTTTAAAACCCACAGTTGAAAAGCAAACAAACCATTTTTGAAAACACAAGTGAGCAAGTATCTAAGAGCCCATGGATAACCATGGATAGAAAGGGTGCTAACACCTTCCCTTTCTATAATCTACCTCCCGAACCGAGAGCAATCTCTTTAAGGAATTTTTCTGTGCTTTTGTCCTTTCCATTTGGAGAAAATAAAAGACGGTGGCGACTCTTGCTTCCGCGACATTTCGCGAACCAGCGTTAAACAGTCAGTTCCAGATCCACCGATCACAGAACTGGCGACTCTGCTGGGGAATATTAAACTTAAAGTGAGGTGTACCTTAGGGTTAGTTCATAACTGTGTTTTCAATTGTATTGACTTGTCTGCTTTAAATTTGTGGGTTGCATGGGAGTTACATAGATCCTAACCCAGATTTGGGGATACCCTGTTTAGGTAGCATAAGCTGTGAGGGACCTGTCCGGCATAGACCAACACGGGTGAAGCAGTGGCTACGTTGGTGTGGCACCTTGGTCTGTACCGATATCCCTTGTGTTGCAACGAGGAGAATATGGGTCTTCTAAGGAGTCATCAAGCACCAACAACCTTAGAACCTTAAATGTCACAACTTGGCCATTAGAACAGTAGCAGTATGCTACGCCCATTGAGGCTAAACTCTCGTGATGGTTCTGGCTGCAAGAAAAGATTGCGATGCTGGAGTTATGACCGATTGAGGGTAGTCAATGATATTGGGATCCTCTAAGAACCCGGTTACTTTGATAGGACAAGTATGAACCAACAAACTGAAAGAGGGTAGTACCTAGACCTCATGCTGGCCTAAAATTTAAGGGTTTGCCTTGTGTGACTTGTATGCCTTACCATGTTTGCCTTTGTATCTATTTGTGGTGTGCTTTATCATAACATCATAACATCATAAGCATTGCATGCATCCTGCATAAGGACTGACCATTTCAAAGACAAGAGGGTTTCACCTTTGCTCTGTTTTGTAGGACATTATGATGCCTGTGCGAAGGAATACTATCCGATTCAATTTTGTTTTTCACCTGAGTTGCTTGAAGAGTTGGTTAGCAGAATTCCAAATACCACTTCCTTCATTCAGAGGCATGGTTCTCTTCTCAGTTTAGTCACTGCAAAGCGGGATCAACAGTTGATGAGTGTTCTGACCCAGTTCTATGAACCTCTGTACCAGTGCTTCACCTTTCAAGACTTCCAGCTGGTCCCTACCCTGGAAGAGTTCTCTGATTTGCTTGGTATCCCTATCTTGGATCAGACTCCCTTTACTGGTTGGGAAAAGACCCTCAGGCTTGAGGATGTTGCTGCAGCTCTTCCCCTGACACATCAAGAGGTAATGGACAATTGGGTGACTAGAAGCGGAGTTAAGGGTTTCTTGGCCAAGTTTCTGATCGGTAAAGCTAACAGTTTCTGGAATGACCTGGACTTTAGGGCATATGAAGACATCTTGGCTCTCTTAATCTATGGGTTAGTCTTGTTTCCTAATCCTGACAACTTCATCAATGTCACGACCATAAGGATCTTTATGTCTCAGAATCCTGTGCCCACTCTCTTGGGTGACATCTTGCAACAACTTCATGCTCGTACTACCCGAAGACGAGGAACCCTATGGTGTTGTATCCCTTTGTTGGTGAGGTGGTTTATTTCGCACCTCCCCAAGTTCGTACTGAAGAACCAAGAAGGAAGAGGTTGGGCTCATAGGTTAATGTCTCTCACCGACAAAGACATCATTTGGACTTGCAGAGGTTTGGATGAGATAGCTGTTATTGATCGATGCGGGGAATACCCTAATGTACCTCTGATTGGTACCCAAGGAGGGATCTCTTACAATCCATGTCTAGCACTCCGTCAGTTTGGAAGAGCAAGAAGAGCAGGGCCTCATGAGATGTTGGTGCCTCACATCAGTTTTGAGTTTCAGGTGGATAGTGACGAGCTGCGTCGTAGGTTCATCAAGGCTTGGGACAAAGTTCATAAAGCTGACCCACAAGAGTTGGGGCCAAAGACTTCTTTACCTATGGAAGCCTACTACAAATGGGTTCGCATCCGTGCTCAGAAGTTAGGTATGCTGTATGAAGCCGTCAGACCCATCATTCTTGAGTCTCCTAACAAAGATGGTGTTCCTCCAACTGTCCTTCCTCCTCAGATACCTATTGATTATGAGACATTAAAGAGGTCTTGGTCGCAACTGCGAGAAGAACGGGATTCTTATCGGGAAAAGTTCAACGAGCAGGAATTGAAGATCCAGAAGCTGACAAAGCAGTTGGAAAATGAGAGAGCTCTGAATGCCTACATCCGTACTGAGAAGAGGAGACCATGGGATCAATAAGGAGCTCCGGATGTTCTTTTACAGTTTTATTTCCCTTTTCAGTATTTCCTTTCATGTAACGCCTAAGGGCAACCTGTTGAATAATTTCAGTTTCAAAGTTGAATCTAATGAAGTGTGTTCCTTTTTATTTACAAAGTTGATCCCCGATTGTCTTTGAAAACATAAATCATACGCATTCCATTCATCATGTGCATAGCAGGTTTTTCCTCTTTTCAGGTTGCTTACCGTTCTTCGCTGTTTATTTCAGCATCATGAATCCTGACTCATCATCAACTGAAATGTCCATCAAGGCTCTTCAGGCGCAGAACGCGCAATTTCAGGAATTAATCATGGGTCTGGCTCAAGGCCAAGAAGAGCTGAAGGCGCTGCTCCTGAAGAAGGAGAAGAAGAAGAAGAGAAGAACTATTCTGTTTAGCTCGGGCCGAAGGTTTGGCAATACTCTGCAGAATGAAGAGGCTGGTTCTTCTATTGGTAAGAGTACTCCTCAAGCGGAAAAAGGTCCTAGTCCGGTAGTCTCCAACAACGAGACTGATTTTGATGAAGAGCAATATCCTCCGGCAGAAGACCGTTACAAGCAGTTGGAAAACAGGTTGAATGCCATGGAGATACAACAGGTACCTGGGCTGGATTTTGGAGATCTGGGTTTGTCAAATGGTGTGATCATTCCTCGTAAATTCAAAGCACCATGTTTCACTAAGTACGACGGGGCGTCTTGTCCCAAGCTACATCTCAGGTCCTATGTTCGGAAGATTCAACCATACTCAGCGGATAAGAATTTGTGGATCCACTTCTTCCAGGAGAGTCTTTCAGGGACTCATCTCGAATGGTTCTATCAACTGGATGGGACCGAGGTTCGTAACTGGGAGGAGTTGGCTACTGCTTTCTATAAGCAGTATCAATATAATGCCGACCTTGCCCCTACACGTACCCAACTCCAGGGTATGTCGTTAGGTTCAAGTGAAGGTTTTAAAGAGTACACTCAGAAGTGGAGGGATCTGGCTGGCAGGGTGCAGCCTCCGTTGACTGATCGGGAGTTGGTAGACATGTTCTTGGGGACCCTATCTGGGCCATTTTTCAACCATCTTATCGGGAATTCGTCTGCAGGGTTCACTGATCTGATCCTGACTGGAGAGAGAATTGAGGCTGGGTTGAAGTCTGGTAAGATTCCAAAGGGTGCATCTACAGGTTCAGAGAAGAAACCCTTCAAAAAGGAGGCCAGTGTGGTGTATGGGCCTAGAAGGCAAGACAAACCAGAGCGCCGCCAATCTGTCAACGCATTGGTGATTGCGAAGCCTGCCGCCGCTCCCCGGCAAGCTAACCAACCAAGGGCTGAGAGACCCAGAAGGGAATTCACCCGTTTGAGTATGACCTTGTCGCAGATCTTACCACAGTTGCTCTCAACCAACTTAGTAACCGTCAGAGAGGCTCCGAAGTTTGCAAATACTACATCTCCTAAGTACAATCCAAATGCCCGCTGTGCTTATCACTCCGATAGCCCGGGGCATTCCACTGACGACTGTTGGGCATTAAGGAATAAGGTGCAAGACCTTATCGATGCGAAAGAGATACAGTTTGAAGCGCCTGAGAGGCCGAATGTGGTTACTGCTCCTATGCCCCAGCATGGAGTAAATGCTGTTGACGAAGATGTTTACGCTGTTTCCGTGGATGATCTAGCTACTCCTTTGAAGACCGTCAAGAGGAACCTACTGCTGGCCAGTTTATTTCCGGGTTGCAGTGAGGGTTGCCTGTTCTGTGCTGTTTCCCTATCCGGTTGTCCCTTTCTGAAGTTAGGCATCCAAAGCCTAATGGATAGCAAGGAGATTCTGTTTAAGAAGTCTGCTGTTCAGTTGGTTCCAGTAGAAGAAGTTTCTGTGGTTACCATCTTCAATAATCCAATCAAGGCTCTCACGAAGAAGCCTGTCCCAATCATGACTGTTGCACCTGTGGTTATCACTGTTCCGGGACCTCTTCCCTACGTATCTGATAAAGCTGTCCCCTGGCACTATGGGGCAGATGTGTATGTGAATGGGATCAAACAAGAATTCAACACTGGCGCCAGTATCTGTGATATCACTGGCCCAACCAAGGTTACCCGTAGTGGCAGGCTCTTCTCGCCTGACATTGCACCGCCTGCTACCCGAAGACCCCTCCTTATAACACCTACAAGTGTACCTGTTCCTGTTTCAGATCAAGTGGTTTCCCCTGCTGCCGAGTCATCCAATGCTCGGGGCAAGGGAGTTGAAGATGAGCCTGCCCGGATGGAGGCACCAATACCTATAACTGCTGAAGCCTCCCAACAAGAAATGGAGGAAATTCTGAAGATAATAAAGAAGAGTGACTTCAATGTTGTGGAACAGCTGGGGCACACGCCCTCCAAGATCTCCATGCTCTCCTTATTGCTAAGGCCTTGATCTCATTCTTCAAGACGGCCCATGTGCCACAGGAGACATCTGTAGTTCAGTTCACTGACTGCGTAGCAAATCTGACAGCAGACAATGGCTTGGGTTTCTCAGATGCTGACCTGACTGCGAAAGGAAGAGACCACAATGACGCCCTGCATGTCTCTATTGAATGCAGGGGCACTACTCTGGTGCACGTATTGGTGGATACTGGTTCTTCCTTAAATGTGCTACCCAAGAAGGCTTTAGACCGTTTGGATTGTGAAGGCCTGGAATTAAAACCCAGCAATATCATCGTCAGGGCCTTTGACGGTTCAAAAAGGATGGTTCATGGAGAGGTTGACATCCCTATTCGAGTGGGCTCTCAGGTGTTCGACTCTACATTTTATGTGATGGATATCCGTCCATCGTACTCTTGTCTACTGGGTCGACCTTGGATCCATAAGGCTGGGGCAGTGACCTCTACCTTGCACCAGAAGCTGAAGTACCCCGTTAGAGGGAAGATCGTCACTGTGCAAGGAGAGGAGGAGTATATGGTAAGCCATCTGAATTCCTTCAGATACATTGAGATGGACGGGGAGTTTATTGAGACTCCTTTTCAGCATTTCGAGGAGGTGCTTCCAATTTCAGCAGCAGCAGAAACAGCGGTCGGAGAGGATGTTCCCTTGAAGATGGCTTCCCTGAAGGATGCCCGGGCTGTGGTTCAAAAAGGTGACTGTACTAACTGGGGCAGGCTTCCCGACTTTACACAGAAAACTGACAAATTTGGGCTGGGTTTTACTGCAGAGGGTCAGAAAGCTATGCGGAAGGCGAAGACTAGAAGACCTCCTGTGCTCATTACAAATCCAGGAGTGAATGCTGTTGGGGAGGACAATGAAGTGGACGAAGCTGAGTTCAATAGTTGGATCTATCCAACAACCGAAGGCGGATTGACCAATTGGATTGCCAAAGACCATACTCCTGTTACTTTTGTTACGCAGTAATAAACTTCTTTGTTTTATTATTTGTAATAAACAATAAATAAACTCTATGGCCCGGTGTCTTACCCGAGGCACCGTGGTTTCATTTGTGAGGGCATATAAATTGTCATTTCATATATCATAAATGAAAATCTTGGACGTTTTCTCGCATTTCAAATCTTGTGCTCCTTTTCTGTCTTTCTTTCCTTTACATATATTTCAAAACAGCTGTATTTACACACACACTCACTCATACAGGTTTCAATCCACTATGGATCTCACTGGTAACGACTCTGCTACCGCCAGTTATGACTTTGAAAATCCGATCAACTTAGCCGAAGACGAAGGTGAAGATGATTGCGAAGTGCCTGGCGAGCTTGCAAGACTGTTACTTCAGGAAGAGAGGGCAATTCAACCACATGAAGAGGCAGTGGAAACAATAAACCTGGGTACTGAAGAAGACAGGAAAGAGGTAAAGATTGGTGCCAACCTAGAGCTCAGCGTGAAGCAACGGTTAACTAAGATGCTACATAATTATATGGAGATCTTTGCCTGGTCCTACAAAGACATGCCCGGGTTGGATACCGATATTGTGGTCCATCATTTACCAACTAAGGAAGACTGCCCTCCTGTGAAGCAAAAGGTCCGCCGTATGCGTCCAAAGATGTCTGAGAAGATCAAAGCCGAGGTTATGAGGCAGTTTGATGTCGGGTTTCTTGCAGTGACTTCTTACCCTCAGTGGGTTGCTAATGTGGTGCCGGTACCTAAGAAGGACGGTAAGGTCAGAATGTGTGTCGACTATAGGGATCTGAACAGGGCCAGCCCCAAAGATGACTTCCCTTTACCTCACATTGATGTCCTTGTTGACAATACAGCTCAACATAAGGTGTTCTCTTTCATGGATGGCTTTTCAGGTTACAATCAGATCAAGATGGCCCCTGAAGACATGGAAAAGACTACCTTTGTTACTCAGTGGGGCACCTTCTGCTACAAGGTCATGCCTTTTGGACTAAAGAACGCTGGGGCAACCTACCAACGTGCCATGGTCGCTTTATTTCATGACATGATCCATCATGAGATAGAAGTGTATGTTGACGACATGATTGCAAGGTCCCAAACTGAGGAAGAGCACCTAGATCATCCGCAGAAATTGTTTGACCGGTTGAGACTATACAAGCTGAGGTTGAACCCGAACAAGTGCACCTTCGGGGTAAGATCGGGAAAGTTGCTAGGCTTCGTGGTAAGTGATAAGGGCATTCAAGTGGACCCTGCCAAGGTCAAAGCTATTCAAGAGATTCCAGTTCCTAGGACAGAGAAAGAGGTCAGAGGCTTTTTAGGATGCCTGAATTACATTGCTCGCTTCATCTCACACCTGACTGCTACTTGTGAGCCAATCTTCAAGCTACTGAAGAAAGATCAAGTAGTACGTTGGAATGATGAATGTCAGGCTGCTTTTGACAGAATTAAGGAGTATCTCCAAGAACCACCCATCCTTATGCCACCGGTTGAAGGGAGGCCTCTGATACTATATCTAACAGTGCTTGACAACTCAATGGGGTGTGTGCTGGGGCAGCATGACGAGTCTGGCCGAAAAGAGCACGCCATTTATTACCTTAGCAAAAAGTTTACCGACTGTGAGACCCGATACTCACTGCTCGAGAAAACTTGTTGCGCTTTGGTATGGGCTGCTCGCCGGCTGAGACAGTATATGCTGACTCACACTACCTTGTTGATCTCAAAGATGGATCCTATAAAGTACATATTCGAAAAGCCTGCTCTGTCTGGGAGAATTGCAAGATGGCAAATGATCTTGACGGAATACGACATTCAGTACACAACCCAGAAAGCCATCAAGGGAAGTGTATTGGCAGACCACTTGGCACATCAGGCCGTAGATGATTATCAGTCAATGAACTTCGAGTTTCCAGACGAGAGCATCATGATAGTGACTGATTGTGAAGTACCTGGACCGGATGAAGGACCTGAGGAAGGATCCCGATGGTCTATGCACTCTGACGGAGCCTCCAACGCTTTGGGAAACGGTATTGGCGCCATAATCATATCACCTCAAGGCACTCATACTCCGCTCACTGCCCGACTATGTTTCAACTGTACCAACAACATGGCCGAGTATGAGGCGTGCATCATGGGTCTTCAAGCTGCGATCGACCTAAGGATCAAGTTTCTGAGTGTCTTTGGAGATTCCGCTCTTGTGATCAATCAGATCAAAGGAGAGTGGGATACGAAACATCCGAACCTTATTCCTTACAGAGAATGTGTGTTGACCTTGATTCCCCACTTCACAAAGATAACCTTTGAACACTTTCCGAGAGAAGAGAATCAGTTAGCGGACGCGTTAGCTACAATGTCTTCTATGTTTAAGGTCAAATGGGATAATGAGGCTCCCCGGATCATCATCTGGAAACTGGACGAACCGGCATACTGTTGTGACCTCGAGACTGAATTGGTGACTGAGAAGCCTTGGTACCATGAGGTGAAGAGATATTTGGAAGCTCAAGAATACCCTGAAGGTGCATCTGTCAACGATAAGAAGTTTCTGAGAAGGTTCGCGACCAAGTTCTTCCTTAGCAACGACATCTTGTACAAGAGAAACCATGATTCAACCTTACTGCGTTGTGTGGATAAGACTGAAGCAGGAAGGATCATGGAAGAGCTACATGAAGGGACCTTTGGTACACATTCCAGTGGACACACTATGGCTAAGAAAATCCTACGGGCAGGATATTACTGGTCCACAATGGAAGATGACTGCTATCAACATTCTCGAACATGCCATAAATGCCAGATTTATGCAGACAAGGTGGATGTTCCTCCGGTTCCTTTGAATGTTCTGACTGCGCCTTGGCCGTTTGCAATGTGGGGCATATACATGATCGGTGAGATTAAACCTACGGCATCTAATTGGCACCGCTTCATCCTAGTGGCGATTGATTATTTTACAAAGTGGGTTGAAGCAGCTTCCTACGCTACGGTAACCAAGACTGTTGTGGCACGGTTCATTCGGCATAATCTGATCTGTCGGTACGGCGTCCCGGAAAGAATTATTACAGATAACAGGTACCAATCTGAATAACAAGATGATCACTGAGCTCTGCGAGCAGTTCAAAATACAGCACCACAATTCTTCTCCTTACAGACCGAAGATGAATGGGGCTGTAGAAGCAGCAAATAAAAATATCAAGAAAATAGTGCAGTAGATGACAATGACTTATAAAGATTGGCACGAAATGTTACCGTTCTCTCTACATGGGTACCGTACCTCAGCTAGGACGTCAACCGGGGCAACTCCTTTCTCCTTGGTTTATGGTATGGAGGCAGTCTTACCGATCGAAGTGCAAATACCCTCTCTCCGGATAATGAAGGATGCAAATCTGAACGAAGATGATTGGATCCAGACACGACTTGATAAGCTAAACCTCATTGATGAAAAGAGACTTGCTGCTATCTGTCATGGTCAGACGTATCAGAAACGGATGATCAGGGCATTTAACAAAAAGGTCAGACCACAGGAATATCAAGTTGGGGATCTGGTAATCAAGCGAATCATCCTTCCTCAGAGTGATCCAAGGGGCAAATGGACCCCTACGTACGAAGGGCCATTTGTGGTTAAACATGTGTTCTCAGGAGGAGCCATGATTCTAACCAATATGGATGGTGACGACCTTCCTCACCCCTCCAATGCAGACATAGTAAAAAGATACTACGCATGAAAAATGACCCGCTAGGCTGACATTCCTAGGCAAAAATTAGGGATTCCTGGCGAACCAAAAGGGTTCGGGCAAAATGAAGGGATGAAATGAAAAAAATCTGTACACCCGGCAAGTCGAAAACCTGAAAAGGCGGCTTGGGCAAAAATGGGTATCCCGGTGGACTGAAAACCCGAAAGGGCGGTCCAGGCAAAAATTAGGGATAAAAGCGTAATACTATGTCTCATTGGATCACTTTGCATCCAGAATCCGGTATCTACATCAAGTTCAGACGGCATCGATCAGTCAGCTTCATCTTCGTTTAGGTCATCAAGTGATGAGACGCTCGGAGTTATAAAGGCAATAGCAGAGTTGAAACCCAGTGGATCATTCATTTCACACAGCTGTTTTATTTTCTCTTGTACAAAATTTGTATAAACTCTCTTGTTCGGCGGCGTTCTCTTACTAGGACGTCAGCCTCTTGTACACAAAACGCCTATTTTCAGGCCATTCAAAAATCAATACAAATATACTTTTCAGTTAAAAGAGCCAATTGTTTTTTTTCTGTTTTGTTTTGCGAAGCACGTCCAAGGTTCAATTTGTGATATATGCATTGACAATAATTTGCTAACTCATGAATATTTGCATACGAAACAAAGGATTAATTACAGGTAACATTAGAAACAGGGGCAATAAAGAGTTGTCTAAGCAATCTAATTGTTCTATCCTCTAAGGTATCAAGATAGGTTCAGTTAAAGAACACAACCAGATATCCCAATTCCCCAGAGAGTAAGTCAGCAAGACAGTATACTCTCCTCAAGCAAAGCTATATTATCAAACCTTAAAGAAGTTGGGTATCCTCCAGCAGATCTCAACATTCCCCAGCGCAGTACATGCATTCTTAACAAGCGTCCCCGGCAGTCTTGGTCTAAAGATTGTTCCTCGGCGGTATATCAAATATTCAAAAGAATCACTTCCCCCGCAGCTCAAAACTTCCCCAGGAGAGTCCAATCCAGTCCCCCAGGAAAGTTGGATTCCATTTCTCCCAAGCAGTAAGCTTATCCCCAATAGATTCTGGAAGCTTATCCTCGCAGAGCATGAACGCGTCTCCCGGCTTTATTTAATGAGTTATTTCCTTACCAGGATATAACTGGGTTATCCTCAGCCCAAAGCCACGGAAAGGTCGTCCTCGACGAAGTCCTCTTACCCCCAGCGAAGTCTATTAACACTTCCGATACAACAATGGTATCCCCAGCAAGTTATTATCAACAACTCAACAAGGTATCTTTCTCCCCACAGAGTATTGCTTCCCAGCAAGATTGCTAGAGTACTTTGCTCCCCGCAGAGTAATCCATTCGCCAAGTTTATTCCCCAACGGAGTTATCTTCTCCTACCGGTATTCTTGCAACTATCATCCCCGGCGGAAGCAAAATCTATTCTCCAACATCAGCCCAGGAGTGACTTCCCGACACCCGTCAAGGATTTACTTTCCTAGACGAAAAATACATTCATAAACATCTTCATACATTATAGCATGCATATACGCATCATGAACATACAATCTCACGTATTCAGAGAGTATCTCGCATGTCATACCACATGACATCGCATACAACTAACGCTTGTCTTTTCAGGACAAAAGTACAAAAATGACTACCATCAATGGTCGCAACTAAAGATCCGATTCCTGAATCTTGCCAGGGTGTATCTGTTGATGACCAATTACCAGATCCGATTCCTGTATCTTGCCAGGGTGTGTCTGAATAGTTCGAGGATCCGATACCTGAATCTTGCCAGGGTGTATCCGTTGAAGACTAACATTACCAGATTCGATTCCTGTATCTTGCCAGGGTGTGTCTGAAGAGTTCGAGGATCCGATACCTGAACCTTGCCAGGGTGTATCCGTTGAAGACTAACATTACCAGATCCGATTCCTATATCTTGCCAGGGTGTGTCTGAAGAGTTCGAGGATCCGATACCTGAATCTTGCCAGGGTGTATCCGTTGAAGACTAACATTACCAGATCTGATTCCTGTATCTTGCTAGGGTGTGTCTGAAGAGTTCGAGGATCCGATACCTGAATCTTGCCAGGGTGTATCCGTTGAAGACTAACATTACCAGATCCGATTCCTGTATCTTGCCAGGGTGTGTCTGAAGAGTTCGAGGATCCGATACCTGAATCTTGCCAGGGTGTGTCCGTTGAAGACTAACATTACCAGATCTGATTCCTGTATCTTGCCAGGGTGTGTCTGAAGAGTTAGAGGATCCGATGCCTGAATCTTGCCAGGGTGTATCCGTTGAAGACTAACATTACCAGACTCGATTCCTGTATCTCGCCAGGGCACGTCTGAAGAGTTCGAAGATCCGATTCCTGTAACCAGTCAGGACATATCTACACAAAGCATCTGAAAACCAGATCCTGCAACATGTCAGGTACTCATTTTTCTTTTGCAGGTACGCAAGTTCTCGCTAAGGAATCTCTTACGCGATCAACATCCAGATGGCATCTATAAGTCCATCATCCTATTCATCAATCTCTAAATGGCATCTATAAGCCCATTTCCACCATCACTGCTACTGTGTGAGCGCAAATTTTTGGGCACTCTAGTGTTCAATCATCTTCCACCCTCGGATTACGAAAGGCACGTCAGCCAATCTGCATCCTCAGGTCTAAGAAGATTGAACAGGGGCAATTGTTGTACCCCAAAATTTTCCCTCCCATATTCTTCAAGAAATTGCCAAGTCATGCTTCAAAATTCCCCAAGGGTTGCACAGTTCAAGGGCCTCCTAACAGTCAAGATTAGGGTTTTGGTTCTGATCAAGAAAATGAAGTTTCCAAGGGGCCAATCAAGTCCCACATGCCTATAAACATGGTAAAGCATCCTCATACAAAGTTTCAAGACTTTCAGCACAAAATTGCACAGTCAAAACCCTAATTGCACTACAGTCAACTGTAGGGGCAAAATGGTCATTTGACAGTCAAAAGTTCAAATTTTTGGTCAACATCTCATTTTGAAGCCACAAACATCATTTGATCAATGCTTGATCATGATTCTCAAAGCTAGGCTCAAAAATCATCAAGATGCAAAAGTTTCCTTATTTGGACAGTTGAAAAAGTCAACTGTAAATTGACCAGGGCATAACTTTCACATGGATTATCAGAAAAATTCCATCCAAAGCTCATTTTGAAGAGAAAGACATTTCCAACAACTCCTCTTCATACTCCAAGTCCAAGAAATGCTCTCACAAAAAGTTATCAATTTCAACATTATAGGTCATTTTCAAAAGTCAACAAAAAGGGACTTTAAGTCAAAGGCCATAACTTGAGATTGGTAAATCAAAATGACATGGGACCAAAGGCATTGGTTAGAGGACTCAAATACCTTTCCAAAATGTCCAAGAACATGAGCAAAGCTTAAAAATTGAGCAAGTTATGCCTTGTGGAAGTTGGGAAATTTTTGGATATTTTGAAAAGTCAACATTGATTCAAATGACCTAAAATTGCTAATGGGCCTCTTTTTCTTCCACAATTCATTATCCAAGGCATGTGCACGACCATTTGGCCCAAAGGGAAGTTTTTCTTCATTATTTATTTATTTATTTGGATTTTTATTATTAATAATTCATTTAAATTAATTAAAATACATGAAAAATGTTAAACCTACTATTTCAAATCTTTTTGTGCATAAAACATCTCAATATTTCGTGCAAAATCAAATTAGGGAAGAATTGAAGTTGATTGGATATGATTGAGAGCTAAAAAGCATGAAAAAAGATTGAAAAATTATGGTTTGCAAATCAAATCTTTTTCACATCAATGCATGGATTTTGATCAAGTTTCTTAACCTAAAACACTCACACATAAGTACAGAATGAAACCCTCATGCCCAAAACCTGGAAGCTGCGCCATATGCCAAGAAAGAAAACTTGAATTTTCCAAGAAAAGTCCAAAACTGAAAACCATATTCCAGTGCTTTTCAAAGTAAAACAACCGTTCTATCACATTCCTGGGACATCAAGCAACGCATTTGGATCAAAACCACAAGCTTCCACCCCCAGAAACGTGAGAACGACCTCAGCCTGTACAGAAAATATTCGATACTCTTGCATCTCGATTCATACATTTTTCATAATTTTTGATGCTTGATTTGTGTTCATTATATGATTCTGATGCTAACTGTATAATTTAATTGTATTTTTACCACTCATACGCGAAATTGCCATTAAAGCATCCTAAGTTTTCAGACTTGCAAAATTAGGGATTCTCTTATCCAGAAAAATTGGAGCACAAGACCCAAACCATCAAAATCAGGACCTTCATACAAACTCAGTGATGGGGTCGCGCTCAATTTATGAGCCACCCTGAGCTAATCGCTATTTTTAAGAAACTGGCCTAAGGGAACGTTTAAAAAACCGTTGCTAATTGTTTTTGTGTTTCAGGAAAAAATAAGCCAAGGAAGAAGAAGGGTGCGTGGCCATCAGTAATTGGCTGGTTCAAAAATTCGCGCTAAAAAAATCATTAACGCGTGGTTTTGTTTCATAATGATTGTTTGTTAATTAATATACAAAACGCGTGCTTGGTTCAATTGGAAAAGTTGGTTAGTGGTAATCCTCATGACCTGGGTTCGAGCCCCAGGTCCTCACCCTTTCCATATTATTTTTTCACTAACATTCCTATGCAGTTCAAGCCTTGAAGACCACCATGCATCCCTTGATCCAGATTGCCACGCGCCCACAGAGATTGATCCAGTGGCTCTGATCAGAGGAGCACCATGATCGTTGGTCAACACACCTGCACGCTGGCACAAAAGTCAACCAGGCTTTGCAAAAGATGGGCCCAAATTGCTATAATTCACCTCCTATTTGGGGACAGAACCCCCCTAGGTTTGCAAATTTTTTATTTCTTTATTTTCATTATTTTTACTTTCTTTCAATTTTTTTTTAATTTAATTAATTTAATATTTTCATAATATATAAAAAACACCAAAAAATCAGAAAAGATAAAAAAAAAATGTTTTTATTTTAGTATTTTTGTAAATAAATTGCATTAATTAACATTAGTTATTAAATTAGGTTTAATTGTAATATTTTCCTTAATAAAATCTAAAATTGGTAGAATTAGGGTTTATAATCATTTTTATCCTTTTTTCTTTTCTTTCATAATAATTAAATATTTCCTATTATTTATTTTTGTAATAAAATTGCATGTAAAATAATTAGGTTTAATTTTAGATTAAAATTTAATACTTTCTTAACAAATAAAAAATTTTAGAATTAGGGTTAGTTTCTCAAGTTCATTTAATTCTTTTTTCCATTAAAATCTTAAAATACCAAAAACAACTTTCTTTTCATTTTAGTTTTATTAATTTAATAATCGTTTAATTTAATTTAATTAAAAAGGGTCCAACGCCCTCGTTTCAATTGAAAATCTCAATGCGCGTATTCATTTCTTTTTTCTTTTAGTATTTATGTACTTCTCCCAAAGCCGTGTAATTAATTTCTCGCACTTTACTTTTCTTTAAGTCTTTATTTTTTCTGTCAAATCGGGTTCTGGAAATTTTGGCGATGTGGACCCGCGCCTTTTGTAATAGCTTTAGAACTTTTACTTCTCGCAACTTTTTAACTGTTAATCAAGGCATGCAAGAATGAATGACAACAAATAAAAACAAACGATAGATCACTTTGACATGACAAGATAAATACAAATGAAAACGACACACAAATCACACACCACCACTAGGGTACGCCTCACTGTTGCCTTGCCTCGAAAGGTGATCGTCGAGTAGAGGATGTCTTAGTAAGTCCTCATGATCCGGGAACCTGGCATGAGGGTAGCTTCTAAGATGTCTTCCCATTGCTCTGGTGATCACCATGTCTCGAACCTCGAATTGACCCGAACACCTCCAACGGTGGTGCTACCTACCTCTCAATGGTGGGATGGCACTACTTTAAGGACATTTACACAGACGAATTCCTTAGGGTAGGTAGGTTCTCGTAGATACTTGCTCTAATTCAAAACAAAACAAATCAAAAATACTTTTCACACCGACACCTTTTCAAAAGCTTTCGAAAGCAATTTTTCAAACACTCTTGAGGACCGATACAAGAGTCGAACTGAAATTTTCAAAGAAACTTTTTAAAACCCACAGTTGAAAAGCAAACAAACCATTTTTGAAAACACAAGTGAGCAAGTATCTAAGAGCCCATGGATAACCATGGATAGAAAGGGTGCTAACACCTTCCCTTTCTATAATCTACCTCCCGAACCGAGAGCAATCTCTTTAAGGAATTTTTCTGTGCTTTTGTCCTTCCCATTTGGAGAAAATAAAAGATGGTGGCGACTCTTGCTTCCGCGACATTTCGCGAACCAGCGTTAAACAATAAGTTCCAGATCCACCGATCACATCGGGAAGGAGAGAGCTAAGGAGTGCTCGATTACTACGCCTTCTTCGTTTTCCAGAAGGATTCCGGCGCCGCTTCCGGACGAGCTGGATGCTCCGTCGACAAAGATGGTCCACTTGTGTTCTTTCCCCGGGGAAGGGTCGTGAGTGGTCAGTTCCGCGACAAAGTCGGCCAAGGCCTGTGCTTTCAGGGCTTTCCTACTTTCGTACTGAATGTCGAATTCGGAGAGTTCCAAGGACCATTTTAGCATTCTGCCCGCCATATCGGGCCGACCCAGGAGTTGCCTCACCGGTTGGTCGGTTCGCACGATGATTGTGTGGGCCAGAAAGTAGTGTCTGAGCCTCCTCGCCGCGTTGACGAGGGCCAAAGCCACCTTTTCTATCTGCTGGTATCTGCTTTCGGGACCCTGTAAGGCCTTGCTCGTGAAGTAGACGGGTTTCTTCCCGTCGGGGGTCTCGCGGACGAGAGCTGCGCTGATGGCTTCGTTCGAAACGACCAAGTACAAGTACAGCGGTTCTCCGTCGTCTGGTCGAGATAGCACGGGCGGTTGAGACAGACTTTGCTTTAGGTGGCATAGTTCCTGCTCGCATTCCTCATTCCATTCGAAGGCTGCTTCCTTTCGAAGGAGTTTGAAGAAGGGGAGGGCATGCTGAGCGGATTTCGCAACGAAGCGGGACAGTGACGTGATCATGCCGTTCATGATTTGTATTGACTTCTTTGACGTCGGTGTTGGGAGGTCGGAGAATGCCCGACATTTGTCAGGGTTGGCTTCAATTCCCCATTCTGTTAGATAGAATCCGAGGAATTTCCCTGCCTTGACTCCGAAGGTACACTTCTCGGGGTTGAACCTCATTTTACACTGTCTTGCTTGGGCAAAGACTGTCTTGAGGTGTGCTGCATGGTCGGTGTCTGCTCGGGACTTGACGATCATGTCGTCCATATATACCTCGAGCATGTCGCCGATCTGTTTGTTGAAAACTCTGTTCATCATGCGCTGGTAAGTTACTCCGGCATTTTTTAGTCCGAAGGACATTACGTTAAAGTAATAGTTGCCCGAGCTGGTCATGAATACCGTGCAGTGTTTGTCGCCCAGGGCCATCGGGATTTGGTTATAGCCCGAGTAGGCGTCGATGAATGACAAAGTTTTGTAGCCGGCCGAGTTGTCGACCAGCATATCTATGTTAGGCAAGGGAAAAGCATCTTTCGGGCAAGCCCGGTTGAGATCAGTATAATCAATGCAGATTCTCCATTTTCCCTTATTCTTTTTCACGAGTACAACATTTGACAGCCAGGTGGAATACCGGGCTTCAGAAATAAAATTTGCCTCTAGGAGGTCTTTTACAGCTTTTTCAGCAGCCTCCGTTTTTTTTGGAGACTGCCTATGCCTACGTTGTACTACGGCCCTAGCGGCTGGATCAATGGCGAGGTGGTGACAGGCGACCTCAGGGTCGAGTCCGGGCATCTCCGCAGCACTCTAGGCGAACAGATCAGCATTCTCGCGCAGACAGGCCTTGATTTGCTTCCTGGCCAAGTCGGGGAGGTCTTTGCCAATCTTCACTCCCTTGGTCGGGTCTGTGCCGAGGGGAACGAGTTCAAAATCCCCGTCCGGTATTGGTCGGAGTGGGATTTGCTCGCTGCTGGATGGCTCGTCCTGATCGAAGCGGGTGTCCAGAGCTATGGAATCGACCTTTGGTGGAGCTTTCTGGACTTCTTCCTCGGGGGATGCTTTCCCGTCAGGCTCCTGTTTTGTCCTTTTGGCGGGTCTGGTCCCTATGTCGACGGTATCACATCCCTTAGAAGCAGCGTTGAAGCACCTGCGGGCAGCGGCTAGGTCTCCTTGGATGGTGGCTACCCGTGCCCTCCTGGTGTAGAACTTCATCTTCAGGTGGACGGTTGAGGGCACCGCTGTTAGTTCTGCCAGTATCGGTCTCCCCAAGATGAAGTTGTACACAGACGGGCAGTAAATGACAAGGAAACGGACTTTGACTTGTCTTGTAGCCGTTCCTTCGCCGAACGTAACCAGGAGCTCGACATATCCCCAAGGTTTGGAAGTCGAGCCGTTGAAGCCTTGTAGATCCGACCCCACACACGGAGAGAGATGTGAGTCGTCCAGCTGTAGGGTTCGAAACAGTTGGCTGTACATCACGTCGACGGAACTCCCTTCGTCGACCAGGATACGATGCACATCAAAATTGGCCATTCTTGCCCTTATCAGTAAAGGGATGACCGCATTCGAGGCTCCGCCGGGGAGCTCTTCTAGGTAGAAGGTGATGGGCTCTGACCTTCCCTTCACCCTTTCGAACGTTACCGTTTGCGGGGGAGGCGCGTCGACCAGCTCGTCCAACTTCCTCTTAGCTGAATTGATGGTGAGGTCGTTGAACCCGCCCCCATTGATGACCATGGCGGAGGGAAAGTATTCCCACCTGCTGTGCGTTGTCAGCGGTTCCTGCAGGTGCTCGGGAATGTCGAAGTCCTCGGGCCTGGTCACCGAGAAGGCGGTCTGGATAGGCACCGACTCGTCTGATGGTCGGGCGTCTTCTTCTGGCTACTTGGCTTCATGGGAGTCACGACGAGGAGCGTCGTTTCGCCGGTACTGCGCGAGCCTCCCTCCCTTGATGAGGGTTTCAGTGGCGTCCTTGAGGTGGACGCAGTCCTCCGTCAGATGACCATGACTCCTATGGTACTGACAGTATTTATTTTTGTCCGCCCCGGGCTTGGCGGGAGCAGGTCGGGGACGCTTGACGCCGCCGTCCTTGAAGTCTGTACTGGCACACTCCACCAGAATATGCTCGCGGGAAGCCGTGAGCGGAGTGTATTCGGTGAAACGCCCCGAAGGTCCTCTTTGTTCCCGGACTTCCCGGGGTCTGTCTTCTTTCCTTTTCTCCCCGATTCGTCGAGGAGGAGCCTCTTGGCGCGAGTTGCTGTTGTTGGGTCCCCGAGTCCTGGAGTCTTGGGCCCTGTTGGCCGCTTCCCTCTCCTCGTAATCCATGTATGCCCGAGCTTTTTCGAGGAGCGCGTCGAAAGTCCTGGGTGGCTCGATTCCCACGACTTTTTTGAACTCTGTGCCGGGGAGGAGCCCCCTCTCCAGCAGATATCTCTTCATGTGGTCCGTGCAGAGGACCTGTATCGCTTCTCGGTTGAAGCAGTTGATGAACTCCCTCAAGGTCTCATCCTGTCTTTGGATGATGGCCTCGAGCACCGCCTCGGTCTTTGGATGGCGTCGAGAAGCGGTGAAGGAACTGATGAACTGGTTCTTCAGGTTCCGCCACGAGGTGATTGAGCCCGGGGCGAGTCCTTTGTACCAGTCCATGGCCGCCTTCCTGAGAGTCGTGGGGAAAATACGGCACTTGATGGGCCCCCCGACATTATGATAATGGAGCATAGCCTCGAACCCGTCAATGTGGTCGACCGGGTCCGCGACTCCATCGTACTCCTTCAGATGTGGGGGCTTCTCCATGCCCGGGGGGATGGGTGCGTCCATGATGGCCTGTGACAGGGGACCGCGGGGTTCGTCCTCGTCGCTCCTCTCCGGAGACAGAGATGGGGATCTATAGTATTGTCTGGCACGACGGTCGTGGTCGTGCTGAGTTTCTCTCGAGCGGGATGCTCGGCTGTTGAATTTCACATGCCTATCTCCGGAGTGCCTTCTTTCCAGTACCGCCGGGTCATGACTGGGCTCTCCGGCCTGAATGATGGGTTGCCTCTCCAGGTAAGGCCGTCTCTGTTTTGGTCGGGGAGATGGGCTTCGAGAGTTTTCCCTGTAGTGTCTCCGCGGGAGAGAAGGGTGTCGAGCTTCAGTCACTCGAGGAGGGGGAGTATGTGGTCTCCGATGCCTCCTCGGGGGTCTTCGCTCGTCTTCAAGCGCCTTTAATCTCTCTCCTTGGGCGAAGATGAGATAGTTCGTTTGATTAATTGCTGCGAACAGCGCTTGTGTGGTGGCATCCGCCCCGGAGGGGACGGGGACTTCCTGAAACCGGGCGGCTCTGTAGTAGGCGAGGGCCGCCGGGTCGTCCTCGAGTGGTGGTGGGAGCGAGGGGATGATGCAGTAGCCCCGTCCCTGTATGAGGAAGTTCCGGGGGCGGTTGTTGCAGGAATGGTGTTGTGGCTGGGATTGCCGGTGTTGTCGAGATGTCCGTTTTTGTCCGCCGTGCCGTTATTAGTGTCGGCAACACGGACGTTCTGCTCATCGCGAGCTGGATCAGCCATGACATGTAGTTCAATTTGAGCTTTGGTCTTTTGAGTTGTTTGTAAGATGGGGAAGCTAGTTTCCCACAAACAGCGCCACTGATCTAACCTGATCAGACTTGGACCGTCACGGCTGGCTCCGAGCTGAAGTTTTGAACGAGGTGGGGGGGGGGGGGTACCTGCAAGACACTCCGATGCTGAAGTAAGTAAGAGCACGAGCAGGCAATAGTAAGTATGGGTAGAATGATGAATACCTGACCCTCTGGAAACAGAGGGTATTTATAGCCCCCAGCGCTGGGCCAAGGTTCCTTCATTGGGTTGGGCAGGTTTGGCCCAATGGAGGAACTGCCAGGTTCTACGTGCGTAGTGGGGACCCGCACGTGGTCCCCTCCCTTGATGTTCTGCGTGAAGTGCGGGCGGACAGAGACGCGGTCTTTTCGGGGTCTCGTTGGGAGTGCAGTGGACTGAGTCTGCCCTAGTTGGGGTGCTCGAGGTGATGTCGAGCTGGACGGTAGGATGTCGAGCTGGATAGTTGGAGGTCGAGCAAGTAGCCTCAGGGAGCACGTCGGGCACGACTGTGAGCCTTTGGTCGGCGTGGCCCTCAGCAAGTCCGTTTGGATTGGGCCTTATCAATGCTATTGGGCCTGTCGGGCCCAGTCCAGAACAGGGAGTTCCAAATGCAAGTTTCAATATGGTCATCCAACTAACCACTAATTTCTAACAATTGACTTTAGTTTATGCTTTTATTTTTTTATGTTTTATGTACCATTTAATTTAAGCATTTACATTTCATGCCTTTTTTTTTTTATTTTGCTCACTTGAGCATTTACTTTTATGTCATTTTTATTTTGCTCACTTGAGCTTTTCTTTTCCTTTTAAAGACACCTAATAATCAACATGAACTATAAACAATCTTTAATGGCACTTGGACTATTTGGTTACTATCCTTGGCGTTATGGAGTATTGGACTTAGGATTAGAGACCTTGGCCTATCTTGGAGACTTTGTGACTTTATTTGATATTTTGTCTGGAGTTCTTGAGCATTACCTCAAGACATTTGGTTGTTTATTTGTTTTGTGTGCAGGTTATTGTGATTACATACTTTGTTTGTAATCTGGAATTCATCCGTATACAACGATACTCTGCCCAATTTTTGCGAAGATTTAATACACTTGAAGTTCGGTTTTCTCAAGAGGTCTAGTATCTTTTCTTGCTTGGTTTCAATCCAAAGAATGGGAATTCTATATTGACTCATAATGTCAAGTATTGGCTTATTGTTGGTTATATGGTTCTTATCCCTAGCTTTTACCTTATGCTTTAGGATAGTCTATTCATCTCCTCCCATCTTCTTTAATTTCAAAAATCTTCTCCCTCCTTTTAAAAACTCTTCTTATTTATAAACTTGAAACACTTTCATAATAAACTTGGACTTAGGTCCATGTATTTTCAAAACATTTTCATAAATAAACTTCAATCAATTTAATAATACCTTGACATTTTTGTGAGAAGACTAAAAGTCAATCAATCTCATTTCAAACCATTTTTGGCACTTTGGCTTTTTATTTTAAAAACTTTTCTTAAAATATTAGACTCTTGTCAATCCTTGTAGTGATGCAAACAACTATACTTCTACAATATGTAGTAAAGAGATATATTTTTCACTTGGGTGTTGAGTGAGGCATTGTTGATTTTAAAATCCAAGCCATATCTTCCACTTTGAGATGATGCAAATTCTCCTTTCTCATGATTGTGGGTAGTAGGTATGTTTTCCACACGGAAAATGACGATGATGTCTTATCTCATAAAATTAACCAACACACTTGTGTTTCAAATTTTAAAAGAGGAACTACGTGTACCCTGATCCCCTATTGCACGAAAGGTGGTACGTAGGCACTAAAGGTTTACAATCGTGGCGGGTGCAAAAATCATAAAAAATATTTCTTTCCTCACCTCCACCATCCATTTCATATATAACACATTTTTATAGCCAAAATATACAGATTCTTCATAGAGGTTCCTGCGGAGTGCCGTAGATGTTTAGGGTGCTAATACCTTCCCTTTGCATAAACAACCCCCTTACCTTGAATATTTCCCCCTTTTTTGGGTTATTCGCTCTTTTCCCATTCCTTTGGAAACAATAAAGCGCGGTGGCGATTTTTATTTTGATTTGTATAAAGACTAGTCAATCCAATGGCTTAGTCTTGAACATTGCTACCGCTACAGAAAAATGGCGACTTCACTGGGGAAAGATTGACCTCTTGATGGTCCATCCCTAAGTGGGTTGAGCCTATCTTTGTTTATATCTGTATAAGTGTTATTGTGTTTATGTGTTATATTTTGTATATATGTTTGTCTGGATTTTCCTAGTTTACAGGGTGCTTGGTGATTACTCATAAGTCCTATACCCGGACTTGGGCAAACTTTAAGATATGACGGGCGGTATAGTCATGTTAACTTTGAGGGAGTAATCCCAAAAAAGGAGGCATGAGATCCCCCACTCAGTGGAGGCCCCTTTGACTGTAGTGTCGTTTACCGAGTAATCATGAAGACGTACTACTTTCGACCTGGGAGCCTGCTGAAAATGAGGACCATAGATTACCTAACCCATCTTGGCCTTTTAGGTGTAGTGCGAAAGCTATGACGGAGTAATCCAGAAATAGTTGTCACGCGATACTACGCTCGGACGTGTCTTTCTTGAGAATATTACTAATTACTGAGTTAATCGGGAAGTTGGTAATATCCGAAGGAAGGATGTAGACTCTGGGAACCTCTTAGAACCTTGTTCGACAGGTTATAACTTTTTAGACCAACACCTTATGGGTAGTACCTTCGACCTCATGCTCGTGACGTTGAACCTATGAACCCTACATGTATGATTTTGTATATGATTGTTACATCATGCATCCATGCACTCATAAGCATCTTTTGAAGAAAATAACATTTCAAGGGATTTAAAGGTTGACTATTTGTGAATATCTCAGGTACTGTTAACCATGGATTCTGGAAAGAGAAAGACCGGGAAATACAGTTTCAAGGACCCCAAGATAGATGAGTTGATCAGTCTAATTCCCGAGATCGAGTTGATCATGCATTATATTGCACATATTTCTTGCATTTGTTATACATATCCAGGTGCCTTACTCATATTCTTTACTTCGTTCAACAAGCTGACTCATCACTACAACACTCGGGCTAATTTCAAAAAGAAGATGGACAACTTAGTACAGGAGAATCGCGAGCTACGCGAAGAAGTTTCCGCTTTGAAGGCTGGCTTGGACAACTTGACTACTCTGATGGAAGATCTGGTGGTTGCTCAAAATCAGCCACCGAGTGTTCAACCTCAACCAACAACGGCAAATGATGAAGTTCCTACTGTTCCTGTATCCGCTACTCCGGCTGTTGTTCGAAACTGTATGCCTCAGGGTTATCCATGGGGAAAGCCATAGGATTTTGCACCTGAAGGTTTCAATATTGGCCCTTAAGATGCTCCAGTGGTTCAAAATGTTGTTACTCCTGCACCTCCTGTGGTGCATACTGTTCCTGCTGCACCTCCTTCGGTGAATTTGGTTCCGTTTGTTAATGAAGATATGTGTCGTCCTTTCCCTCCGCCGAGTGAAGACTTGGGTCTTTATGACATAATGGATGATTTCCAAGAACAGCTTGATAGAATGCAAAGAGAGATGAAGGCTCTTAGGGGAAAGAGTTATTTGGGCAGAATGTGAATGAGCTGTGTTTGGTCCCGAATGTTAAAGTGCCTGCTAAGTTCAAGGTCCCAGAATTTGAGAAGTACAAGGGCAACACTTGCCCTCATGCTCATTTGGTGATGTATATAAGAAGAATGTCTACCCACACTGATGATCAGCGTCTACTTATTCAGTTTTTTAGGATAGTCTGACCGACGCAACGTTGAAATGGTACATGAGTTTAGACAACACCAGCATCCATACTTTTAATGATTTGGGAAAAGAATTCATTAAACAATACAAGTACAATGTGGACATGGCGCCTGACCGTGACCAGCTTAGGGCCATGGTTCAGAAAGAAAGAGAATCGTTCAAAGAGTATGCACAGAGATGGCGCGAAGTGGCTGCACAAGTGATTACTCCCATGGAAGAGAAAGAAATGACTAAGATTTTTCTGAAGACACTAAGCGCTTTCTACTACGAAAGAATGGTAGCAAGTTCCCCAAGTGATTTTACAGAGATGGTAGGAATGGATGTCCTCCTAGAAGAGGCAGTAAGAGAAGGCCGTTTGACAAAGGGTGAAGGATCCGGAGGGGTGAAAAATCCAGCTTATGGGTTTACAAGGAAGAAAGAGGGTGATATAAATGATGTTATGCAAGAGAGAAGGGTAAACGCTCCTAGAAGGAATTATCAGCGTCATCAGCAAGTCGCCTCAGTTACTCCTATTATAAATGTCGCTCCGACTACCGTTGCTTATCAGAGGCCGTCCCAGCAGGGGAATCAAGGGTATAATCAATGAAGGGAGAACTATGACCCTATTCCCATGAGCTATGCAGAGCTACTACCAACATTGATTCAGAAGAAGTTGGTCCAGACACAATCACCTCCCGCCATACCATCACCATTTCCTTGGTATTACAAAGCAGACCAGACGTTTACCTTTCATCAGGGAGCACCAGGGCATAGTGTTGAGAATTGTTATCCTTTGAGGACTGAAGTGCAAAGGTTGGTGAAGTCTGGAATTTTATCTTTCAAAGACGTGGGACCTAATGTGAAAGACAATCCTCTACCTAAGCACGGGGGAGTGAATGATGTAAATATGGTGGCGGGTTGTCCAGGTGACTTTCAAATTTTTGACATTAATCTGGTTAGAGGAGATTTGGTGAAGATGCACACAGACCTCTGTGAATTCAGTTATTATACGCATGACCACGCCGGTTGTGCTATTTGCAGTACAGATATACAGGGTTGCGAGAAGATAAAGGTTGATTTGCAGGAGATGATGGATGAACGTTTAATCCATATAATCAGGACTAGGGCAGAATATGAAGAGGAAGTGAATATGGTTTCTGGATGTCCGGATGAATTCGGAATTTTTTATGTGGATCATTTGAATGAGGATCTCGTGCAGTTGCATGATACCTTTTATCGTACTGCTGGTCAGGTGGAACACCAATATGGATCTTGCATAGTTTGTTGTCGAAACCCCCGAGGATGTTCTATTGTGAGGGAAGTTATTCCGTTGCTGTTAGACAATGGAACTATCAAGATCACAAGTCAGAGAGATGATTATCATAATATTGATATGGTTGAAGTTTGTTTGATGGAAGAGGAGTCAGAGGAAGAGTATGCCTCCGCAGATGAGTATTTCTCTTCAGACGAAGATTTATTTGCGGGAAATGACTTTTTAATGGCTGATTGTGTTGAGGAAGGGGTGAATGTCATTGTACCTTGTTTTGGTGCACCCACTCATCTTGAGGTGGAGTACCATAGAAAACCAGCTGTTACCCCATTGGTAATTAGTCTGCTAGGTCCTGTTCCCTATGAATCAGATAAGGTTGTGCCTTACAAATACAACACTACAATATTAGAAGATGGGGTGGAGGTTCCTATCCAGCCAATGCCAGATGTTAGAAATATAGCTGATAATAGCAGGCTGACCCGTAGTGGCTGTGTGTTTGCGCCGGTTATTTGAAGAGATGTTGTTGCTGGAAAGAAAATTGCTGAGAATGATGAGCCTAAGAAGGCTACAGGAGAAACTAGTGGAGCTACATTAGAGAAAGAAGTGGATGATATTTTGAAGATAATTAAGATGAGCGACTACAAAATTGTAGATCAACTATTGCAGACTTCTTCCAAGATATCCATCCTAGCTTTATTGATGAATTCCTCTGCTCATAGAGAATCGCTGATGAGAGTACTAGACCAAGATTTTATGGAGAATGACATGCCATTAGATCAATTCAGCAGTGTAATTGGAAACATTACGTCATGTAACAATTTGAGCTTCTGCGATGATGAGTTACCAGATGAAGGGAGGAATCACAACCTGGCCCTCCATATATCTATGAACTGCAAGAATGATTCACTGTCCAATGTGGTAATTGATAACGGATCCACGTTGAATGTTATACTGAGGAGTACCCTCATGAAGTTAAGGTATCAAGGAGGACCTATGCGCCTGAGTGGCATCATTGTGAAGGCTTTTGATGGGTCGAGTAAATCTGTCATCGGTGAAATGGACTTGCCCATCCATATAGGACCACATTTGTTCTTGATAACCTTCCAGGTCATGGATATTATTCTCGCATATAGTTGTTTTCTTGGACGGCCATGGATACACGAAGCAGGGGCTGTCACTTCAACTCTGCATCAGAAGTTAAAATTTGTGCGCAAAGGGAAGGTGGTGATCATAAATGGGATAAAGCGTTGTTGATATCCCATCTATCCTCTTTCAGTGTTGTAGAAGCGGATGAGGCTGCTGTTGGAACCCAGTTCGAAGCCCTATCTATTGACAACATAAGGAGGAATGAGAATTCTGTGGTTTCGCTGAAGGACGCGCAACAGGTTGTGTGCAATGGTCATAATGCAGTTTGGGGACGACTTGTGGATCCACCCGTGAACAAGAACAAAACTGGTTTGGGTTTCTCTTCGAATAATGGCAAAGGCGAAAGTTTGAAGTCAAAGTCTTCTGTGAACAGTTATCATGATGTTTTCCGCAGCGGAGGCTACCTCCATCCAATTGGTTCTGGAATTAATGCTGTTGAAGAGGATGAAGCAGAGCAGGAAGTACCGAATTATGTGACGCATGGAGTCCGAGTTCAGAACTGGGTCACCATTGATGTTCCTTCTTGCATACATATTTCAAAGTAATTTGTTTTGTTAGTCTGTTTCTTTCTTTTGAAAAGCTTTCACTCTGCCCAAGGTGAAAGTATTGTATGGGCTTATCTGTTTGCTTTGATTTTTAAGATCATTAATAAAAGTTGTCTTTGCTTCCAAAAATATGTCTTTATTTTCTGCTTTTTCTTGGGAAATGGTAATCAAATAAAAAACCCTTTCAAAATAAATAATAACTGAAAATTAATCTGCATGATCACTTGTTATATGTGTCAGTCTCTAAAAGCAATCATAAATCACATGTGCAGATTAATTAAAAAACCCGTTGAATACAATGACCCTGCACCCTCTCCCAACTTTGAATGTCCTGTCTTTGGGGCTGAAGAAGAAGATTATGATGAGATTCCAAAAGAGGTCTCACGGTTGCTTGAGCACGAGGAAAATACCATTCAGCCATATAAGGAGCCTTTGAAAGTGATTAATCTGGGTTCAGAAGAAGATCCGAGGGAAGTTAAGATTGGAGCATCGTTACATCCTGATGTAAAGAGCGGGTTGATTGAGTTGTTGAAAGAGTATGTGGATATTTTTGCTTGGTCTTATCAAGATATGCCTGGTCTAAATACAAACATTGTCGAGCATCGTTTGCCGTTGAAGCCAGAGTGTCCGCCAGTTAAACAAAAGTTGAGAAGAACCCACCCAGATATGGCAGTAAAGATCAAAGAGGAGGTCCTAAAGCAGATTAATGCTGGTTTTCTTGTGACTTCAGTGTATCCTCAATGGATTGCCAATATTGTCCCAGTACCGAAAAAAGACAGAAAAGTCCGCATGTGCGTAGATTACAGAGATCTTAATAAAGCTAGTCCAAAAGATGATTTTCCATTGCCTCACATTGACATGTTAGTGGACAACACAACAAAATTCAAGGTATTCTCGTTCATGGACGGATTTTCCGGGTATAATCAAATAAGAATGGCTCTAGAGGACATGGAAAAAACAACGTTTATCACACCCTGGGGAACATTCTGTTACAGAGTGATGCCCTTCGGGTTGAAGAACGCTGGTACACATTACCAGAGGGCTATGACAACCCTATTCCATGATCTGATGAACAAGGAAATTGAAGTATATGTTGATGATATTATTGCAAAATCCCAAACTGAAGAAGGGCATCTAAAATATTTGTTGAAGTTGTTTCAGCGTTTGAGGAAGTATCGTCTCCGCTTGAATCCAAATAAATGCACCTTCGGAGTTAGATCGGGGAAATTGTTGGGTTTTATCGTTAGCCAGAAAGGAATTGAAGTTGACCATGATAAAGTCAAAGAAATTCAAGAAATGCCAACACCAAGAACTGAAAAGCAAGTCAGGGGTTTCCTCGGGCGTTTGAATTATATTTCCAGATTTATTTCCCACATGACTGCAAAATGTGAACCGATCTTTAAGTTGTTAAAGAAAGATCAAGGTTGTGTGTGGACGGATGACTGCCAAAGGGCATTTGAGAGTATTAAAGAGTATCTGCTTGAATCTCCTATCTTGCTCCCTCCCGTAGAAGGAAGACCGTTGATTATGTATCTAACAGTGTTAGATAAATCCATGGGTTGTATTCTGGGACAACAGGATGAAACAGGGAAGAAAGAGTTCACCATTTATTATCTCAGCAAAAATTTCACTGATTGTGAGTCACGGTATTCCATGCTATAAAAAATGTGTTGTGCTTTGGCCTGGGCGGAAAAGCGTTTGCGGCAGTATATGTTGAATCATACCACTTGGTTGATCTCCAAAATGGATCCAATCAAGTATATTTTTGAGAAGCCTGCTCTTACTGGGAGAATTTCCCGCTGGCACATATTGTTATCTGAATATGATATTGAGTACCGCACTCAAAAAGCTATCAAAAGTAGTATATTGGCAGATTACCTGGCTCACTAGCCGGTGGAAGATCATCGGTTTGCAGAATATGAATTCCCCGATGAGGATGTGATGTTCCTGAAAGTGAAAGATTATGATGAACCATTGCCTGAGGAGGGCCCCGACCCTGAATCTCGTTGGAGTATGGTATTTGATGGAGCTGTGAATGCTTATGATAAAGGGATTGGTGCTGTGATTGTCACTCCTCGTGGATCGCATATTCCTTTTACCGCGAGGTTAACATTTGATTGCACTAATAATATGGCGGAATATGAGGCTTGCATCATGGGTCTTGAGGAAGCTATTGATCTCAGAATCAAAATTCTAGATGTGTATGGTGATTCAGATTTGGTAATAAATCAGATTAAAGGAGAATGGGATACTCGTCACCCTGGCTTGATCCCTTACAAAGATTATGCTAGAAGATTACTAGCCTTCTTCAATAAAGTTGAATTCCATCACATTCCTAGAGATGAAAATCAAATGGCGGATGCTCTAGCAACTCTGGCTTCCATGTACCAGGTGAATACTTGGAATGATATACCTCGTATTACAGTTCGACGGCTGGAGAGGTCCGCTCATGTGTTTACAACAGAGGAGGTAGCAGATGAAAAACCTTGGTATTATGACATCTAACATTTTCTTCAGACCCAGGAATACCCGTTTGGTGCGTCGAGGAAAGATAGGAAGACACTAAGAAGATTGGCAGGCAGTTTCTTCCTCAGTGAAAATGTGTTATACAAGAGAAATTATGACATGGTCTTGCTCAGATGCGTGGATAGATGCGAAGCAGACATGTTGATGCATGAGATTCATGAAGGTTCATTTGGAACTCATGCTAATGGGCATTCGATGGCTAAAAAGATGCTAAGGGCAGGTTATTATTGGTTGACAATGGAGTCTGATTGTTACAAATTTGCAAAGAAGTGCCATAAATGCCAGATTTATGCATACAAGGTCCATGTGCCTCCGACACTTCTCAATGTGATTTCTTCCCCATGGCCTTTCTCTTTGTGGGGTATAGACATGATCGGGATGATAAAACCCAAAGCTTCAAATGGACACCATTTCCTCTTGTTAGCAATTGACTACTTCACCAAATGGGTAGAGGCTGCTTCTTATGCCAATGTTACCGAACAAGTGGTTGTGCGTTTCATCAAAAACAATCTTATATGCCGGTATGGTGTGCCGAGTAGAATCATCACTGACAATGGCTCGAATTTGAACAACAAGACAATGACAGAACTATGTGAAGAATTCAAGATTGTCCATCATAAGTCGTCTCCATACAAGCCAAAGATGAATGGGGCTGTTGAAGCTTCTAAAAGAATATCAAGAGAATCATCCAGAAGATGGTTGTTACTTATAAGGATTGGCATGAAATGCTCCCTTTTGCTCTGCATGGATATCGAACATCTATCCGCATTTCAACAGGAGCAACCCCGTTCTCCCTGGTATATGGAATGGAAGTTGTACTCCCTGTTGAGGTAGAGATTCCCTCGTTGCGTGTGATAATGGAAGCCAAGTTGACAAGGGCTGAATGGGTCCAGAACAGGTTTGACCAATTGAATTTGATTAAAGAAAAGGGAATGACAACTTTGTGTCATGGGCAGTTATATCAGAAAAGAATGAAGAAAGCATTTGATAAAAAGGTCATACCTCGTGAATTCAGAGAAGACGACCTCGTGCTCAGGAAGATCATGTCTTTCAACACTGATTCTAGGGGCATGTGGACTCCCAATTTTGAAGGCCCATATGTTGTCAAGAAAGCCTTCTCTGGTGGTGCATTAATTCTTGAAACTATGGATGGCGAGGAGTTCCCACGTCCCATGAATGCTGACGCAGTCAAGAAATACTTTGCCTAAAGAAATAAAAGAACAACTCACTAAGTTGAAAACCCGAAAGGGCAGATTAGGCAAAAAGGAGCGTCTCGGTAGGCTGAAAACCCGAAAGGGCGGTCTAGGCAAAAATTAGAGACATAAATAAAATAAATTTCCCGCTAAGTTGAAAACCCTCAAAGGCAGTTTAGGCAAAAGTTATGGATTTTTCTTGGCAAGTAACTACGTTAGACAAGACTTGATCGTTGAAGCAACAATCTTCTCGGATCCTCACCATACGTCAACAAAAGCTGCTACTCAGGATTTCAAAAGTTGTTAGGGAGAATGGTGGTCATTGTATCTCAATGTATCTTTTCCATTATATATTACCATTTCCCAAACTTTGTAATCATCCATGGAGTCTCACCATTCGCAGAGTACCATTCTATTAATGAAATTCGAGCTTTTGCCTAATTCTTTGTGTTCTTATTTTTTACTTAGCTTGCAAAGACTCCATTTATTACTGATAATAATTTTTAAAGCAAAAAGATTAAAAAGAAAAATTGACTTTTCAAAAAAGGGAAGATCTTTACAGTTCAATTTACTTTGGGATTTGTGATGAAACAATGACAACAAAAATGGCGATCCCAGGAATGAACAAACTCCGGTTGTTTTAAGAAGATTTACTTCCTTCATGAAGAGTTTTTCTCAGGTCATCTTGTTGGTATGTGCGCAATCTTTGTGTGTTTCTCAGATAGTTGAAGTCGATACCAGTGGGTGCAAGGTACTGTATTAGGTTTGTGATCCCTTTATCCCCAGCCAAGTCTTGGTTCACTTTTGATTTTGGGTTTGCATGGTCAGAAGCATCCATCCCAGATCCCCCAACGAAGTTTTCCCTCATATGATGAAATGTTTTATTCCCTTGGTGTGCTATGATATCGCTCTTTTTGCAGTATTGGCATTAGTGTTGACTTCTGGATTTCCCGGGTAGGCTATGCCAGGGCATCTTTTGTTGGAATAGGTTTGTATGATATGAAGACTCAATCCAATATTCTCCAATGAAGGCCTCGTTTATTTGATAGAAGTCCTTTCTCCCCAAAGAAGTTGGTGCAATAATTACTCTCGAAGAACACGTATCTCCGCTTTCCCCAGTGAAGAACATATCTTGGTTTTCCCTTGATGATGTGGTTTTGACCTCCCCAATGAAGTCAGCATGAAGTCCCCAGTACATGTCTCAATGATGAAGCACTGTCTCCCTTAGTGAGGTATGTATGTTTTTCCTCCTTCAAAGTGGGTCTGAATTCCCCAGTAAGGTTTGATTGTCTCGGCGTCAATCTGCTTTATTTGAGGCTGGTCTTCCAATCTCCAGTAGGTATGTTGCTTTTGAAAAAAACTGGTTTCTCCGATGAAACCGGAAGAAAGATGTTTTATCCCGGTATCTGTTTGATTTAGCTACATCCAGATTATGTTTCTCCTCAGTGAAGTTAGGACAGGCAATAGGTTTGGTTTCCGCAGTTTCTTTTACCTTTCTTGGATTGATCTTTCTGGTTGAAGTTTAGCCCAATATTGTTGGTACCTGAGGCGGTTTTGTTTGTTTGTACTGATTATGTATCCTTTTACCAGCATATGCACGATATCACTCATACATTCATACATGCATCATGCATTGCTACAAATCATTTTTATTGACATTGTGTTCTAACCTTCCTGCAGTGCTCCTTGCTTAGGTGGATTTGGTTTTCCCTCTTGAGTTTATTTCTCAAAGGATGTATCTTCGTTGGTCGTCTTGCTCCAGTTTGTTTCTATTTGGATTCTAGGTTGCATGACGATATTATTTACTTTGGATTTCCAAGAACTTTGAATTTTGGTTTGTGCATTTATTTTGCATAGGAAGACTTTATCTCTTCAGCAGGAATAACGTGGCATTTCCCCAGGAAGTCATATCTCTTTCCCCAGGAAGTCATATCTCTTTCCCTAGGAAGTCATATTTTTATCCCCAGGAAGCCATATTTCTATCCCCAAAAAGTCATTTCTCTTTGCATTTCCCCTTGAAAAAGAGTGGAAGTATCTTTATTTGAGATAAGCTTACATATTACCCTTTCCAGGTATTGTGCCTTGGTTAAAGAAGAAGTTGAGACCCGTTCCAGGTGAAATACCAGAATTTTGGGGAAAACTTGATATTTTCAAATCTACCTTCAGTGAACGTTGGTAGAACATCGGCAGTGAACGTCAGTGTTTCTTATCTTTTTGCTATCATCAGTGAATGTTGATAGTTCATCGTCAGTGAACAACGGTGGTGTGATATTCAAATCTACGTTCAGTGAACGTTGGAAGTACAACGACAATGAACGTCACTGTTTCTTATCTTTTTGCTATCATCAGTGAACATTGATAATTCATCGTCAGTGAACGAAGGTGGTATGATATTCAAATCTACCTTCAGTGAACGTTGGTAGTACATCGGCAGTGAACGTTGGTGTTTCTTATCTTTTTGCTATCATCAGTGAGCGTTGATAGTTCATCGTCAATGAACAGCGGTGGTATGATATTTTCAAATCTACCTTCAATGAACGTTGGTAGTACATCGGCAGTGAACGTCGGTGTTTCTTATATTTTTGCTATCATAAGTGAACATTGATAGTTCATCGTCAGTGAATGGCAATGACATGATATATTCAAATCTACCTTCAGTGAATGTTGGTAGTACATCGGCAGTGAACGTCGGTGTTTCTTATCTTTTTGCTATCATCAGTGAACGTTGATAGTTCATCGTCAGTGAACAGCGGTGGTGTGATGTATTCAAATCTACCTTTAGTGAATGGTGGTAGATAATCACCACTGAACATTGGTGTTTCTTATCTTTTTGCTATCATTAGTGAACGTTGATAGTTCATCGTCAGTGAACGGCGGTGACATAATATATTCAAATCTACCTTCAGTGGATGTTGGTAGTACATCGGCAGTGAACGTCGGTCTTTCTTATCTTTTTGCTATCATCAGTGAACGTTGATAGTTCATCATCAGTGAATGGCGGTGGTGTGATATTCAAATCTACCTTCAATGAACTTTGTTAGTACATCGGCAGTGAACGTCGATGTTTCTTATCTTTTTGCTATCATTAGTGAACGTTGATAGTTCATCGTCAGTGAACGACAGTGACATGATATATTCAAATCTACCTTCAGTGAACGTTGGTATTACATCCGCAGTGAACGTCGATGTTTCTTATCTTTTTGCTATCATCAGTGAACGTTGATAGTTCATCGTTAGTGAACGGTGGTGGTATGATATTCAAATCTACCTTCAATGAATGTTGGTAGTACATCGGCAGTGAACGTCAGTGTTTCTTATCTTTTTGCTATCATCAGTGAACATTGATAGTTCATCGTCAGTGAACGGTAGTGGTATGATATATTTTCTCTCTCTACCTTCAGTGAATGTTGGTAGACATCGGCAATGAACGTCGATGCTTGTTATTCTCCTCTCTGATTCAATTCTTTGGGTCCACCAGTGATTTATTTTCCTGGTGGGGTTGCTCCTTTGTTTCTTCATTGTTGTGGCATCCCCAGTGATACTTTGCGTCTCTTTTGTTCTGTTTATATGCATTCATAATCATAAGCATTGCATGGCATCTTAGAGACAAAAATAGGGCTTGTTTTATATTTAAGTATCTTCAATCGCGTCGACACGAAGATTTCTAACCTTCGTATCTCCGGATAGAAGACACTTAAAAAAGGGCAGCTGTTGTACCCCAATTTTTCCCCCTAAGATTCCCCCTATCATATCATGTCAGCTTGATCATAACAAAATAACATTAGGGTTGGTTCTTCCTTTTTTCTGTCTCCTATCTTTAAGTTTTCTCTTGAGGAATTTCCAAGCACCTTGGTTGTGTATTTTGTATATGTGTTGTTTACTAACTTCTAATAAAAATTCAAAAAAAATATTTGTCTTTGTCTTTGTATATTTTTGTTTTGTAGGTACCAAGTTGAAGCATCTGACAAATGAGGATTTCAGCTTGTATCAATCCACAGAGGCTTTTGTCGAACTCATGCAAAGTTGATCAATTCAGTATTGTGTCAAAAGGCAGCTTGTATCAATCCACAGAGGCTTGTGTCGAACTCATGCAAAGCTGATCAATTCTGTATTGTGTCGAAAGGCAGCTTGTATTGATCCATGGAGGCTTGTGTCGAACTCATGCGAGTTGATCAATTTTGTATTGTGTCGAAAGGCAGCTTGTATTGATCCATGGAGGCTTGTGTCGAATTCATGCGAGTTGATCAATTCTGTATTGTGGCGAAAGACAGCATGCAGCGACCCATAAAGGTATGTATCGACTCATCCAGTTGTGCATAACTAGCATGTGTCTACACATGCATGTTATGTATCGACTCATCCTGTTTTTATAACTAGCATGTGTCGACACATACGTGATATGTGTCGACTCATGCAGATTGTTTGATTCTGTAATGTGTTGAAATAGCAGTATGTATCGACATATAGAGGCATGTATCGACACATGCTGTGTTATACAACTGGGATGTGTCGACGCATGCAACCCAGGTATCGACTCATAGCAGCAAAATATATGTGATTTTTTGAAAAAAGCCAGCAATTTCAAACTGTTATCTCTTTGGCTCCAATTTTTCTGCATAATTTGAAAATTATATCACTAATTCAAATTTTGGCTCCAAGAATCAATTACCAAATTACCACTAATCTCAATCCTAAACTCTATAAATAGAGACCTCGTTTCATTCAAATCATAAGCTTTTGATAGCCAAACTCATCTTGCTAAAAAATCTCTCAATCCCCTCCATCTACCAAATTCACTCAAATCTCCATTTTTAAAAAAAGGATAGTAAGCTTTGCATTGAAGCTTGCTAATATTTGAGCTAAACTTTCATCCAAACACTTTTTCTTCATCAATTCTCTATATCCAAGCTTTGGTAATTGATTCTTGTGGTTAAATTGAAGCAAATTCTGGAAGTTGTTTGATAATTCTCTAATTCTACCTTTGGTAAGTTGGATCATCATCTTTCACAATGCGATCTCTTGTGGAATTATGGTTTTGATTCATTGAGCACTATTTTTTAATGATATATTTAGTACTTTAATCCATCTAGAGGAGTGGTTGGATTTAAAGATGAAAGAATTTTGAAATGGTGATCCAAATTAGCTTATCATTCCCCTCACTCTTCATCTTATCCCTTTCTTTTTTAATTGTGCTACATGTTAAGGGATGGTGATCTCTATATCATTTATCCAAACATGAAGTACATAGATTGCTATTGACCGGCCTCAAAATAGGTGCGAATTCTACATAAGTCCACTTACGATTGCTTAACATAGCGCTAAATTTTGTCCCGATTCGAATAAATGATCATTCATGGCCCAAACTTATGATTGCAAGCCCAAGTATGTTAATTTGATCTCTTTGATCTAATAACCTTGAGATTCATTGTGTGGAGGCTTTGGTTCTACCAATCCTCTAATGGATCTACAACACCTTTGGTCAACACGAATTACTTAAACATCGTTGATCATTAAATGTTACTTTTGAGGATTCCAAAATGGATGATATACTTGACAAAAAGCAAATTCAACTTGTTTTGTGGAGGCTTTGGTTCTACCAATCCTCTAATGAGTTCCAAATGCAAGTTTCAAGATGGTCATCCAACTAACCACTAATTTCTAACAATTGACTTTACTTTATGCTTTTATTTTTTTATGTTTTATGTACCATTTAATTTAAGCATTTACATTTCATGCCATTTTTTTTTATTTTTCTCACTTGAGCATTTACTTTTATGTCATTTTTATTTTTCTCACTTGAGCTTTTCTTTTCCTTTTAAAGACACCTAATAATCAACATAAACTATAAAAAATCTTTAATGGCACTTGGACTATTTGGTTACTATCCTTGGTGTTATGGAGTATTGGACTTCTTGGACTTAGGATTAGAGACCTTGGCCTATCTTGGAGACTTTGTGACTTTATTTGATATTTTGTCTGGAGTTCATGAGGTTTACCTTAAGACATTGGGTTGTTTATTTGTTTTGTGTGCAGGTTATTGTGATTACATACTTTGTTTGTAATATGGAATTCATCTACAGTCGTTACTCTGCCCAATTTTTGCGAAGATTTAATACACTTGAAGTTCGGTTTTCTCAAGAGGTCTAGTATCTTTGCTTGCTTGGTTTCAATCCCAAGAATGGGAATTCTATATTGACTAATAATGTCAAGTATTGGCTTCTTGTTGGTTAGATGGTTATTATCCCTAGCTTTTACCTTATGCTTTAGGATAGTCTCTTCTTCTCCTCCCATCTTCTTTAATTTCAAAAATCTTCTCCCTCCTTTTAAAAACTCTTCTTATTTCTAAACATGAAACACTTTCATAATAAACTAGGACTTAGGTCCATGTATTTTCAAAGCATTTTGATAAATAAACTTCAATCAATTTAATAATACCTTGACATTTTTGTGAGAAGACTAAAAGTCAATCAATCTCATTTCAAACCATTTTTGCCACTTTGGCTTTTTATTTTAAAAACTTTTCTTAAAAGATTAGACTCTTATCAATCCTTGTAGTGATGCAAACAACTATACTTCTACAATATGTAGTAAATAGAGATATGTTTCACTTGAGTGTTGAGTGAGGCATTATGGATTCTAAAATCCAAGCCATATCCTCCACTTTGAGATAATGCAAATTCTCCTTTCTCATGATTGTGGGTAGTAAGTATGTTTTCCACACAGACAATGACGATGATGTCTTATCTCATAAAATTAACCAACACACTTGTGTTTCAAATTTTAAAAGAGGAACTACGTGTACCCTGATCCCCTATTGCACGAAAGTTGGTACGTAGGCACTAAAGGTTCGCAACCACGACGGGTGCAAAAATCATAAAAAATATTTCTTTCCTCACCTCCACCATCCATTTCATATATAACACATTTTTATAGCCAAAATATACAGATTTTTCAAAGAGATTCCTGCGGAGTACCGTAGATGTTTAGGGTGATAATAACTTCCCTTTGCATAACCAACCCCCTTAACTTGAATCTTTCCCCCTTTTTTGGGTTATTCGCTCTTTTCCCATTCCTTTGGAAACAATAAAGCGCGGTGGCGATTTTTATTTTAATTTGTATAAAGTCTAGTCAATCCAATGGCTTAGTCTTGAAGATTTCTACCGCTACAGACAAGACCAAAGAGTACCTTCAAGAGCCCCCTGTTTTGATGCCTCCAGTCGAGAGAAGACCTTTGATCATATATCTAATTGTCTTAGAAAATTTAATGGGGTGTCTGTCGGGGCAGCATGACGAGTCTGGCCGAAAAGAGCATGTAATATACTACCAGAGCAAAAAATTTACCGACAGTGAAACCATATATTCACTGCTCGAGAAAACTTGCTGCACTCTGGCATGGGATGCTCGCCGGCTGAGACAGTATATGTTGACCCATACCACCTTGTTGATATCCAAGATGGATCCGATTAAATACATATTCGAGAAGCCCGCCCTCTTTGGAATAATAGCAAGATGGTAGATGATCTTGATTGAATACGACATTTAATACACTACCCAAAAAGCAATAAAGGGCAGTGTGCTAGCCGATCACCTTTCCCATCAGGCTGTGGATGACTACCAGTCCATGAAATTCGAGTTCCCAGATGAAGACATCATGTTGGTAAACAATTGTGAAGAACTCAGACCATGTGACAGACCTTAACAAGGATCCCGATGGACCTTGGTTTTTGACAGAGCTTCCAACGCGCTCGGCAACGGCATAGGCTCTGTGATCATATACCCTGAAGGATGTCATACTCCCTTCATTGCAAGAATTTTTTTCAACTGTACCAATAATATGGCAGAATATGAAGCGTGTATTATGGGTCTCAAAGTCACCATAGATTTGGGAATCAAGTCCTTAAGCGTATTTGGAGATTCAACCTTAGTCATCAGTCAGATCAAAGGAGAACGGGACATGAAGCACCCTAATCTCATCCCTTACAAAGAACATGTGTTGACATTAATCACACATTTTGAGGAAATTACCTTAGAGCATTTTCCACGAGAGGAAAATCAACTAGTGGACGTGCTAGCCACTATGTCATCCATGTTTAAAATCAAGTTGGATAACGAGGCTCCCTAGATCACCATTGAGCGGATGGATGAACCAGCTTACTGTCACGAGATCGATACTGAAGAAGTAGTGGACAATCCTTGGTTCCATGAAGTTAAGAGGTATCTCGAGGCCCAAGAGTATCCGGAGGGAGCTTCAGTCAATGATAAGAAGTTCTTGAGAAGATTTTCTACGAAATTCTTCCTCATTAACATAATCCTCTATAAACGCAACCACGACTCTACTTAGCTTCGTTGCATAGACCAGAGTGAGGAAGAAAAGAAAATGGTTGATTTACACGAAGGTGCCTTTGGAACTCATTCTAGTGGACACACGATGCCTAAAAAGATCCTACGGGAAGGATACTACTGGTCCACCATGGAAGCGGATTGTTATCAACATTCACGAACTTGTCACAAGTTCCAGATCTGTGCTGATAAAGTACATGTGCCTCCGGTTACCCTAAACATCGTGACTGCTCCTTGGCCCTTCATAATGTGGGGCGTTGACATGATTGGAGAGATCAAACCCACAGCTTCTAATGGACACCGTTTCATCTTGGTTGCCATTGATTACTTCACGAAGTTAGTCGAGGAAGCTTCATTCGCTTCTGTTACCAAGAATGTTGTGGCCTGATTCGTCAAATAGAATCTCATCTGTCGGTACGGTATCTTGGAGAGAGTCATCACAGATAATGGTACCAATCTCAACAATACTATGATTACCGCACTATGCGTGCAATTTAAGATCCAGCATCATAACTCCACTCCTTACCGGCCGGAGATGAATGACGTTGTAGACGCCGCAAAGAAAAACATTAAGAAGATCATACAAAAAATGATAGTGACCTACAAGGACTTGCATGAGATGTTACCATTTGCTCTCCATGGTTACCGTATCACGACGCACTCGTCAACATGGCTAACTCCTTTCTCTTTGGTATACAGTATGGAAGTTGTTCTACAAATTAAAGTCCAAATACCTTCAATGAGAATCATAAAAGATGCAGGGTTGAATGAAGATGAATGGATTCAAACTCGACTTGACGAGTTGAACTTGATCGATGAGAAGAGGCTTACGGCTGTCTGTCATGGCCAGATGTACCAAAAACGCATGATCAAAGCTTTTAACAAGAAGTTCAGACTTCAGGTATATCGGGTTGGTGACTTGGTAATCAAGCGTATCATATTGCCACAAGGTGATCCCAGGGGAAAATGGACTCCTACATACGAAGGAACATTTGTGATCAAAAACATATTCTCTAGTGGAGCAATGATCTTAACCACTATGGATGGCGACGACCTTCCGCACCCTGTAAACGCGGACATAGTCAAAAGATACTACACATGAATAAAGACCCGCTAGGTCGACTGGCCTAGGAAAAAATTAGGGCATCCCAGCGAACCAGAAGGGTTCGGGCAAAAATTAGGGATACATTACAAAAAAAATCTGTACACCCGACAAGTTGAAAAGCTGAAAGGGCGGCTTGGGAAAAAAAGGGTATCCCGGTGGACTGAAAACCCAAAAGGGTGGTCTAGGCAAAAGTTAGGAATTGAAAGCGTATGACTATGTCCCATTGGATCACCTTACAAACAACCTTCAGTATTGACTGACAAACTCAAACGGTTCTAATCAATCCATTTAGCTTCAGACAAAGCAGCAAGTGGATGAGACGCTCAGAGACATGAAGGCTATAGCAGAATGGGAACCCCATAGGATTATTTCACATAGCTATATTTTCTTTGTATCAATTTTCATTTTCTACTACGACATTCGCTTAATAGGATGTTCGTCTCTTTGTACAAAAGTACTTATTCAAGTTAATACAAAGATGTTCCTTTGAAAGTGCAAAACTATCTGTTTTTCTTTTACTTCCCTGTTTTGTTTGCAAAAGCGTGCAATGATTATTTTTGAACATATGCATTTGAACGTGATTACTGTTTACAAATGAGATAAAAAAAGGGGAGAACAGAAAACAGAAATACAATTACTAATGGCTTTAAGAAAATAGGATAATATCTATAAGCCATTCCATAAATTCCCCGCCGGTACTTTCTCCAGCAAAAGCGGAAGCAAGGACATTCTACTACAGAATCACTAGCGTATCTCCAGTATACAGTCTAATGGTATCAGGTGCTCTCACATCCCCGACGGAGCAAAACTTCTAGTTACCGCTCCAACGATTCCCCAGTGAAAGTCGCCCAGCTTCTCAAGATTCCCCAGCAGGATTTCACGAAGTCCACAAGTAATGCACGGTGTTTCCCTTCCCCAACAGAGTTTATTTCTCTAATTATGGAAACCCATCCATCAACACTTCAATTTCAACAAAATATGAAGACTTACACTCCACATCCCAGTAGCAGTCAGGGATTTATTTTCCCTAATCCAACAACACTACAACAAAACAATTAATAAGTCCATACATTACATTCATACGTCATATCATTGACAACACAAATGCATATAGCACAATCTCATTTATTTTGAGAAATAACATTATACCATGCACTTCATACATCATTACATTGCATACAACTAACTTTTCACCTTTTCAGGAAAGATCAATCAACAGAAAATTATCGTCAAATTTTCAACAAGACAAGGAAAATATTTATGAATAAGCCAATTACAGATCAATTCCTGAGAAAGGATTGGTTGAACATCTACATAACAGATATTTCCTTTAGACCCCTGGTGGTTCAGTTTAAATCTCTCAACGGTTTATTCTGATTCTTTCCCGCAGACATCTTCTCTGGTTCAATTTAAATCTCTTAACGGTTTATTCTGATTCTTCTCCAGACCCCTACTGGTTCAGTTTAAATCTCTCAATGGTTTGTTCTGATTCTTTCCCGCAGACATCTTCTCTGGTTCAATTTAAATCTCTCAATGGTTTATTTTGATTCTTTTCCAAGACCCATGTTGGTTCAATTTAAATCTCTCAACGGTTTATTATGATTCTTTCCCGTATACATCTTCTCTGGTTCAGTTTAAATCTCTCAATGGTTTATTCTGATTCTTCTCCAGACCCCTGCTGGTTCAGTTTAAATCTCTCAACGGTTTATTCTGATTCTTTCCCGCAGACATCTTCTCTGGTTCAGTTTAAATCTCTCAACAGTTTATTCTGATTCTTCTCCAGACCCCTGTTGGTCCAGTTTAAATCTCTCAACGGTTTATTCTGATTCTTTCCCGTAGAAATCTTCTCTGGTTCAGTTTAAGTCGCTTCAAGATTTATTATGATTCTTCTCCAGATCCCTGCTGGTTCAGCTGAATCTCTGAATGCTTTATTCTAATTCTTCCCCGCAGACATCATCTCTGGTTCGGATAAGTCGCTTCAATATTTATTTTGATTCTCCTCCAGATCCCTGCTGGTTCAGATAAATCTCAACGATTTATTCTAATTCTTTCTTAGTAGACACTTTTTCTGGTTCAGATAAATCACTCAAAGATCTATTCTTATTCTCTCCGGTTAAAGAATATCCAAGACCTCTTTTGGTTCAGTTTAAATCTCTCAATGGTTTATCTTGATACTTTCCAAATAAACATTTCTTCTGGTTTAGATAAATCACTCCAAGATTTATTCCGATTCTTTCCAGTCAAACAACATGCAAGATTACTGCTAGTTTCAGATAAATCACTCAGAAGGTTTATTCTGATTCTTTTCCAGTTGAAACCAAGTTCATACTTAGTCTATCTTCTGTCAACAGTCACCTTTGGATGGCATCTACAAGCCCGTCTGCATTAGCTCTCCATCATTTCTCCAAATGGCATCTTTTAAACCCATTCCCTACATAACCAGCCAACACATCATCAAGTGCAAATTTCGGGGCACTCTAAATGTTCAATCATCTTCCACTTTTAAGCTACAAACGACAAGCGTGTCGATCTCGCTTTTCAAGTTTAAGAAGATTGAACAAGGGAAGCTGTCGTACCTCAAAATTTTCCCTCCCATTTTTCATATTCTAGGGTTTCTCGAATACTCAATTTGGCTCAGAAGTTGGTCAGACAGATCCTCCCTAGGCAGCAAATCAACAATTAGGGGTTGGTATTTCTAAGAGAAAATTGAGTTTTAAAGGTTTCAAATGGTCTTCATAGGTCTTCTGGTATCCTCAAGGATGTTTATGCCAGTTTTCAAATGTTGCATTGCAATATTTCTCAATCGAGGACTCAGATAACTGAAAACGACTACATTGACCCAAAAATCGACCTTTTGCAAGAACAAGTTCAAAAGATTTTAACTTCTTCATTATTCAATATTTTTGAGCGGTTTTTCTTGCGTATGATTCTCCTTGATGTCACCTCCAATTTCTCTTCACAAACCAAGAGCTCATTACATGTAGAAGATCAACAAAATTCGAATACGTTAGAAGTCGCATCAGGGACTTTGACCTAATCTTAAATAAATGTCGTCTGATTTCTAAGAATTGTGATTTCCTCAAATTACAAGATCTTGAGACGATTATTTCTGCATATGATCATAAGTGATGTCGCTCACGAGTTTATCTTCAAAGATCGAAAGAAAATTGTATTTAGAAGACTTTGAAAGTTATCGAATCATCGCAAGTCATTTGTTTGATTTCGAATGTTTTTAACCATAATTTGTTGAAGTTTGTTAATTCTACAAGATTGACGAATGTTCCTAAAACATGTTTGTTTGACAATGAAGTCCCATTTTAATCGAGCGTGGCGTGCGAGTTCATTTTGAATGCTAATTTGACTTGGACAAGAGGTGAAGATTAAGACTGTCATTTAGATGACCATGGTTTTGGGTTTGAGTTAACCAAATTGGAATTGAATTCTTAAACATTTATTTTGTTTAAAAATTTTATTGGAGTACAAGGCGCATTGTTTATTTGATCACTTTGTGATTGCTTGAAGTTCAAGTTACCAAACCAATATGTTTTATTCAAATCATTCTATTGAGAATTGCAAATTTTAAATTAAAACTCAAAGTTTTATACAATAAATTTCATCATTTACAAATTCATTCAAGGCTTTGTGTTTATTACAGTACAATTGAAATAAATTACAAATTTATTGTTTACAAAGAAAGAAATTTTGTTCTATTTCTTCAAGTCTTTGTTGCTTCATCTTCAAGTAATCCATCCAATCCTCGCTTTCCATCCACGCCTCATGTTCATGAAACAAAGAAAAGAAAGTTAGCAATTCAAGAAAAAGTGATATGTAAAGAAAGGAAAAAGATTCATCACTAGGGTTTGTATGTAGGAATCAGATTTAAAGATGGTTTGTTTTATCATAATACCTCTTCTCCCATTTTTGCAAATCACAAGGTTGGGCCTTGGTTCACAAAAATGAAAAGAAAATACAAGCAAGCCCAAGGATGTCAAAACAGCAAGAAAATACAAGCAAGCCCAAGGTTGTCAAAACAGTAAGAAAATACACAAGCAAACAAAACAAGGCTGTCAAAACAAGAAACAAAGTAATAAAACATAACAGCAACAACAAGGAAAACAGTAGCTAGGCTGCCAAATACACAAGCAAATAAAACAAGCTTCCAAACAGAGCCAACAAAACCTTCAACAAATACACAAGCCAACAAAGCAGAACAAATACAGCATAAACATAGCAGCAACAACAAGGCAAAACAGTAAGCTAGCTTGCTCAACAATCCATTATATCATCAGTTTCCTAATTATACAAACCCTTCAGAATTTATTTGCATCATTGAAAGATGAAAGAGGAAAGATGAAAGAGATATCACCTAGCAAACAACAGTCCAAAATCCTGCAAAATGCCAAAGTCAACCCTGCCCAGACTCAGCCCAAGTGTTGCACAAAAGAGGAAACTCAAGGCCTGCACCTCAAAAGGCCAAAGTCAGCATATCAGAAAATATTTCCCCCCCACTTTTCACCCTGATTTTGAATATAATATACACAATCAAAAAACCAAAGGGAGGATAACAGAGCCAGCGAAAAAACAACAACAAAAAACCTTATTTCATTTTGATACTGTCCCAAAACCCTAGTTTATCTCATCATCTTCCTAACCCACAACCCTTCAGAAACAAAGAAAAATTCTAGGTAAGACAGAGAGAAAGAAACCGAGAAATCAACTTCCCTGTCAAAAAAACACCATTCAACCTGCAAATCACACCAGTGACAAAAAGTATACATAAGCAAAAATACACAACCAAAACCGAAACCCTGCAATACAAAAACAACAACAACAAAATTCAAAATCGCAAGCAACAGTAGAAGAAGGATCTAACGAAGAAGAAAGCATAAAACAAGGATTTCTTACTCACCTTTTGAAGCTGACTCTGACAGGTAACTCTTTGTCCTCCATTTTCATACCTTCACGATTGATAGTTGTTATTATTGATTTTACCGTAATTGTTATTGTTGTAAAATCTGAGCTAAAAACCTCATATATACTCCCGCTGTTCAAAACCACAACTCAGAGTTTTATTTTTACTCCTCACTCCACCATCCTATAACCTCGCCTCTCAAACTTCACTCAACATCCTGCTTGAACCAAAACCGAAAATTGCCAAGCCTGCATAAACTCGTAGAAAAATCGGAGAACCATCTCTTCTTGCAAACTTACGTTCAACAACAATAGTCATCGAACCTGCAACGCGAAGCATCCAAATCCAAATATCAGTGATACAAACCCAACCAGAAGCAATTTCGAGTCACTACAGAATCAAAGAAGGAAGTGGAATCGAAATGAGTAAAGGAATGGGTTAGAGTACCTTAAATGGTCTCCAGGTTTATGCTGTTATATCTGCTTCATGAGAAAGAAGGGTGAGCGAAGCTGCGAAGTGCGAATCGAATCAGAGATCTCCTGAAAGGATCAATGATGATGAGGATGATGATGGAGAAATTAATGGGGAGAGTATGGATGAACAGAGTAAGCAATATTGGGTTAAAGGTGGAGAACTTTTTTGGGTGTTGTTGTTGATTTACGAAAAGCTAAAGAAGTTGAAGTGATGGGGGATCCGTTTAACAGAGGAGTGTTGTGAGAGGATGATTGATCTGCGAGAGAGAGAAGATCATTTTGTTTTTTTTTTAATTTTTATTTCCCCTTTCAATTTGTTTTATTGGAACTAACAATAAACAATTAAATCAAATATCCCTCCCCAAGACACCAACTCCTAATGGCGCCTATCCCCCACAATTAGGGTTTTTAGAAAACTTTTTTTCTCCTAGTTGGATCCAGATCTTGCCCAACCTTTTTTTCCTTCACTTTGCTTATTTTTTTTATACAATTTAATTTGTTTTGGGCTCATCTTGCTTTCCTTTCTAGCCCAAATTCGAACTCTGCATTATATATCCCCATTTTCTGTTTCATTTTTAATACTAATATAGTTAGATTCAAATTATTCATTTTATAATTAACATGTTTTATATTTCAACTAGTTTACATATAATTTAGTAATTTTAAGAATTAAATTACTTCATATTTAATTATTAATCCTTATAATTAAGTTTATTTTAGATTTAATTTAGTAATTTTTAGAAATTTTAACCTTTTTGATAACTTAGAATCTTTTAGTTTAGGTTTAAAATTCAAGTTTTTCATAACTAAGTGATTGCTTATTCTTAGTTTAAAGAAGCTTGTGAATAAATCAAATTAGTTAATTAACATTTTTTGTTTAGTTAACATTCTTTTAAATTGTTTAAATTTCTTCATGATAAATAAAATTTCAAAAAATAATAGAATAAAATTTTATTTTTAATTTTTCTCACAAACAAAATACCAAAAATATTATTTTGCCTATTAGTTTACTTTAATAGTTTGTTTTAGTCTAACTAACTATTTTTTTTAATTCGATTTGGTTGTATTGATTGTTTATTTTGACTTTTTAATCGCATAGATCCATCTCCATTTGTAAATTTGTACCCCCATTCCCGAAAGCTCTGTAATAACGTAGAAATTTAATTTCTGCAATTTACTGTTTTCCTTATACTGTATAGTAATTAGGCGTGCATGGTAAGATTTAAAATCAATCGCTAGATAACCTAATTTCAAAGACAAAATAACTTGAATCAAACACACTTTCACACACGCACCTCTAGAGTAACCTCACTTGTTGCCTCGGAAACATAGTCATGTCCCACGAATATGGGACGCTTTAGCAAAGATCCTTCGATAAACAAGATCGTAGTCCCTCGATGTCCCTTAATGTTGCCTTCAATAAAAGGATCTAGTCCCTTACAAAAATTGCTAAAGCGTCTCACAAGTTGCCTTCTATGACTATACAATTGACCCACGACTGTCCCTTCACATCCAACGATGGGGCTTCTTACCAAATTAATGGTAAGATAGCAACATCTAAGGGAGGAGGAAAAGAACATTAAAGACCCTTTGAGTAGGTAGATTCTCTCCTAGTTACTCGCTTGCTCACAACCAAACATTTTACACCAACACTTTCATATTAAAACATTTTCAAAAAACAAACACTTTCTACGCGTTCTTATAGAAACGAGAGCTATTACAAAGAAGACACCTTTTCAAAAGAACTTTAAAAACACATTCCACAAACACATCTTTGAACTATTTTCGAAACAACACTTTGTACGCTTTCTTATAGAAACGAGAACCATTACAAAGACATTTTAAAAATACATTAAAAACTCACACCACAAGCACATTCAAACAAAAGCAAGTGATCTAGCAAGCAACTAAGAGCCCGTAGATAACTACGGATGAAAAGGGTGCTAATACCTTCCCTTTTCATAATCTACCCCCCGAACTCAAGAAAACATCTCTAAAGGTCTTTCCTGTTCTTTTCAGCCTTTCTTTTTGGATAAAAGAAAAGTTAGTGGCGACTCTTGCTATCCGCACAATTGTGATCAAACGTAAAATAACCATGTCAGTTCTCCCACCGTGTTACAAATGGCCATGCCCAAACTCAACTATGAGACCCTTTAAAAAGATGCTTGGTATGTGTACCAAGGGGGAGAGAAATGACTTCAATGGATAAGATAAAAGACCATAGAAAGTGACTATCTGCATGCTCCTAAAAAGTGGGACTAGCGTGGCACTAGTATTCTAAACGACCAATTCAAACAATCGATTGAATAATTGTCACCATAATAAAGCCCAGGACCAAGCTATAAAATGTGTGCAAGTGTTTATTTGTAAGTGAATACCTCTTCATTGAGGATGAGCCCAAGAGGAGGCCATGTGTTCTAATTGAATGACATATGCAACAATTAAAACATACAAAGAAATAAATACTAAGCTATTACAATCATATGGGGATGGGGGTACAAGTTTATAAATGGGGATGAAGTAAAAAAACCTAATTAAATTATTACAACCATATTGAATAAAAGAGTAGCAATGAGAAAAAATTTAAAAAAATGTAAAACGTGAAAAGAAAGGAAAAAATATTTTTTTAACCACTATGAGTCGACACATGCATCTATGCATCGACACATAATCCTTCTTGTTCCTGGAAAATTATAATCAAATCAGTATGAGTCGATACATAATGGTATGTGTCGAATCATACACCTTTCTTTCCCCAGGAAATAAAAAATAACGCAGTATGAGTCGACACATAAGGGTTTGTGTCGACTCATACACCTTTCTTGCCCCTGGAAATCAAACATAACGCAGTATGAGTCGACACATAAGGGTTTTGTGTCGACTCATAACATGTTTTGTGCCTAATATGCATCGACTTAGAGACACATGTGTCGACTCATACTGTTGGTTTCTGTTTCTAACTTTGCTCTACTATATGTAAAAGTCAGTTCCTAATATATAATTGATAAAAATGAAAAGCAAGTAAATAAGGGTTAGCTTCAAGAGTATGATATCTACATTTATCTTCAAGATTGAATCATTAATGGTGCTTGAAATGATGAACTCAAAGTCCAAAATACTTACATCAAGATTGAAGTTTGTGTTATGAGTTTAAACACCTTTCCAAGGGCTGTGAGGGTCAGAATGGCTTCAGTGAACCTCCATGAAGTTGTGTAAGTCTCAGAGTGCCTAAGAGGGGGGGGGGGGGGGGGGGGGGTGAATTAGGCCTTATAAAATTTCTTCGGTTTTATGAGAATGCTTGGTAGTAATTTTTGGTTAAGTATTTGAAGGTTTTGATTATATCTTTATCTTTTCTCGATTATGGTGATGAAAGCGATAAATGCGGAAAAGTAAAGAACACAGTGATATATCTTGGTTCCCCTTACAATCCGAGAGTACTCCAGTCCCCTTTCCAACACGAAAGAGATTTCACTATAGTTAGAATGATTGTACAGCCTATGCTTACTATCTAACCTATAGGGTGATCAAAGGTTCTCAACACCTTTAAGATCAAACAAAGACTAATGTGAATGAAGAACAATCCTCTTCAAATCACAACACTTACTTCCAACAATCCTGGATAGTAAGGGAAAAAAACCTTTAAGTAATACAATGATTTATTTTGAAGTATATGGAGAGCTTTATCAATCTTCAATTGATCTTCTTCTTCAAGATAAAAACAATTCTCAACAATGTATATAAATGTTCACAATGTATGTATGAAACTTGAAATGATAATGAAAGTGTATATGGCAAGTTTCACAAAATTATGAACACATGAAAGTTTAAATTCAAATGTGAGTAAAAGAGAAAATTGTTAATGAAGAAGTATATTTGTTAATTTGAAAATTGAAGTATTGAACATTGTTTGAAAATAAGAAAATCTGCATTTTATAAAGTTGTAAGAACCTCTTCATTCATGCCAATTCATATGAAAAGTTGCAATGCATTCATGAAAAGATACCACTTGAAAAATGTTCAAAAAACAAAGTAAAAGCTGCATTGGTTCGCTAGGAACCGGTTCCGACACTGACAGAACCCGGTTCTTAGTGAACGTTATAAGTTGGAATTCAAATTTATCACGCAGGAACCGGTTCCCCTATTGGTACAACCCGGTTCCTGGTACAAAAACCAGGGACATGTTTTTTGAGAAAAGCTGGAACCCGGTTCCCTGTTAGGGAGGAACCGGTTCCTAAAGGTTTATTTTCAAAAATACATTTTGAAAGATATTTCAAACAAAGTTTTTCTTGATGTTAAAGTTATGGAATATGTATATGTTGATGAATGCATATTGTGAACATCTATATTCAAGGTTTTAAGAATTATTTATACCATATTGACATTTGATGATTTCTTTAATAATTCTTCAATAATCTTCAAGACTTTAATTTGATGTTGATAAGCTTTTTGCACATCCTTTGAAACTTGATGTCCATGTTGTCTTCATCAAAACACATGCTTTAAATATGACTTGAGAAGCTTGCAATTACATTCTCCCCCTTTTTGATGATGACAACCAAGTCTTGAAAATGATTTCTTGAAATGTTCATGTTGTTTTGTGTAGCGAACATGTTGAGCAAATGCAAGGCTCCCCCTAAATTGTATGCTCCCCCTAAGTCCATGATTCTTTGAATTTTGGAGAGAGTTTGACATTTATTTGGGCCTGCAATTTCTTGAAACAAAACAACATACATGCATACTCTTCTCCCCCTTTGTTAACATCAAAAAGGATGGGGAAAAAAGAGTGAAATAGATACATATAAAAATTAAGACGAGTATAAAACACAACCATACATTTAAAGTACGAACAAAACACATTGTATGATTTCAAACATACTAAAATACGAACAACGAATTGTACGATTACATAACAATAAAATAACAATTGTCTAAACATCACGAAGCATAAAAATAGAACATTGTCTAAACGTTACAAAGAAAAATTATGGGGCTGGTTGGTGCAAACTTTGGGCATGTAATGAGAAATTCCTTTGTGTGATTTTAAGTGGTCATGTTATGATTCCAAAAATAATTGCAAGATAATCAATAGTGACTTGAATAGTAACTTATGATGTAAGGCATTGGTGACTTGTGAACCAAAGACATTGTATGAAATACCAATTTCCATTATTTCCAATTTGCAATCCAAATCAAAGTTTTCTTTCTCTTTCAATTTCAAATCTTCATGACAAATTCAAACCACTTCTTAAACCTCTTGGTAAGCAATTGACTTGTAGAAGGAGATAAAGCTTAATGTGACCTTGAAACAAAAATCCTAGTTTCCTAGACCTTCAAAGGATGATCATTAAAATCTCAAACCAACAAAACCTAATCCACTGCTTCTCAGTTTGAAGAACTAAAGACCACTTCTCTTGAAGTAACCTGAGAAAATATCCAAAATCCTAATTCACAACTTTAGTGCCTGAAAAAAATAGAAGAACCAGAAAGAAATAGACTCTACTGAATATAAACATCTCAAAACATTGTGCAACTTTGATATTGCACAACCGCTGAACTCTTGGACCTCAGGTGCCTTTATTCAATGAAATGCATGATATGCAAATGAACTAGTAAAGATGATGTAGATGAAATGCGAAGTCTAAGCCAGACAAAAGTAAAAGGTAGGACAAATTTGAGGTATGACAGCTGCCCATATTTAATCGTCTTAAACCTGAAGGTGAGATTAGCGTCATCCTTTTGAATGTTCAAGGTAGAAGATGATTAAATACTAAGACCTAAAATTTTTCATGGAGAGGTAGTGTGAGTGTTATTATTTATGATGTCTGTTGGGGATAAAAATTTGTTTTCCGATGAACTAGCCATGATGGATGAATGTGGTTGAATAACGATAGCTTGTGTCGGGGTATCGGTGCCAATACAAGGTTCTCGAGGGAGTGGGTATTAACGTGATTGAGAAGATATGGTTGATGATGTCATGATGACTGAATGTAGGATTAAAGACAACATGATAACTTAAAGATAATGGGACAATGGACAATATATCGTGTGAGATTCACAACCCAAAAAGAAAGATAAAGACAATGGGTAAAGATCGGCGTATGATCTATGACCCAAGAAAAGATAACGTGAGGGTAATACCTGCGAGCGACCTATGACCCTAGCAAAGATAACGTGAGGGTAAGACCTACGAGCGGCCTACGACCATAGAAAAGATAACATGAGGGTAAGACCTACGAGCAACCTACGACCCTAGAAAAGATAACGTGAGGGTAAGATCTACGAGCGACCTACGACCCTATAAAAGATAACGTGAGGGTAAGACCTAAGAGCGACCTACGATCCTAGAAAAGAAAAGATAACATGAGGGTAAGACCTACGAGCGACCTATGACCATATAAAAGATAACGTGAGGGTAAGACCTACGAGCGACCTACGACCCTATAAGAGATAACGTGAGGGTAAGACCTACGAGCGACCTACGACCCTAGAAAAGATAACGTGAGTGTAAGACCTACGAGCGACCTACGACCCTATAAAAGATAACATGAGGGTAAGACCTATGAGTGACCTACGACCCTAGAAAAGATAACATGAGGGTAAGACCTACGGGCGACCTACAACCCTAAAAAGATAACATGAGGGTAAGACCTATGAGCGACCTATGACCCTAGAAAAGATAATGTGAGGGTAAGACCTACGAGTGACCTACGACTATAGAATGATAATGTAAGGGTAAGATCTGCAGACGAGCTAAGACCCTAAGAAAAGATATAGTGAAGGTAAGATCTACTGACGACTTACGACCATAAAAAGATGACGTGAGGGTAAAGTCTATGGACGACCTACGACCTTAAAATGATAATGCGAAGGTAAGATCTACGAGCAACCTACGACCTTACAAACAAGATGAGGAGAGGGTAAAGTCTACGAATGACCTACGAACCTAAGAGAGATAAAGTGAAGGTAAGATCTATGGACGATCTACGACCTTAGGAAAAGTAAAGTGAGGGTAGGAGTTGGGGAGCACGAAGTACCGGCACCGTGGTTCATTTTGGTTGGTAGTGTAATGACAGATGTTAATTGGGAATTATAAGGATGTTATTCTTTGTGGGGATGTTTTGTTGACTTGGGACTGGTTTGGGATTGATTTTGGATTGTGGTGGGATTGATTTGGGATTGAGGTACCAAATCTGGCCCATGCTTCATATGCATTTTGAAGTGTGGCATGATGATTCATGGATATGCTATGCATTTAAGGATGTAATGAAATATGCAGTAATGATTATTGTATGCAAAGTGTCAAATATCAGGCTCATTGGGATCCATTGTCTGTCGTCTTAAGATACCAATATGGATTAGGGCCTGAAAACTGAGAGAATTGAGTTATAGATTTGTCGAGTTCACAGGGGATTAAGTCTTATTGAGGAGGAATAACTTAATTTTACTTTCTTCATATGCCATACTTCTTGAATGGCTGAATAGAGACGTGGATCTCATCAACTGCCCCAAGTTTCTCGGTGTTGGAGATTCGGGTGCTCGGTCGATTGTAAGAAGGTGACGAGGATGAAAGCTTGGTCGAGGTGACCATTATGTCTTGCTACCTGTACAGAAAAACAAGCACTTGAACGCCGTGGCATTCAACATGTAATGTAGTGTTTCACATCCTAGCTTGTGATTATTATTGCCTTATTGTTTTCAATGTAATGCTTAACAAAGAATTTAAATCTCGATTCGCATACGAAAATAAAGTAAAAGGACATAACAAAGACTTTTTAGTGGAAGGGTAAATTTTATTAATGAGCTTGGCCTGTGAATAGGCATTTGTACATGGAGACAACTCCTTAATGCCGAAGTTGTGAAGAAAAGAAAAAATACAACGAGTAAAATGACAATAAGAAAATCTCGAACTTCCATTGAAACTGATATTGTTATAGTTCCCATATCCTGGATCTCCTACTACCATGCTTCCGAAGAATAATAGTTGAATTGATCCATCCCGTGCTAGGAGGTGTACTTGTCACCCGTGAAGAGTTTTCAGACTGCAGTCTCTCGCTTTTTTGTCTCTAATTTTTGCCTGGATCACCCTTTCGGGTTTTCAATCCATCGGGACACCCATTTTTTCCTAACCTGCCCTTTTGGGTTTTCAACTTAGTGGGTTATTCATTTTTTTATTCTTTTTTTAGCCCTAACTTTTGCCTAAGCCACCCTTTCGTGTTTTCGACACAGCGGGTCCTTTTATGCGTAGTAGTTTTTAACTGAGTCTGAGTTGACTGGAGTGGAACATCTTCCCCATCCATGTTTGTCAATATTAGAGCACCTCCTAAAAAATATTTCTTCACGATGTACGGCCCCTCGTAGTTGAGAGTCCACTTACCTCTTGGATAAGTGTGGATTGGGAGAATCTTCCTTAAGACCAGGTCACCTGTGTGGAACTCCCGAGGTCGAATCTTCTTGTATGCTCTCTTGAGACGATGTTAATATAACTGGCAGTGACAAATGGCTGCTAGGCGCTTTTCTTCGATGAGATTGAGTTATTCGAGCCTTGTTTGAATCTATTCAGCTTCATCAAGTTTAGTATCCATCAGAACATTCAAGGAAGGAATCTCCCCTTCGACTGGGAGTACCGCGTCCATACCATAGACTAGTGAAAAAGGAGTTGCCCAGTGGAAGTATGCACCGAAGTTTGATATCCGTGCAGGGCAAAAGGCAACATATCATGCCAATATTTGTATATTCTTACCATTTTCTAGACGATCTTCTTTATGTTCTTGTTAGTAGCTTCGACTTCCCCATTCATCTTCATCGGATAAGGTGCTGAATTATGGTGATCAATATTGAATTATTCACACATTTCCTTCATCATCTTGTTGTTGAGATTCGACCCGTTATCATTGATGATCTTGTTAGGAGTTCCATAACGGCATATGATTTCTTTCTTGATGAAGCGGATAATAACTTGCTTAGTCACATTCTTGTACTAAGCTGCTTCCACCCACTTGGTGAAGTAGTCAATAGCAACGATAATAAACCTGTGTCCATTTGAAGTGATCGGCTCGATGCATCCAATCATATCAATTCCCCACATTGCAAAGGGCCATGGCAAAGTCATCACATTCAACAGAGTGGGAGGGATATGTATCCTGTCCATGTAAACCTGACATTTGTGGCACATCTTTGCATATACACAACAATCACTTTCCATCGCCATCTAGAAATAACCTACTCGTAGGATTTTCTTGGACATGGAATATCCACTGGCATGATTCCCAAAAGAGCCCTCGTGTATTTCTCATATGATGGATTCTGCTTCGTGTCTATCCACGCATCTAAGCAGAACCGAATAATAGTTTCTCTTGTACAGAACGTCTCCTGAAAGTAAAAACTTGGAGGCTAATATTCTGAGGGTCCGCTTATCACAAATTGTAGCACCCTCGTTTTACTCTTGCTTCTCCAGATATCTTTTGATGTCGAAGTACCACGGCTTTTCGCCTGACACATCTTCAGTTGTGAGACAATAAGCAAGGAAAATGTGTTCCGGCTCCTTGTAACGAAAGATTATCATATTGGGTGCATGATTCAGATAACTAGCTTTAAACATTGCAGATAAAGTGGCCAGAGCATCTTCCAGTTGATTTGCTTCTCTAGGAATGTGCTCGAAGGTAATCTCATCGAAAGCGAGCAACAAATCTAATATGTAATCCTGGTATGGAACTAAATTAGGGTTTCGTGTATCCCAATCACCTCGCACTTGATGTATTACTAAGGCAGAATCCCCATAAACTTCAAGAGTCTTGATCTTCAAATCAATGGCTGCTTCAAGACCCATTACATAAGCTTCGTATTCTATGATATTATTAGTATAATCAAAACATAACCTGGCTATGAAAGGTATGTGAGTGTTTCACGAAGAAGTCAGAACTGCCCCAATGCCATGCCCATAACATTTAATGCACCATCGAACGTGAAAGTCCATCGCTCCCCTAGTTCGGGTCCTTCTTTATCATCAAGTTTCATAACATCCTCGTCTGTAAAATCGAACTTCATTGAATGATACTCTTCCAATGGATGGTGGGCGAGATGATCAGCAAGAATTCTACCTTTGATAGCTTTTTGTGAGAAGTACTGGATGTCATACTCAGACAACAACATTTGCCACCGATCCAATCTCTCTGTAAGTGTTGGTTTCTCAAAGATGTACTTTATCAGATCCATCTTAGATATCAGAAGTGTAGAATGTGTCAACATATACTACCTCAAATGTCGAGATTCCCACGTAAGAGCATAAAAAGTCTTCTCATGTAAGGAATACCTTAATTCACTATCAGTAAACTTCTTGCTCAGGTAATAGATGGTGTGTTCTTTTCGTCCAGTATCATCATGTTTTCCGAGTACACAACCCATAGATCCTTCAAGAACTGTCAAATACATAATTAGAGGTCTCCTTAGAACTGGTGGTATGAGTATTGGTGGTTCCTGAAGATACTGCTTAATCTTATCGAATGCTTCTTGAAAACTTTCATCCCAATGGACATCTTGATTCTTACGTAACAATTTAAAGATGGGTTCACAGGTAGCTGTAAGGTGAGAAATGAACCTGGCTATGTAATTCAACCTTCCAAGAAAACCTCGCACTTCATTTTCATTTTTCGGTGTCGGCATATCCTGTATTTCTCTTACTTTGTCTGGATCTACTTCAATCCCTCACTGACTTACAATAAAACCAAGTAACTTGCCTAATCGAACCCCAAAGGTGAACTTGTTGGGATTAAGCCTTAACCTGAACTTTCATAGATGATCAAATAACTTCTGCAAATTGATCAAATGTTCTTCCTTAGTTTGTGGTTTTGTGATCATATCGTCTACATACACCTCAATCTCTTTATGAATCATGTCGTGAAAGAGAGTCACCATAGCACACTGATATGTCGCACCAACATTTTTGATACCAAAAGGCATGACCCTATATAAAAATGCACCGCAAGGAATTTTAAAAGTTGTTTTATCCATGTCCTCGGAGCCATCTTTATCTGATTGTAACCCAAAAATCCATCCATGAAAGAGAACACTGAAGACTGAGCAGTATTATCAACCAATACATCAATATGAGGCAGTAGGAAATCATCCTTCAGGCTTGCTCTATTTAAATCTCGGTAGTCAACACACATACGTACCTTACCATCTTTCTTAGGTATAGGCACAATGTTAGCAGTCCAGGGAGGATAATTTATCACATATAAGAAACCTGCATCAAGCTTTTTCTGAACTTATTCTTTGATCTTCAAAGCCATATCGGGTCTAGTCCTTCTCGGCTTCTGCTTTACAAGAGGACATTCTGGATTGAGTGGTAATCTGTGCATCACTATATCAGTGTCTAAACCAGGCATGTCTTCATACAACCAGGTGAAGATGTCAGCATACTCTCGAAGCAACTCAATCAACCCCTTCTTTTCTCCACTTTTCAAGGAAACACCTATCTTGACTTCTCTCTTTACCTCTTCAGTATCGAGATTGAAGTCTTCCTATCTCAAGAGTCTTGCTAGTTCTTCAGGGACTTCATAATCTTCCCCACTATCTTCGTTAGCATGGTCAACTGAATTCTCAGGGATATAAGGAACCATAGCACTATCATTTCCGATGGAGTTCGAGATGGATCTGCACGATTGATGATTTTATGTTTTATTTTAGAAAGTGCAAGTAAATATTTAGAATATGAAAAGAAAAGTATTTCTATTTTTATTTTGAAAAAGTAAAAGTAAAAGAAAAGACAGGGAACAAAATTGTATGAGAAAGTGCGACTTTTCATTTAATTTTAAGCGGAGATTGAATCAAAAGAGGCCCCTTCTACAAGCTATCATTATGCCTTGGGCCGGACATATGACTTAAATGGAAACAAAAATTTACACATCAAGGAAAACAACTTCAGGAATGTCCATGGAGGTCCAATTGCTGAGCTCCTGGTCTGGCGTAATCTGATAGATAAATTTGGAAACATCTTCATCGTCACCTTCATCATCTGTCGAGAGCACTTTTCTTCTTTGCTTACACCAGCATTGACGAATACTTCAGAAATTGGGGGAACCTTCCTTCCTTTGAGAGGAACTCAACTAGCTTGCACGGAGGACGATGGCTGATACCCAAAACCATAATGATCTTTCTTCTCTGGTACTTCAATCAATTTTCCCCAACTGTCATGGTGAGGTCTAGCTTCTATGAGGGCTTTCACATCCTTCAAATAGGCCAGGGGTGCTTCAGACTTCTTAGCTTCCACGACAGGGAACTTGTCAACAGTAACAATCTCCAGAGCTTGAAAGGGCACCTCCTGCACTTCACCTTCCACTTCCACATATCAGTAGGTTATCAGATTGTTAATTACTATATCTTCTTCTCCACAAACGACAACAACTTGGTCATTTACAATGAACTTCAGGCGTTGATGAAGAGTATATGTCACAACTCCTGTTACATGGATCCATGGACGACCCAAAAGACAAGTGTAGGATGGACGAATGTCCATAACATAGAATGACAGATAGAAAGTGTGATGACCAATCTTGATAGGAAAGTCCACTTCTACATCCACAGATCTCCTTGAACCATCAAATGCTCGAACATTCAAGGTGGAAGACCTCATCATTACCCCGTCCATAATCATCTTAAACAGAGTAGCCTTAGGCATCACATTGAGTGAAGAACCCGTATCTACCCAAACTCGAGATAAAACCGTATCCAAACACTTCATAGAAACATGCAATGCTTTGTTGTGGGCTCTGCCTTCAGCTGGGAGCTCATCATCACAGAAACCCAAACAATTTCCCACAACAATATTGGTGATGATTCCTTCAAACTGGGCCACAAAGATATCTTTGGTAACATGGGAAGAACACAAAATCTTCAGTAAAGAATTGTGGTGGATCTCATAACACAGAAGGAGATACAATATGGAGATCTTAGACCATGTCCGGTTTAGTTGATCCACCACTTTGTAATCACTTCACTTAAGAATACTCAAAAGTTGCCCCGTGTGATCGGTGGGAATGAGAACTGACTGTTTTGGAATGCTGGTTCGCGTTTGCATTTGTTTTCGCGAAGTGTCACGGTAAGCAAGAGTCACCACCGTCTTTTATTTTATCCAACAAGGAAAGGAAAAAAGCACAAAAAAATTCCTTTTTCGAGATGTTTCTCGGGTTCGGGAGGTAGATTATAGAAAGGGAAGGTGTTAGCACCCTTTCTTTCCGTGGTTATCCACGGGCTCTTAGGTACTTGTTCATTGTGTTTTCAAAATTTGCTTTTCTTCGTGTTTGTGGGTTTGAAAGAGTTTTTTTGTTTGAAAGGAGTGTAAGTGCGAAGAGTTATATTTTGTTTTAAAAGGAGCAAGTACTTAAGAACCATCTACCTACTCGAAAAAGGAATGAATCTGTACAAATATCCTTTAGACAATGCTATCCCACTATTGATGAGTAGGTATCATCGTCGTTGGAGTTTTCGGGTCAATTCGATTAAGGGACGTGTGGTCACTAATGCAATGTTTAGGATGCCTTAGTGGTAACCCTAATGTCTTAGATCATTTTTTCCGAGGCAACCGTTTTGAGGCAACTTATGATCTTTGGACAAGGGGGCGACCTCTAAAACTTTCTATACTCAATGACCACGTTCGAGGCAACCAAGTGAGGTGTACCCTAAGAGTGGCATGTGCGAGTGTGTTATTTCGATTAATTTTATCTGTACATGTTATGGGAGACCTATGTTGATTTTAAGTTCATACATTGGATCTTGTCATGCATTCCCTATTATCATACATCTAACAGTTAATATTGTGCGGAAATTAAATTACGGGAAATTAAATCTAAGTTATTACAAGGCGTCGGGTATTTACATCGCCAAAAGTAAACCCTTTGATTTAAATCGCGGAAAGTAAAATAAAGCGATAAATAATTAAAGTCCTAATTAAAAGCTATTACATTCCGGAAGCAATTACAATATTGGAAATAAATGGATCGCGTGCAAGAAAATTAAATCGACGTATTTTTTAGGGTTTTGACCCTTTTTTGAAAGAAAGCATGTTTTTTTGCTATTTTTGGAAATTATGGAATTAAATTAAACGAACAATTAAATTAAATTAAATACTGAAAATATTTTTGGATTTTTGAGTATTTAAAGAAATAAAATAAATTAATCAAAGCTAATAAAAACCTAATTATCTAAATTAATTTTAGTTATTGCAAAAATATTAAAGTTATTTCCTAATTAAACTAAATTAATTGAATTAATATTTATTTACAAAAATAAAGTGCTGAATTTAATTTTAATAAATAAAATATATTTTTTTGTTTTTGATTTTATTAAGAAAAAAGATTAATTGGTTAGTGATTAATAAAAAGAATAACAATTAATTAATTAAAGGAAAATAATAAAAATAGAGAGAGTTTAGGAGTATACGAGCCTGATTGGAGGGGTGAAACAACTGTTGGCGTCATGTGTAAACTGTTTTGTTTTGGCCATTTGTGTTTTGGCTTTTGGCCATTTGTGTTCTGGCCTCAACGTTCCTTAACCTTCTCAGGATGTCTGTCTCGCCATGTATTGGTGTCATGTGTAAATTGTTCTGTTTTGGCCATTTGTGTTTTGGCTTTTGGCCATTTGTGTTTTGGCCTCAACGTTCCTTAATGAACCTGCATGGGATCCTGTCTAAATCTGCAGTGCTGAATCTCATGAACACATTAAATAAATTACTATATATCAAAAAATACAAATAAAGCCAATATATGAAGAAATTTAATGTTTAGGCTCAATATGGCATGTATGAATGATTATACCCTTTTGATCATGGAGATCAAATCAGCCTTACCCTTGGAGAAGTAGTGATATGAATGCTTTATGCCTTTTGATTATGGAGATCAAGCCAGCCTTACCCTTACTGGAGAAGTAGTGAGATGTTGGTTTGTAACCGGGATGACTTGTTTGTAGTGAGATGTTGGTTTGTAACCGGGATGGCTTATTTGTAGCGAGAGGGATTTGTAATAAGGATTTCAAGGTTTTAGGATTCTTGAAAGAATTTGATATTCTGACAGCGTTGTGGCAAGAGTTTTTTTTTCTCCTCCTCATTTGTGTGAAAAGAATGGATTATATAATAGAAATTAGAGAGCAAAAAATGGGCTTTGAATGTGCAATTGGGCCTCCAATATTCACTTGAATCCGTCACGTTCTAGACATAATCGCAGAGGCTTAAGTGCAATTTTTGAAGTTGAAATATGAAAACAAATTGTAGCCGACATCGAGAATTAACTGTTGTCCGAAAATCGGCTCAATCAGATAAACGGTGAATTAGTTATGAATTTTTGAAGTTTAAGCTCAGACAAACTTATTTTGGGCTCCAGTGTCGACTCTGACACGTTCTTCAATAAAAAACTGGTATTGATTTGAGCATAATTCAGTCTCGACTTTTAAATCAAAGTTGTATATCTATGAGTCAATGACCTTGTGTAAAAATATGAGCCCAATCCGATAAAAATTGACCGAGTTATGAATTTTCAAAGTTTCGGCCCAGATGAAATATTATTCAGCATTCAGGATTTTCGGCGCGTCACGCGTGCTCTGAGCAAAAAACGAAGACCTTTTGGATACCGTTAGACCTATATACCTTCTGTGAAAACTTAGCCAACTCAATTTGTGAAATTTTGGCACCGGAACCAGCTCGATACAATGAAAATCGACCAAGTTATGATTTTCTGAACATGACGCAAATAAACTTCTGTCACAAATTTTTTGTACGAAAATACTTGATAAATCCACATTTTTGAAGACCTTCTGATCGAAATTTTGGCCACCGGAACAGGTTCAAAACAAGCCACGATCTTCAAGTTATGTATTTTTTAGCGAGTAAAAACTGCATTTTCAGCACACTTTCTCACCCTATTTCTTCGAGAAAACTCACACATTCGGATACCTTCTTTAAAGAATTGACTCTTGATCCGAACCTAAATTTGAGAATATGTTATCAGAGATATCTTGGCGAAAGAACACCTGAATATGACGCGTCGGGTTGGACTTGTGAATCTTTCTTGAAATGTTTTGAGAAATATGGGAGGGCAAATTTTTGGGTACAACAGCTGCCCCTGTTCAATCTTCTTAAACCTGAGGATATAGATTGGCATTCGGGCCTTTTGTGATCCGAAGGTGGAAGATGATTGAACACTAGAGTGCCCAGAAATTTGCACTCGCATGAAGTAGCATCAGCATTGTGATTCGGGAATGGGCTTAAAGATGCCATTTAGAGATTGTTGATGGGAGATAGGCTTAACAATGCCATCCGAAGGAGTGTCGATCGCGTAAGAGATTCCTTAGAGAGAGCTTGTATACCTGTTGTTAAGGGAGATTCCGCTGGGGAATGTTGTTCTTTGTCTTAGGAGAAATAGAACTTTAGGAGCTTCGGTCGTCCGTTATTCTACTGGGGAATCATCTTTGTTGAATTTTAGGAGCTTCGGTCGTCCGTTATTCTACTGAGGAATCATCTCTGTTGAAGAGGTGAGAGTGAACTACTATCTGGTCGCAACCCAAGCTTCATAATGATAAGACCGACTGCTATCTGGTCGTAATCCAGGCTTCACAGTGACTTACTGGGGAGATGAGATTAAACTTGCTATCCGGTCGTAATCCAGGCTTCGTAATACCTCACTTATTATCTGGTCGAAATCCAGGCATCAGAACAAATCAAGTGGTTATCCGGTCGCATCCGGGCTTCAACTTGAATTTAGGACACACTAATATCTGGCCGACTCCGGACTTCTTAGTAACTGTCCATGTAAACTGCTATTTGATCGGAATCCAAGCTTCACAGTGCCTTGTACCGCTATCTGGTCGTAATCCAGGCTTCATGATGTGTTATACCATTATCTGGTCGAATCCAGGTTTCATGGCGTCACGTATTGCTATCTGGTCAAATCCAATCTTCACAATACCTCACTTCTTATCTGGTCGAAATCCAGGCTTCAGAATAAATCAAGTGGTTATCCGGTCGCATCCGGGCTTCCTTTTGACTGTTGGGTTTACTAGTATTCGGTCGAATCCAGGCTTCATAGTAACTGGCTGGGTAAACTGTTATTTGGTCGTAATCCAAGCTTCACAGTGTCCCTTAACGCTATCTGGTCGTAATCCAGGCTTCACGATGTATCATACCACTATCTGGTGGAAATCCAGGCTTCGTAGTTCTCTTGGTTGCTATCTGGTCGTAATCCAGTCTTCACAACATCTTCTACCATTATCCGGTCGTAATCCAGGCTTCATTGTCTGGTATTGCTTTCTGGTCGTAATCCAGGCTTCATAATAACTTGCTGAGCTATTATCCAGTTGTGATCTAGGCTTCATGGCTTGTGTTTATGATATACCACTATCTGGTCGAATCTAGTCTTCATGGTGCTTACTGAGCTACTATTCGGTCGTAATCCGGGCTTCACGGCTCACTGGGGAATAAACTATTATCCGTTCGTTCTCCGGGCTTCATAGCTTATTTTTTAGAGATATCACTATCTGGTCGTAATCCAGTCTTCGCGGTAGTCTGATATTGTTATCCGGTCGTAATCTGGGCTTCACAATATGCTGTAGAAATCAAGATACTATCCTGGTCGTACCCGAGCTTCATAACTTGAATTTTGATTGTATCTTTCCTGAAAGGTAAAGGTTAGCTGTATGTAATGCATGATATGTATCAGGCAATTGTGTTCTCAAAATAAATGAGATTGTATGGTATGATGCGTATATGCATGTAGCATGATGTATGGACATGTAATGTTTTAGCTGAGGAAAATAAATCTCGGAGCTGCTGGAGGATAAAGTTGAATGCTTCGCTTCCGCCAGGGATGGTGAATGAAGATGATTGTGAGGATAAACTTGCAGGAGAAAAGAACTCCGTTGGGGAATAAAATAATGAAGAGATTACTCTGAGGGGGATTACTCTGTGGGGAAGGGGTGCTCTACTGAGGATTTTAACGATAAACTCCACTGGGGATTCCGCTGATAAGCTCCGCTGGGGATTTCAATGATAAACTCCACTGGGGATGGATTACCGTTGCTGGTGATATTGGATCTGTTGAGGATTGAGTTCCTGCTTGTGAAAGGAAAGAACTTCGCTGGGGGTGAACTTTTAGTTGCAACTTGCTAGGGATAACCCTGTTAGACTCTTGTGGGGATAATCTTCTGAATTTGGCTGGGGAGATTAATTTTTGTACTTCGCTGGGGATAAACTTCCAGAGTCTACTGGGGATGATGATTCAACTCCGTCAGGGAAGCTTTTTTTCAAACTGCGCTGGGAAAATATTGACTCCACTAGGGGTATCTTGTATTCTGCCGGGGAACATTCTTATACTCCATTGAGGAATATTAAGACTGTCGGGGATACCCTTATACTTGCTGGGGAATATCCTTATACTCCGCTGGGGAATATTAAGGCTCTTTTAGTGCTGATGGTAGACTAACTCTGCTTGGGGAGAGTATTGCTGATTCGTTCATAGTTGCAAGGCTCAGCTGGGAGAGTTACCATTACTGTCTTACTCTCCGGGGAGTGAAAGTATCTTAGCCATATTCTTCAGCTGAATACCTTGGTACCTGGTGAGCAGAGCAGCTGTACAGTTTGGAAAAATATTTTGCCCCTGTTTCTGCGGGAGAAGGTGCCTGCGGAGGCCTTGTGGATTGAGTATTATCCCAACCTATGAGGTGCTTGGTATCTTTCGATTGAAATGACAAGTCTTCTTCTGGTAGGCAAGTGACGAGATGACGGGACATAGTCATACGCTTTGATCCCTAATTTTTGCCTGGACCGCCCTTTCGGGTTTTCAATCCATCAGGATACCCTTTTTTGCCCAAGCCACCTTTTCAGGTTTTCGACTTGCCGGGTGTACATATTTTTTCCATTTTTATCCCTAATTTTTGCCCGAACCCTTTTGGTTCGCCGGGGAGCCCTCATTTTTGCCTAGTCCAGTCGACCTAGCGGGTCTTTTATTATGCGTAGTATTTTCTGATTATGTCCACGCTCTCAGGATGTAGGGAGGTGTCACTGTCGGTAGTGTTGTGTTGCCATACTACCAGAAGATCTTCGTTTGATCATGCAAGATTCGTTGCTGGAATTCATGTCCAATGCCCCAATTGATTCAGATTGAGATTTGCCTCTGGCTATTTGGCATTTTGAGAGATTCCTTGAATCTTGACTTGACTTCCCCAGATGATGGACAATGCTCATGCCGTGCCCCTTGGTTGGAAGTTTTTCCACTTGAGGTGATCCTTTATATTGAGAAGGTTTTTGTTCACTAGATATTCTTCGTGCGAACTTCTCTGCTGTTTGAACAAATAGTCATATGCAAACAATGTTATTTTAAGAATGCAAAGCTTATGTCTGTCTTGAAGTTTTTGAAAATGCATTTTTTCAGTAAGATAGGAAAATTTTGTAAAATGTGACGTCAACTCAGGATTTATAGCAAGCCCTACAGGAGTCAAGATACCTTTTGTAACAGTATGCTTTCGAACTAACCCATGCTTCAGCTAGGACTTTTAAGGGTTATAATGTGGTCTGGTTTACGGTTTAAGAAACAAAGGATAAAGGCTCAAATTTTATTTGTACCCACCCGTTCTTCATGATGTTCTTCGATCATAAACTCAGCTAATCGTGCATTAGATCTTGTTTGAGTCTTTGCTCTGACATACCAGTGATGGTTCGAATATTGACAATTTATTTTGAACAGACAGTCATTTTGTTGAGAGTCTATAGGATCTCTTTCTTTTTGATTTTATTATCCCTGTCTTTTGCCTGAACTGTTTCTTTTATAATTACAGTCAGCGGGATGCCCCAGTTTTGTAAGTCTCCTTCATAGGTTTTGACTTGATGGGCTTTTATTTTGAGAGATAATGATTGCATGTCCTTACGATTATACGGAACCAACACCATCTTTTGTTTTGGAAGGACTTCTTTGATGCCATTCATTGTGCACCTGGATCAACTGAGAAAACTACCCTGCCCCAGGTTATAATTAAGGGTTTTAATTTGTGAAAATAAAAACTCCAACTTCTTTGGCTCAAAGAGGTTGACTAGGGATTATCTTCCTTATAACTCCATAGTTTAGGATTTGAAACAATGCTTGTACCTCGTCAGCGGGGTCTGTTCAAAAGCATACTGTAGAGATTTTGATATCATTTTCGTCATCCTCCCTCTAAAGGCTTAGAATTTTTTAATCGAGAGTTGATCATCACAAAAATGAAAACAATTTGAATATAGTGAATACGAATGGATTGATTCAAAACAGACATATGCAATGCATTGATAAAGTAATAAAGTTTGACATGAATAAATGTCCGAACAATCAAAAGAAAATTACAAATTGAAAATTCTAATGAACAAAAGTCTTCTCGTCTCAGTACTTGTCACTTCAAATGGTGAACCTTGGGGGGATGGAAAAAGAATTCAATCTGACCATCTTGTGTGAGTTCCAATGCTCCTTCATCAACCAGGTCTTGAATTTTGTTGCTCAACGCCCAATAGATGTTAGTATCATGCCCTGGGCTGTTGGAGTGATATGCACACCTTGCATCAGGATTGTACCTTGGGGAGGCTATGTTGGGATTCTTAGGAGGGTCCCTTAACGTCACCAGATTCAATCTCAACAGGTGTTGTAAAGCTTGAGACAACGACATGTTGATCTTGGTAAATTGCCTCCTGGGCATATTTGGCTTACTCTGATCAAACCATTGTTTATGGCAAGGTTGTTGTTGGACCTGTGAGGTAGTAACAACTTGGAGAGGTCTATTCTTCATCAAACCAAACCCTTGATTTCTCGGAAGATGATTAAGGACTTGGTCCCCGGCCTTAACTATTTGCTTCATGTCGTTGTCTTGACGAAGCTGGTTGACAATGGTTCTCAGCTCTTCTTACTCCCGAGCTAAGCCTTGGATAAGAGCCACCTGCCCCAGCATCTGTTTTTTCATGGCACTGAACTCAGCTTGTAGTTGTTCCAGCCGTTCGTCCTTATTGTCTTCAGGACTTTTCTTGACCAAATTCCCCATGAGGAGTGTTCTCAACTCTTCCTGCCCCTTGGATAGGTTTAGGAAGATTTCCCTGAACTGAGCCTCTTGAGTATGAAGATCTTGGTTGTCTTGTTGGAGAGCCATTGCTGAAATAAACAGCGAGAACATGAGAGACCTGTATTGGAAGGCTTGTTATGCAATGATATGTATGATATATGTATGCAAGGTTTTCAAGGATCTCGCGGGGTAAACAAGAAACTTGTTAGAATTTGAATTTCGCAGCTTTGATTGAGGAAACTTCATGTTGTTAAGAGTCCTTCTTCAAGAGTCAAGCTCACCATATCGAGTGGGTCATAGCCCCTGACTCAAATTATCGTGTTTTGATTTCTAGATAACCTTGGCTAGAGGAAAATAAATCCCCTTTGCCCCTTGCTAGGCATTTGATTTACCATAACCTGCATCATAGACCCTTGAGATCCTTGAAATAGTTAAGGAAATTGTGATCGGTGGATCTGGAACTGACTGTTTAACGCTGGTTCGCGAAATGTCGCGGAAGCAAGAGTCGCCACCGTCTTTTATTTTCTCCAAATGGAAAGGACAAAAGCACAGAAAAATTCCTTAAAGAGATTGCTCTCGGTTCGGGAGGTAGGTTATAGAAAGGGAAGGTGTTAGCACCCTTTCTATCCATGGTTATCCATGGGCTCTTAGATACTTGCTCACTTGTGTTTTCAAAAATGGTTTGCTTGCTTTTCAACTGTGGGTTTTAAAAAGTTTCTTTGAAAATTCCAGTTCGACTCTTGTATCGGTCCTCAAGAGTGTTTGAAAAATTGCTTTCGAAAGCTTTTTGAAAAAGGTGTCGGTGTGAAAAGTATTTTTGAATTTGTTTTGAAATTTAGAGCAAGTATCTAGAGTCGTCTACCTACCCTAAGGAATTCGTCTGTGTAGATGTCCTTTAAAGCAGTGCCATCCCACCATTGAGAGGTAGGTAGCACCACCGTTGGAGGTGTTCGGGTCAATTCGAGGTTCGGGACGTGGTGATCACCAGAGCAATGGGAAGACACCTTAGAAGCTACCCTCATGCCAGGTTCCCGGATCATGAGGACTTACTAAGACATCCTCTACTCGACGATCACCTTTCGAGGCAAGGCAACAGTGAGGCGTACCCTAGGGGTGGTGTGTGATTTGTGTGTCAGATTCAGATATTTTATCTTGTCATGTCATTGGTGATCTATGCGCTTGTTTTTATTTTAGGCCATTCATTCTTGCATGTATTTATTTAACAGTTAAGAAAGCGCGGAAAGGTAAAATTCTAAACTATTACAAAGGCGCGGGTCCACATCGCCAAAATTTCCAGAACCCGATTTGACAGAAAAAATAAAGAAATAAAGTAAAAGTGCGAGAAATTATGAAATTACACGGCTTTGGGAGAATTACATTAATATTTACAAGAAAACAAAATAAAACGCGCGAATTAAATTAAAATTAGAAACGAGGGCGTTGGACCCTTAAATGAAATTAGATTATTAAAAGAAAAAGGAAATTATTTTTTTGAGATTTTTTTGCATTTTTATGGTTTTAATGAGAAAGATTAATTGAAATTAAAATATTAACCCTAATTCTAATTGTTTTTGGTTTATTAAGAAAGTATTAAATTTTAACCTAATATTAATCTAATTATTTACATGGAATTTAATTTATAAAAATAAATAATATTTAATTATTAGTGAAAAGAAAAGAAAAAGGATAAAAAATTAATACAAACCCTAATTCTACCAATTTTAAGTTTATTAGAAAAATATTAAGATTTAAACCTAAATTAAAACTAAAATCAATTAATGATGTTTATTTACAAAACAAAATAACATTAAATAAAAATATTTGTTTTTGTCCTTTTTCTGATTTTTTATTGTTTTTATGTTTTTTATGAAAATATTTAAGTTAGAGAAATTAAAAAAAATAAAAAAAGAGAAATAATTGAATCAAATAAAAAAAAATAATGAAAAGAATATTGCAAACCTAGGGGGGTCTGTCCCCAAATTGGGAGGTTAGATCTCAGCATTTTAGGCCCAATTACTCTTTGGCCTGGTTGACTTCTTGGCTGGCGTGTGCATGCATTGACTCATGTCCACTATGTTCCTCAAACTATGGCCTTTTGATTGATCTTGGCATGTGCGTGGGTGGCTTGATGTTGTGGATGTATGGTGGTCTTCAAGAGAAATACTGCATAGGATGACAATTAGAAAAATAATATTGAAAGGGGGTGGGGACCTGGGATCGAACCCAGGTCCTGGAGGTTACCACTACAATGCCTTGCTAAACGCACTGCTTTACTTCTTTGTATATCATATAACCAATAAACATAATATAATAAAACAATCATTAGTGCTCTTTCCGCGCGAAAATTTGAATCAACCAATCAACGCCTTACACTTCATCATCTTCTTCCCTAATGCGTTTTTTCCTGAAAATACAAAAGGGTTAGCGGGGGTTTTCAACCCCCTCAAAATATACCATATCCAATAATAGCGATTAAGCCATCTTTGAATATAAATTAGGCGCGAGGGTGCTATTCAGATCGTCCAAACATGCTGATTATGGTCATGGTATCATGGTGATCCAATTTTACAGCGTTTAGAAATGCCCAATTCAAAGCTTGAGAAACCCTAGCATCCTTTAATGGTGAAATCGCGTATGGGTGATGAAAATGCAATCAAACAACTGGGTTAGCTTCAGAATCAAGCAAGAAACATAAATCAAACATTAAAAAGTATTAAAAGTGCATGAATCATGATGCAAGCATATGAAAAATTTTCTGTACAGGGCACGATGATTCTCACGTTTCTTGGTGTTAGAGCTTATGGTTTTGATCCAAATTCCTTCCTTGAAGCCTCAGCAAGCCAATGGAATAGTTATTTGATCTTGAAAAGCCCTAAGACCTAGTTTTCAGTTTCCAATTTTTTTTAGTAAAAACTCAAGTTTCTCTATGCTTTTCTGGCGCAGCTGGGGGGTTATGGGCACGAGGGTTTGCATCCATATATGTATGTGAGTGATTAGGGTTGAGAATTTGAGCCAAAGAATCAAGGAATTGATGATAAGATATTTGATTTTCATGGCCATAATTTTCCAATCTTTTCATGCATATTTGCTACCAAATCATGACAAATCATATTGATTCTTTCCAAATCTAATCATGCACGAAATATTGAGTGTATATCATGCATAAAAAGATTTAAAAAACCTAGGTTTAGTATTTTTCATATATTTTAATTAATTAAATGAATTTCTAGCATTTAAAAATTCAAATAAATAAAATAAAAATGATAAAAACTTCCCTTTGGACCAAATGGTCGTGCACATGTCTTGGGTGATGAATTGTGGAAGAAAAAGAGGCCCATTAGCATTTTTAGGACCTTTGAAGCAATGTTGACTTTTCAAAATATCCAAAAATTTCCCAACTTCCACAAGGCATAACTTGCTCAATTTTTAAGCTTTGCTCATGTTATTGGACATTTTGGAAAGGTCTTTGAGTCCTCTAACCAATTCCTTTGGTCCCATGTCATTTTGATTTACCAATCTCAAGTTATGGCCTTTGACTTAAAGTCCCTTTTTGTTGACTTTTGAAAATGACCTATAATGTTGAAGTTGATAACTTTTTGTGAGAGAATTTCTTGGACTTTAAGTATGAAGAGGAGTTGTAGGAAATGTCTTTATCTTCAAAATGAGATTTGGATGGAATTTTTCTGATAATCCATGTGAAAGTTATGCCCTGGTCAATTTACAGTTGACTTTTTCAACTGTCCAAATATGGAAACTTTTGCATCTTGATGATTTTTGAGCCAAGCTTTGAGAATCATGATCAAGCATTGATCAAATGATGTTTGTGGCTTCAAAATGAGATGTTGACCAAAAATTTGAACTTTTGACTGTCAAATGATTATTTTGCCCCTACAGTTGACTGCAGTGCAATTAGGGTTTTTGACTGTGCAATTTTGTGCTGTAAGTCTTGAAACTTGGTATGAGGATGCTTGACCATGTTTGTAGGCATGTGGGACTTGATTGAACCCTTGGAAACTTCATTTTCTTTGTCAGAACCAAAACCCTAATCTTTGACTGTTAGGAGGCCCTTGAACTGTGCAACCCTTGGGGAAACTTTGAAGCTTTGACTTTGCCAATTTTTGAAGAATATGGGAGGGAAAATTTTGGGGTACAATAGTTGCCCCTGTTCAATCTTCTTAGACCTGAGGATGCAGATTGGCTGACGTGCCTTTCGTAATCCGAAGGTGGAAGATGATTGAACACTAGAGTGCCCAGAAATTTGCGCTCACATGGTAGTGTAATGATGGAAATGGGATTATAGATGCCATTTGGAGATTGATGAATAGGATGATGGGCTTATAGATGCCATGCTAAGAGATGAGTGAAGGTGGATGGGCTTATAGATGCCATCTGGATGTCAATCACATAAGAGATTCCTTAGCGAGAACTTGCGTACCTGCAAAAGAAAAATGATTACCTAACCTGTTACAGGAGCTGGTCTTCAAACTCTTTGTAGGGGTGTCCTGACTGGTTACAGGAGCTGGATCTGGAGCTTCAAACGATGATGAATGAACCAGGGATGGTTACCACCTCAACAGGAACGGTGAGAGAACCTTGGATGACTTTAACCTCAACAGCAATCGTTGAGAAAATCTTGGGATGATTACTACCTCCGCAGTATCGGGGAGAGAACCACAGGCGACTACAACCTCAACAGCAATCATTGAGAGAATATTGGGAGACTTCGACTTCAACAGTATCATTGAGCGAATCTGGGGATGATTACTACCTCCGCAGTATCGGGGAGAGAACCACAGGCGACTACAACCTCAACAGCAATCATTGAGAGAATCTTGGGCGACTTCGACTTCAACAGTATCATTGAGCGAATCTGGGGATGATTGCTACCTCCGCAGTATCGGGGAGAGAACCACAGGCGACTACAACCTCAGCAGCAATCATTGAGAGAATCTTGGATAACTTCTACTGAGTCTTTATCAGGAAAATCTGTTTGGGGTCGATTTAACTGGACTAGAGAAGGCCTTTGACTGGATAAGAAACAGAGAATCTTAGGGTCGATTAACTGAACCGGTCTAGGTCTTGAAATGTCTTCAAATGGATAAGAAACAGGGAGATCTTAGGGTCGATCTGACTGAACCAGAGAAGGCCTTTGACTGGATAAGAAACAGAAAAATCTTTGGAGTCGATTTAACTGAACCGGTCTAGGTCTTGAAATATAGTTGAAAATTTAACTGGATCTTTCCTGAAAGGTAAAGGTCAGTCATATGCAATGCATGATATGGATCAAGCAATGATGTTCTCAACATAAATGAGATTTTTAAGATATGATGCGTCTATGCATGCTATAATGATGTATGTGATGTTTAGGAATGTTTTTGTCTTTCGTCTAGGAAAGTAAATCCTTGACGGGTGCCAGGAAGTCACTCCTGGGCTGATGTCGAAGAATAGATTTTTGCTTCCGCTGGGGATGATAGTTGCAAGAATACCGGTAGGAGAAGATAACTCCGTTGGGGAATAAACTTGGCGAATGATTACTCTGCGGGGAGAAAAGTACTCTAGCGATCTTGCTGGGGAGCAATACTCTGTGGGGAGACAGATACTTTGTCGGGATGTTGATAATAATTTGCTGGGGATACCCTTGTTGTGTTGGAAGTGCTAATAGACTTCGCTGGGGATAAGAAAGAACTGTGTTGACGACGACCTTTCCGTGGCTTTTGGCTGAGGATAACCCAGTTATATCCTGGTAAGGAAATAACTCTTTGAATAAAGCCGGGGGACGCGTTCGTGCTCTGCGGGGGTAAGCTTCCAGAATCTACTGGGGATAAGCTTACTGCTTGGGGAGATGGATTCCAACTTTCTTGGGGAAGCTGGATTGGGTTCTCCTGGGGAAGTTTTGAGATGCTAGGGAAGTAACTCTGTTGAATGTTTGAAATACCGCCGGGGAACAACCTTTAGACTAAGACTGCCAGGGATGCTTGTTAAGAATGTTAGTATATTATGTTGGGGAATGTTGAGATCTGCTGGAGGATACTCAACTTCTTTAAGGTTGATAATATAGCTTGGCTTGAGGAGAGTGCACTGACTTGTTGGCTTACTCTCTGGGGAATTAAGATATACTGGTTATGTTCTTCAGCTGAACCTACCTTGATACCTTGGAGGACAGAACAATTAGATCGCTTAGACAACTCTTTATTGCCCCTGTTTCTAATGTTACTTGTAATTAATTCCTTTGTTTCGTATGCAAAATATTTATGAGTTAGCAAATTATTGTCAATGCATATATCACAAATTGAACCTTGGACGTTCTTCGCAAAACAAACAGAAAAGGGAAAACAATTGGCAATTTTAACTAAAAAGTGATTTTGTATTGATTTTTGAATGGCCTGTGAATAGGCGTTTTATGTACAAGAGGCTGACGTCCTAGTAAGAGAACACCGCCGAACAAAAGAGTTTATACAAATTTGTACAAGAGAAAATAAAACAGCTGTGTGACATAAATGATCCCACTGGGTTTCAACTCTGCTATCGCCTTTATAACTCCGAGCGTCTCATCACTTGATGACCTTAGTTGAAAGTGAAGCTGACTGATCGATGCCGTCTGAACTTGATGTAGATACCAGCTTCTGGATGCAAAGTGATCCAATGAGACATAGTATTACGCTTTATCCCTAACTTTTGCCTGGACCGCCCTTTCGGGTTTTCAGTCCACCGGGATACCCATTTTTGCCCAAGCCGCCTTTTCAGGTTTTCGACTTGCCGGGTGTACAGATTTTTTTTATTTCATCCCTTCATTTTGCCCGAACCCTTTTGGCTCGCCGGGAAGCCCTAATTTTTGCCTAGGCATGTCAGCCTAGCGGGTCTTTTTCATGCGTAGTATCTTTTTACTATGTCTGCATTGGCGGGGTGAGGAAGGTCGTCACCATCCATGTTGGTTAGAATCATGGCTCCTTCGTACGTAGGGGTCCATTTGCCCCTTGGATCACTCTAAGGAAGGATGATTCGCTTGATTACCAGATCCCCAACTTGATATTCCTGTGGTCGGACCTTTTTGTTAAATGCCCTGATCATCCATTTCTGATACGTCTGACCGTGGCAGATAGCAACAAGTCTCTTTTCATCAATAAGGTTTAGCTAATCAAGTCGTGTCTGGATCCAATCATCTTCGTTCAGATCTGCATCCTTCATTATCTGGAGAGAGGGTATTTGCACTTCGATCGGTAAGACTGCCTCCATGCCATAAACCAATGAGAAAGGAGTTGCCCCGGTTGACGTCCTGGCTGAGGTACGGTACCCATGTAGAGCGAACGGTAACATCTCGTGCCAATCCTTATAAGTCACTGTCATTTTCTGCACGATTTTCTTGATATTTTTATTTGCTGCTTCTACAGCCCCATTCATCTTCGGTCTGTAAGGAGAAGAGTTATGGTGCTGTATCTTAAACTGCTCACAGAGCTCAGTGATCATCTTGTTATTCAGATTGGTACCGTTGTCTGTAATAATTCTTTCGGGGACGCCGTACCGACAGATCAGGTTATGCCGAATGAACCGTGCCACAACAGTCTTGGTTACCGTAGCATAGGATGCTGCTTCAACCCACTTCGTAAAGTAATCAATCGCTACCAGGATGAAGCGATGTCCGTTAGACGTTGTAGGTTTAATCTCACCGATCATGTCTATGCCCCACATTGCAAACGGCCAAGGCGCTGTCAGAACATTTAGAGGAACTGGAGGAACATGCACCTTGTCTGCATATATCTGGCACTTGTGGCATGTCCGAGAGTGCTGGTAGCAGTCAGCTTCCATGGTGGACCAGAAGTACCCTTCCCGAAGGATTTTCTTCGCCATAGTGTGTCCACTGGAATGTGTGCCAAAGGTCCCTTCATGTAGCTCTTCCATGATCCTTTCTGCTTCAGTCTTGTCCACACAACGCAGTAAGGTCGAATCATGGTTTCGCTTGTACAAGATGCCGTTGCTAAGGAAGAACTTTGCTGCGAACCTTCTCAGGAACTTCTTATCATTGACAGATGCACCTTCAGGGTATTCCTGAGCTTCCAGATATCTCTTCACTTCATGGTACCAAGGCTTCTCAGTCACCAATTCAGTCTCGAGGTCACAACAGTATGCCGGTTCGTCCAGTTTCCAGATGATGATCTGGGGAGCCTCATTATCCCATTTGACCTTGAACATAGAAGACATTGTAGCTAACGCGTCCGCCAACTGATTCTCTTCTCTTGGAAAGTGTTCAAAGGTTATCTTCGTGAAGTGAGGGATCAAGGTCAACACACATTCTCTGTAAGGAATAAGATTCGGATGTTTCGTATCCCACTCTCCTTTGATCTGATTGATCACGAGAGCGGAATCTCCGAAGACACTCAGAAACTTGATCCTTAAGTCGATCGCAGCTTGGAGACCCATGATGCACGCCTCATACTCTGCCTTGTTGTTGGTACAGTTGAAACATAGCCGGGCAGTGAGTGGAGTATGAGTGCCTTGAGGTGATATGATTACAGCACCGATACCGTTACCCAAAGCATTGGAGGCTCCGTCAAAGTGCATAGACCATCGGGATCCTTCCTCAGGTCCTTCATCCGGTCCAGGTACTTCACAATCAGTCACTATCATGATGCTCTCGTCCGGAAACTCGAAGTTTATTGACTGATAGTCGTCTACTGCCTGATGTGCCAAGTGGTCTGCCAATACACTTCCCTTGATGGCTTTCTGGGTCGTGTACTGAATGTCGTATTCCGTCAAGATCATTTGCCATCTTGCAATTCTCCCAGACAGAGCAGGCTTTTCAAATATATACTTTATAGGATCCATCTTTGAGATCAACAAGGTAGTGTGAGTCAGCATATACTGTCTCAGCCGGCGAGCAGCCCATACCAAAGCGCAGCAAGTTTTCTCAAGCAGTGAGTATCGGGTCTCACAGTCGGTAAACTTTTTGCTAAGGTAATAAATGGCATGCTCTTTTCGGCCAGACTCGTCATGCTGCCCCAGCACACACCCCATTGAGTTGTCAAGCACTGTCAGGTATAGTATCAGAGGTCTCCCTTCAACCGGTGGCATAAGGATGGGTGGTTCTTGGAGATACTCCTTGATTCTGTCAAAAGAAGCCTGACATTCATCATTCCAACGTACTACCTGATCTTTCATCAGCAGCTTGAAGATTGGCTCACAGGTAGCAGTTAGATGCGAGATGAACCGAGCAATGTAATTCAGGCGTCCTAGAAAGCCTCTGACTTCTTTCTCTGTCTTAGGAACTGGCATCTCTTGAATAGCTTTGACCTTGGCAGGGTCCACTTGAATACATTTATCACTTACAACGAAGCCTAGCAACTTTCCAGATCTTACCCCGAAGGTGCACTTGTTCGGGTTCAACCTCAACTTGTACAGCTTCAGACGGTCAAACAATTTCTGCAGATGATCTAGGTGCTCTTCCTCAGTCTGGGACCTTGCAATCATGTCGTCAACATACACCTCTATCTCATGATGGATCATGTCATGAAATAAAGCAACCATGGCACGTTGGTAGGTTTCCCCAGCGTTCTTTAGTCCGAAAGGCATGACCTTGTAGCAGAAGGTGCCCCACTGAGTAACAAATGTAGTCTTTTCCATGTCTTCAGGAGCCATCTTGATCTGATTATACCCTGAGAAACCATCCATGAAAGAGAACACCTTATGCTGAGCTGTATTATCAACAAGGACATAAATGTGAGGTAGGGGGAAGTCATCTTTGGGGCTGGCCCTGTTCAGATCCCTGTAGTCAACACACATTCTGACCTTACCGTCTTTCTTTGGTACCGGCACCACATTAGCAACCCACTGAGGATAAGAAGTCACTGCAAGGAACCCAGCATCGAACTGTTTCATAACCTCGGCTTTGATCTTCTCAGACATCTCTGGCCACATACGACGGACCTTTTTCTTAACTAGAGGGCAGCCTTCCTTAGTAGGCAAGTGATGGACCACAATGTCAGTATCCAACCCAGGCATGTCTTCTTAGGACCAAGCAAAGATCTCCATATAATCATGTAGCATCTTAGTCAACCGTTGCTTCACGCTGAGCTCTAGGTTGGCACCAATCTTTACCTCCTTCCTGTCTGCCTCAGTACCCAGATTTATTATTTCCACTGGCTCTTCGTGTGGTTGAATTGCCCTCTCTTCCTGGAGTAACAGTCTTGCAAGCTCGCCAGGCACTTCGCAATCATCTTCACCTTCGTCTTCGGCTAAGTTGATCGGATTTTCGAAGTCATAATTGGCAGTAGCAGAGTCGTTACCAGTGAGATCCAGAGTGGATTGAAACCTGTATGAGAGAGTGTGTGTAAATACAGCTGTTTTTGAAATATATATAAAGGAAAGAAAGATAGAAAAGGAGCATAAGATTTGAAATGTGAGAAAACGTCCAAGATTTTCATTTATGATATATGAAATGACAATTCATATGCCCTCACAAATAAAACCACGGTGCCTCGGGTAAGACACCGGGCCATAAAGTTCGATTTATTGTTTATTACAAATAACAAAACATAGGAATTCATTACTCAGTACCAAGAGAAACAGGTAGATTATCCTTTGCACTCCAATTGCTAGGTCCACTGTCGGTTGCCGGGTAAATCCAGCTATCAAACTCAGCTTCATCCACTTTATCCTCATCCCCAATAGCATTCACTCCATGAGCAGGCAGGGGAGCTGTCACTACATTAGGCTTCTCAGATGCCTCAAATTGTACCTCCTTGGCGTCAATAAGATCCTGCAGCTTATTCCTTAATGCCCAACAGTCATCAGTGGAATGCCCCGGGCTATCGGAGTGATAAGTACAGCAAGCATTCGGGTTGTATTTGGGAGAAGCAGTGTTTACAACTTTAGGGGCCTCTCTGACAGTCACTAGGTTGGTGGATAGCAACTGCGGCAAGATTTGGGATAGGGTCATGCTCAAACGAGTGAACTCTCTCCGGGCTCTTTCAGCCCTCTGAGGATTGGTTTGCTGAGGAGCGGCAGCAGGCTTAGCAATCATTACCGCACTGACAGATTGGCGGTGCTCAGATTTCTCTTGTCTCCTAGACCCGTACACAGCACTAGCATCCTTTTTGAAGGGTTTCTTCTCAGAACTAGACGATGCACCCTTCGGAATCTTACCAGACTTCAACCCAACCTCAATTCTCTCTCCAGTCAGAATAAGATCAGTAAACCCTGCAGACGAGTTACCGATAAGATGGTTGAAAAATGGCCCAGATAGGGTCCCCAAGAACATGTCTACCAACTCCCGATCAGTCAACGGAGGCTGCACCCTACCAGCCAGATCCCTCCACTTCTGAGCGAACTCTTTAAAACCTTCACTTGAACCTAACGACATACCCTGGAGTTGGGTACGCGTAGGGGCAAGGTCGGCATTATACTGATACTGCTTATAGAAAGCAGTAGCCAACTCCTCCCAGTTACGAACCTTGGTCCCATCCAGCTGATAGAACCATTCGAGATGAGTCCCTGAAAGACTCTCCTGGAAGAAGTGGATCCACAAATTCTTATCCACTGAGTACGGTTGAATCTTCCGAACATAGGACCTGAGATGTAGCTTGGGACAAGACGCCCCGTCGTACTTAGTGAAAGATGGTGCTTTGAACTTACGAGGAATAATCACACCAGTAGACAAACCCAAATCTCCAAAATCCAGACCAGGTACCTGTTGTATCTCCATAGCATTCAGCCTGTCCTCCAACTGCTTGTAACGGTCTTCTGCCGGAGGATATTGCTCTTCATCAAAATCAGTCTCGTTGTCGGAGACTACCGGACTAGGACCCTTTCCCTCTTGAGGAGTACCCTTGCCAATAGAAGAACCAGCCTCTTCATTCTGCAGAGTGTTGCCAAACGTTCGGCCCGAGTTGAACAGAACAGTTCTTCTCTTCTTCTTCTTTTCCTTCTTCAGGAGCAGAGCCTTCAGCTCTTCTTGGCCCTGAGCCAAACCCATGATTAGTTCCTGATATTGCGCATTCTGCGCCTGAAGAGCCTTGATGGACATCTCAGTTGATGATGAGTCAGGATTCATGATGCTGAAATAAACAGCGAAGAACTGTAAGCAACCTGAAAGAGGAAAACCTGCTATGCACATGATGAATGGAATGCGTATGATTTATGTTTTCAAAGACAATCGGGAATCAACTTTGTAAACAAAAAGGAACACACTTCATTAGATTCAACTTTGAAACTTAAATTGTTCAACAGGTTGCCCTTAGGCATTACATGAAAGGAAATACTGAAAAGGGAAGTAAAACTGTAAAGAACACCCAGAGCTCCTTATTGATCCCATGGTCTCCTCTTCTCAGTACGGATGTACTCATTCAGAGCTCGCTCATTCTCCAACTGCTTTGTCAGCTTCTGGATCTTCAATTCCTGCTCGTTGAACTTTTCCCGGTAAGAATCCTGTTCTTCTCGCAGTTGCGACCAAGACCTCTTTAATGTCTCATAATCAGTAGGTATCTGAGGAGGAAGGATAGTTGGAGGAACACCATCTTTGTCAGGAGACTCAAGAATGATAGGTCTGACGGCTTCGTATGGCATACCTAACTTCTGAGCACGGATGCGAACCCATTTGTAGTAGGCTTCCATAGGTAAAGAAGTCTTTGGCCCCAACTCTTGTGGGTCAGCTTTATGAACTTTGTCCCAAGCCTTGATGAACCTACGACGCAGCTCGTCACTATCCACCTGAAACTCAAAACTGATGTGAGGCACCAACATTTCATGAGGCCCTGCTCTTCTTGCTCTTCCAAACTGACGGAGTGCTAGACATGGATTGTAAGAGATTCCTCCTTGGGTACCAATCAAAGGAACATTAGGGTATTCCCCGCATCGATCAATAACAGCTATCTCATCCAAACCTCTGCAAGTCCAAATGATGTCTTTGTCGGTGAGAGACATTAACCTATGAGCCCAACCTCTTCCTTCTTGGTTCTTCAGTACGAACTTAGGGAGGTGCGAAATAAACCACCTCACCAACAAAGGGATACAACACCATAGGGTTCCTCGTCTTCGGGTAGTACGAGCATGAAGTTGTTGCAAGATGTCACCCAAGAGAGTGGGCACCGGATTCTGAGACATAAAGATCCTTATGGCAGTGACATTGATGAAGTTGTCAGGATTAGGAAACAAGACTAACCCATAGATTAGGAGAGCCAAGATGTCTTCATATGCCCTAAAGTCCAGGTCATTCCAGAAACTGTTAGCTTTACCAATCAGAAACTTGGCCAAGAAACCCTTGACTCCGCTTCTAGTTACCCAGTTGTCCATTACCTCTTGATGTGTCAAGGGAAGAGCTGCAGCAACATCCTCAAGCCTGAGGGTCTTTTCCCAACCAGTAAAGGGAGTCTGATCCAAGATAGGGATACCAAGCAAATCAGAGAACTCTTCCAGGGTAGGGACCAGCTGGAAGTCTTGAAAGGTGAAGCACTGGTACAGAGGGTCATAGAACTGGGTCAGAACACTCATCAACTGTTGATCACGCTTTGCAGTGACTAAACTGAGAAGAGAACCATGCCTTTGAATGAAGGAAGTGGTATTTGGAATTCTGCTAACCAACTCTTCAAGCAATTCAGGTGAGTGAACGAAGTTGAACCGGATAATATTTCTTCGCACAGGCATCATGATGTCCTACAAAACAGAGCAAAGGTGAAACCCTCTTGTCTTTGAAATGGTCAGTCCTTATGCAGGATGCATGCAATGCTCATGATGTTTTGATGTTATGATAAAGCACACCACAAATAGATACAAAGGCAAACATGGTAAGGCAAACAAGTCACACAAGGCAAGCCCTTAAAGTTTAGGCCAGCATGAGGTCTAGGTACTACCCTCTTTCAGTTTGTTGGTTCATACCTGTCCTATCAAAGTAACCGGGTTCTTAGGGGATCCCAATATCATTGACTACCCTATATCGGTCATAACTCCAGCATCGCAATCTTTTCTTGCAGCCAGAACCATCACGAGAGTTTAGCCTCAATGGGCGTAGCATACTGCTACTGTTCTAATGGCCAAGTTGTGTCATTTAAGATTCTAAGGTTGTTGGTGCTTAATGACTCCTCAGAAGACCCATATTCTCCTCGTTGCAACACAAGGGATATCGGTACAGACCAAGGTGCCACACCAACGTAGCCACTGCTTCACCCGTGTCGGTCTACGCCGGACAGGTCCCTCACAACTTATGCTACCTAAACAGGGTATCCCCAGATTCGGGTTAGGATCTATGTAACTCCCATGCATCCCACAAATTTAAAGCAGACAAGTCAATACAATTGAAAACACAGTTATGAACTAACCCTAAGGTACACCTCACTTTAAAAATTATCCCCAGCAGAGTCGCCAGTTCTGTGATCGGTGGATCTGGAACTGACTGTTTAACGCTGGTTCGCGAAATGTCGCGGAAGCAAGAGTCACCACCGTCTTTTATTTTCTCCAAATGGAAAGGACAAAAGCATAGAAAAATTCCTTAAAGAGATTGCTCTCGGTTCGGGAGGTAGGTTATAGAAAGGGAAGGTGTTAGCACCCTTTCTATCCATGGTTATCCATGGGCTCTTAGATACTTGCTCACTTGTGTTTTCAAAAATGGTTTGCTTGCTTTTCAACTGTGGGTTTTAAAAAGTTTCTTTGAAAATTCCAGTTCGACTCTTGTATCGGTCCTCAAGAGTGTTTGAAAAATTGCTTTCGAAAGCTTTTTGAAAAAGGTGTCGGTGTGAAAAGTATTTTTGAATTTGTTTTGAAATTTAGAGCAAGTATCTAGAGTCGTCTACCTACCCTAAGGAATTCGTCTGTGTAGATGTCCTTTAAAGCAGTGCCATCCCACCATTGAGAGGTAGGTAGCACCACCGTTGGAGGTGTTCGGGTCAATTCGAGGTTCGGGACGTGGTGATCACCAGAGCAATGGGAAGACACCTTAGAAGCTATCCTCATGCCAGGTTCCCGGATCATGAGGACTTACTAAGACATCCTCTACTCGACGATCACCTTTCGAGGCAAGGTAACAGTGAGGCGTACCCTAGGGGTGGTGTGTGATTTGTGTGTCAGATTCAGATATTTTATCTTGTCATGTCATTGGTGATCTATGCGCTTGTTTTTATTTTAGGCCATTCATTCTTGCATGTATTTATTTAACAGTTAAGAAATCGCGGAAAGGTAAAATTCTAAACTATTACAAAGGCGCGGGTCCACATCGCCAAAATTTCCAGAACCCGATTTGACAGAAAAAATAAAGAAATAAAGTAAAAGTGCGAGAAATTATGAAATTACACGGCTTTGGGAGAATTACATTAATATTTACAAGAAAACAAAATAAAACGCGTGAATTAAATTAAAATTAGAAACGAGGGCGTTGGACCCTTAAATGAAATTAGATTATTAAAAGAAAAAGGAAATTATTTTTTTGAGATTTTTTTGCATTTTTATGGTTTTAATGAGAAAGATTAATTGAAATTAAAATATTAACCCTAATTCTAATTGTTTTTGGTTTATTAAGAAAGTATTAAATTTTAACCTAATATTAATCTAATTATTTACATGGAATTTAATTTATAAAAATAAATAATATTTAATTATTAGTGAAAAGAAAAGAAAAAGGATAAAAAATTAATACAAACCCTAATTCTACCAATTTTAAGTTTATTAGAAAAATATTAAGATTTAAACCTAAATTAAAACTAAAATCAATTAATGATGTTTATTTACAAAACAAAATAACATTAAATAAAAATATTTGTTTTTGTCCTTTTTCTGATTTTTTTATTGTTTTTATGTTTTTTATGAAAATATTTAAGTTAGAGAAATAAAAAAAATAAAAAAAGAGAAATAATTGAATCAAATAAAAAAAAATAATGAAAAGAATATTGCAAACCTAGGGGGGTCTGTCCCCAAATTGGGAGGTTAGATCTCAGCATTTTAGGCCCAATTACTCTTTGGCCTGGTTGACTTCTTGGCTGGCGTGTGGATGCATTGACTCATGTCCACTATGTTCCTCAAACTATGGCCTTTTGATTGATCTTGGCATGTGCGTGGGTGGCTTGATGTTGTGGATGTATGGTGGTCTTCAAGAGAAATACTGCATAGGATGACAATTAGAAAAATAATATTGAAAGGGGGTGGGGACCTGGGATCGAACCCAGGTCCTGGAGGTTACCACTACAATGCCTTGCCAAACGCGCTGCTTTACTTCTTTGTATATCATATAACCAATAAACATAATATAATAAAACAATCGTTAGTGCTCTTTCCGCGCGAAAATATGAATTAACCAATCAACGCCTTACACTTCATCATCTTCTTCCCTAATGCGTTTTTTCCTGAAAATACAAAAGGGTTAGCGGGGGTTTTGAACCCCCTCAAAATATACCATATCCAATAATAGCGATTAAGCCATCTTTGAATATAAATTAGGCGCGAGGGTGCTATTCAGATCGTCCAAACATGCTGAGTATGGTCATGGTATCATGGTGATCCAATTTTACAGCGTTTAGAAACGCCCAATTCAAAGCTTGAGAAACCCTAGCATCCTTTAATGGTGAAATCGCGTATGGGTGATGAAAATGCAATCAAACAACTGGGTTAGCTTCAGAATCAAGCAAGAAACATAAATCAAACATTAAAAAGTATTAAAAGCGCATGAATCATGATGCAAGCATATGAAAAAAATTTTGTACAAGGCACGATGATTCTCACGTTTCTTGGTGTTAGAGCTTATGGTTTTGATCCAAATTCCTTCCTTGAAGCCTCAGCAAGCCAATGGAATAGTTATTTGATCTTGAAAAGCCCTAAGACCTAGTTTTCAGTTTCCAATTTTTTTTAGTAAAAACTCAAGTTTCTCTATGCTTTTCTGGCGCAGCTGGGGGGTTATGGGCACGAGGGTTTGCATCCATATATGTATGTGAGTGATTAGGGTTGAGAATTTGAGCCAAAGAATCAAGGAATTGATGATAAGATATTTGATTTTCATGGCCATAATTTTCCAATCTTTTCATGCATATTTGCTACCAAATCATGACAAATCATATTGATTCTTTCCAAATCTAATCATGCACGAAATATTGAGTGTATATCATGCATAAAAAGATTTAAAAAACCTAGGTTTAGTATTTTTCATATATTTTAATTAATTAAATGAATTTCTAGCATTTAAAAATTCAAATAAATAAAATAAAAATGATAAAAACTTCCCTTTGGGCCAAATGGTCGTGCACATGTCTTAGGTGATGAATTGTGGAAGAAAAAGAGGCCCATTAGCATTTTTAGGACCTTTGAAGCAATGTTGACTTTTCAAAATATCCAAAAATTTCCCAACTTCCACAAGGCATAACTTGCTCAATTTATAAGCTTTGCTCATGTTCGTGGACATTTTGGAAAGGCCTTTGAGTCCTCTAACCAATGCCTTTGGTCCCATGTCATTTTGATTTACCAATCTCAAGTTATGGCCTTTGACTTAAAGTCCCTTTTTGTTGACTTTATAAAATGACCTATAATGTTGAAGTTGATAACTTTTTGTGAGAGCATTTCTTGGACTTGAAGTATGAAGAGGAGTTGTAGGAAATGTATTTATCTTCAAAATGAGCTTTGGATGGAATTTTTCTGATAATCCATGTGAAAGTTATGCCCTGGTCAATTTACAGTTGACTTTTTCAACTGTCCAAATATGGAAACTTTTGCATCTTGATGATTTTTGAGCCAAGCTTTGAGAATCATGATCAAGAATTGATCAAATGATGTTTGTGGCTTCAAAATTAGATGTTGACCAAAAATTTGAACTTTTGACTGTCAAATGACCATTTTGCCCCTACAGTTGACTGCAGTGCAATTAGGGTTTTTGACTGTGCAATTTTGTGCTGTAAGTCTTGAAACTTGGTATGAGGATGCTTGACCATGTTTGTAGGCATGTGGGTCTTGATTGAACCCTTGGAAACTTCATTTTCTTTGTCAGAACCAAAACCCTAATCTTTGACTGTTAGGAGGCCCTTGAACTGTGCAACCCTTGGGGAAACTTTGAAGCTTTGACTTTGCCAATTTTTGAAGAATATGGGAGGGCAAATTTTGGGGTACAACAGAAATGTTAAGGTATGATGTTATGATGTGTATGATATGCGTTTAAGCAAAAGTGTGAGGTGCTGTGAGTAAACCCTGCAATAAATCCAAATTATTGGATAAGGACTATAAACAAAACCTGCAAGGAACTCATGTTGTCAGATAACAAGAATGTGCAAGTAGTTCAAGTTTGAAGGCACACAAGTCACACAAAAAGCCTTAAGTTTAGGCTGGCATGGAGTTTAGGTACTGCCCTCTTTCAGTTCAGTTGGTTTAAACCTGTCCTAAAAATAGTAACCGGGTTCTAGAGGATCTCAATATCACCGACTACCCTCAATCGGTCATAATTCCAGTTTAGCAACCTTTTCTTGCGGTAGGAATCATCGCGAGAGTTTAGTCTCAATGAGTGTAGCATACTGCTACTGTTCTATGGCCAAGTTGGTCAATTTAAGGTTCTAAGGTCAGTTGGTGCTTAATGACCCCTTAGAAGACCCATATTCTCCTCGTTCCAACACAAGGGATATTGGTACTGACTAAAGTGCCACACCAACGTAGCTACTGCTTCAACCGTGTTGGTCTACGCCAGACAGTTCCCTCACAGTTTATTGCTACTTACCTAAAGGGTACCCCCAGATCCGGGTTAGGATCTATATAACTCCGATACAAGCCCACAAAATTAAAGCATACAAAACATACAATTGAAAACACAATGTTCTTATCCTAAGGTACACCTCACTTATAAAATCCCCAGTAGAGTCGCCAGTTCTGTGATCGGTGGGAATGAGAATTCACTAATTTGGAATGCTGGTTCGCGTTTGCGTTTGTTTTCGCAAAGTGTCGCGGTAAGCAAGAGTCGCCACCGTCTTTTATTTTATCTAAGAAGGAAAGGAAAAAAGCACAAAAAAATTCCTTTTTCGAGATGTTTCTCGGGTTCGGGAGGTAGATTATAGAAAGGGAAGGTGTTAGCACCCTTTCTATCCGTGGTTATCCACGGGCTCTTAGGTACTTGCTCATTGTGTTTTCAAAATTTACTTTTCTTTGTGTTTGTGGGTTTGAAAGAGTTTTTTTGTTTGAAAGGAGTGTAAGTGCGAGAAGTTTTGTTTTGTTTTAAAAGGAGCAAGTACTTAAGAACCATCTACCTACTCGAAAAAGGAATGAATCTGTACAAATATCCTTTACACAATACTATCCCACTATTGATGAATAGGTAGCATCGTCGTTGGAGTTTTCGGGTCAATTCGATTAAGGGACGTGTGGTCACTAAAGTAATGTTTAGGATGCCTTAGTGGTAACCCTAATGTCTTAGATCATTTTTTCCGAGGCAACCGTTTCGAGGCAACTTATGATCTTTGGACAAGGGGGCAACCTCTAAAACTTCCTATACTCAATGACCACGTTTGAGGCAACCAAGTGAGGTGTACCCTAAGAGTGGCATGTGCGAGTGTGTTATTTCGATTAATTTTATCTGTACATGTTATGAGCGAGCTATGTTGATTTTGAGTTCATACATTGGATCTTGTCATGCATTCCCTATTATCATACATCTAACAGTTAATATTTTGCGGAAATTAAATTGCGGGAAATTAAATCTAAGCTATTACAAGGCGTCGGGTATTTACATCGCCAAAAGCAAACCCTTTGATTTAAATTGCGGAAAGTAAAATAAAGCGATAAATAATTAAAGTCCTAATTAAAAGCTATTACATTCCGGAAGCAATTACAATATTGGAAATAAATGGATCGCGTGCAAGAAAATTAAATCGGCGTATTTTTTAGGGTTTTGACCCTTTTTTGAAAGAAAGCATGTTTTTTTGCTATTTTTGGAAATTATAGAATTAAATTAAACGAACAATTAAATTAAATTAAATACTGAAAATATATTTGGATTTTTGAGTATTTAAAGAAATAAAATAAATTAATCAAAGCTAATAAAAACCTAATTATCTAAATTAATTTTAGTTATTGCAAAAATATTAAAGTTATTTCCTAATTAAACTAAATTAATTGAATTAATATTTATTTACAAAAATAAAGTGCTGAATTTAATTTTAATAAATAAAATATATTTTTTTGTTTTTGATTTTATTAAGAAAAAAGATTAATTGGTTAGTGATTAATAAAAAGAATAACAATTAAATAATTAAAGGAAAATAATAAAAATAGAGAGAGAGTTTAGGAGTATACGAGCCTGATTGGAGGGGTGAAACAGTTGTTGGCGTCATGTGTAAACTGTTTTGTTTTGGCCATTTGTGTTTTGGCTTTTGGCCATTTGTGTTCTGGCCTCAACGTTCCTTAACCTTCTCAGGATGTCTGTCTCGCTATGTATTGGTGTCATGTGTAAACTGTTCTGTTTTGACCATTTGTGTTTTGGCCTCAACGTTCCTTAATGAACCTGCATGGGATCCTGTCTAAATCTGTAGTGTTGAATCTCATGAACACATTAAATAAATTACTATATATCATAAAATACAAATAAAGCCAATATATGAAAAAATTTAATGTTCAGGCCCAATATGGCATGTATGAATGATTATACCCTTTTGATCATGGAGATCAAATCAGCCTTACCCTTGGAGAAGTAGTGATATGAATGCTTTTATGCCTTTTGATCATGGAGATCAAGCTAGCCTTACCCTTACCGGAGAAGTAGTGAGATGTTGGTTTGTAACCGGGATGACTTGTTTGTAGTGAGATATTAGTTTGTAACCGTGATGGCTTGTTTGTAGTGAGAGGGATTTGTAATAAGGATTTCAAGGTTTTAGGATTCTTGAAAGAATTTGATATTCTGACAGCGTTGTGGCAAGGGTTTTTTTTTCTCCTCTTTATTTGTGTGAAAAGAATGGGATTATATAATAGAAATTAGAGAGGAAAAAATGGGCTTTGAATGTGCAATTGGGCCTCCAATATTCACTTGAATCCGTCACGTTCTAGGCAAACTCGCAGGGGCTTAAGTGCAATTTTTGAAGTTGAAATGTGAAAAAAAATGTAGCCGACATCGAGAACTAACTGTCGTCCGAAAATCGGCTCAATCGGATGAACGGTGAATTAGTTATGAATTTTTGAAGTTTCAGCTCAGACAAACTTATTTTGGGCTCCAGTGTTGACTCTGACACGTTCTTCAAAAAAAAACTGGTATTGATTGGAGCATAATTCGGTCTCGACTTTTAAAGAAAAGTTGTAGATCTATGAGTCTGTGACCTTGTGTAAAAATATGAGCCCAATCCGATAAAAATTGACCGAGTTATGAATTTTCGAAGTTTCGGCCCAAATGAAATAATATTCAGCATTCAGGATTTTCGGCGCGTCACGCGTGCTCTGAGCAAAAAACGAAGACATTTTGGATACCGTTCGAACTCAATACCTTATGTGAAAACTTATCCAACTCAACTTGTGAAATTTTGGCGCCAGAACCAGCTCGATACGATGAAAATCGACCAAGTTATGATTTTCTGAACATGACGCAAATAAACTTGTCACAAATTTTCTGTATGAAAATACTTGATAAATCAACATTTTTGAAGACCTTATGATTGAAATTGGCTTCCAGCCGTGAGAGATGAAAACATAGATGACGTCAAGACGGAATTTTGGCCACCGGAACGGGTTCAAAACAAGCCACGATCTTCAAGTTATGAATTTTTTAGCGCGTAAAAACTGCATTTTCAGCACACTTTCTCACCCTATTTCTTTGAGAAAACTCACACATTCAGATACCTTCTTTAAAGAATTGACTCTTGAGCCGAACCTGAATTTGAGAATACGTTATCAGAGATATCTTGGCGAAAGAACACCTGAATATGACGCGTCGGGTTGGACTTGTGAATCTTTTTTGAAATGTTTTGAGAAATATAGGAGGGCAAATTTTGGGGTACAACACCCCGCTTCTTGTCCTACATAAGGTTCAGACTGACTATCAATCACTTGCTCGCCCCTAGCCTTATCCATAGCATCACTGTTAGTTTCTTTGGGAGGCGGTGGTGGGGGAGAAAAGATCTAGCCACTACGAGTCATGTTACTGGTTCCTGCAATGTTGGTAATACTCTTGTCAACCACTGGAGGATACTCATACTTCTTCCCATAAATATAGACCATATTATATTCCCACGGAACTACCTTCGAGTTGTTACATGTAGGAGGAATACGAGCTTGAGTTATTATGGGGGTAGAGGGAGCTTGAATCATTACTGGGGTAGTAGGAGCCTGAATTATCAACGGGATACCTAGTGTTGCTGAAAAGCTTCTCGGATAATAAGGAATTTACAAGACATCAATCTCTTCTTCTCAGAATATCTTCTGTATCTGTACGAAACCTTCATCCATTAGTTGTTGGATAGCCATCTTCAAACTAGTACACTCTTCAGGTTTAAAGGAACATGTTAAGAAAAAATCATGGAGTTCTTGCAGCACCCCGTGCTCCAACAAATGCTCTCTAACAGTTCCTAATGATATCTTGATCTCGTCAACCCTGGTTACCAGAGTTTGTTCACTACTTTCTTCAATAGCATTGACCGCTTCCCCTGGGTGAGGAGGCATGGGATTATTCTGAATATTGGGACCAACATGGTTTAAATTGATGGCCTTTGCATCAAGGAGGCCTTTCTATAAGCTGATCCATGCGAGTGCCCATGGTGTCCATATCTCGGTGGAGAGCATTCTGATTCTCTTAAAAAAGATCCATATGTCTTCGCTGGTTGCTTCTTGTATGGTAGGAATGTGGAGAAGTCGTCTTTGCTGAAGTTTGATGGAAAAGGGACCCCAATGAGTTTTTGTTGTGAAAAATGAATGCATGATAGTATGAATGAATGTTTTATCTTCATTTCTGAGGAAGCCCAAAGACTCGTCTATCTTTGAAAATTTTGTTTTCCTTTTTGAAAAGCTATAACCATAAGACTTGTCTTTGGACTTCCTTAGACATGGGATATATATACATGATGATATGATGTCATGGTATGCTATGGCATGAAGCTCCAACTCCACATATTTTGGATAACCGCTATGTAGTCCTTTGCACAAACTGAAAGTAACAGGATCAAAAGTTTGACATGACAGGCATGGAGTCAAATTAACCACCCATAATGTATATGCTAGGGGTTTATCACCCACCGAACAAGGTTCTAGGGAAATCTCAGAGTCTACGCTCTTCCTTTGGATATTACTGACTTCCCAATTACTTGGTAATCTGTAATATTCGTAGGAAAAACTCGTCTGAGTGCAGCATCGCGTAACAACTACTTCTGGATTACTCTATTATAGTCTCTGCACTGTACCTAAAAAATGCCATGAGGGGTTAATGATTCTATAACCCTCAACTTCTCGAGTTCCTAGGTCAAAAGCAACGATGTCTTCCCAATTACTCGGTAAACATCACTACTTTCAAGGGGACCTCCAATGAGTAGGGGTGTTACATGCCTCCTTCTTCGGGATTACTCCCTCAAAGTTAACATGACTATACCGCCCGTCCTAATCCTAAGTCTAACCCATGTCCGGGTATAGGACTTATCAAATGTAATCACCCAACCTAACATCACAGTGTATCAAAGAATATGTGAGTAGCATAATATATGCAATATATACAAAAGAATACAATAAATCAATAAAGAAATAAAACAATAAATAAAAATAAAGCAAATAAATACACACCCGAAAAGACAAATAAACAAAACTAGGAGAGAAACGCTAAAGGTCCCCGGCAGAGTCGCTGGCTGAAGCTACCAACAAAAAAAACATAGCCGACACCGAACTTTATTTATCCTGAAGGAAGGGGAAATATTGATAAAACCACAAGAGGATGGATAAGATATTCTTGCGACCAAGAGAAAGGGTAAGGGAGTCGGTTATGCGAGGGGAATGTATTAGCATCCCTCATATCCATTATACTCAACGGGATCCATTTTGTTTGTTTGTCTATAAGGGTGTGTTTATCTACAACTATACTTGCTTAAGGGGAAAGGAATGGTTTTTTATTATTGTGTTTGTGAGGGTTTCGCGACCCTTTGCCTATGTATCCAGTGAAGGAATCAGAACACCGTAGTTCTTTTAGAAAATGTTGGTTTGTTGGTGTTTTTTAGTGGGCGATGTTAACACACGCATTCTAGCAATGGCACGACCTGTATCGCGGTAGAATGGAGGTAACTTCCCTTTGGGGGAGTTTTGATTGGTTGAGTGTTTTTGCAAGTTTTAAAATAAATTCAAGTAATGATTAAGTGTTTTTGGATTCTTGATTTGTTAATGATGAATTTTAATTACAAAATACAAATAAAAAAGGTTAAGAGGGAGACATCAAAAGCCCTAATGTTATCATGCATGGGTTTCAAACTAAGTTCTAATTAGTTTGCATCTTGAAGAAGAGGAAACTAACATCCTAATGGAGCATGTTATAAGCATAAAGTAAAAGTGAAAGTGTTTGTGAAGAGTGATCGTGCACAATGGACATGGCAAAAGTGACGACAAAATGAGTAGTATTATGAGAGGTGTGAATGGAATGCTCGGTGTATGGGAATTGAATCGGATTATGATTAACCAAATGGTGTACTTGATTAATCTTGTGAGATTAGGTGCTCCTACCCCTCAACCATGAGACCCTTTGTGCATAGAAACACTTGGTATATGGACCAAAGTGGTTGATTCGGGTTATGGCTAACCAATGACAAAACTTGATTAACCTCGTGAGAATGGCCATGCCCAAACTCAACTATGATACCCTTTAAGAATATGCTTGGTATATGGACCAAGGGGTAGAGAAATGACTTCAATGGATAAGATAAAAGCCCATACAAAGTGGCTATATGCATGCTCCTAAAAAGTGGGACTAGCGAGGCACTAGTATTTTAAACGACTAATTGAAACAATCGATCGAATAGTTGTCACTGTAAGAAAACCCAGGGCCAAGCTACAAAATGTGTGCAAGTATGCATTTTTAAGTGAATACCTCTTCATTGAGGATGAGCTCAAGAGGAGGCCATATGTTCTAATTAAATGACACATGCAACAATTAAAACATACAAAGAAATAAATCCTAAGTTATTACAATCATTTGGGGATTGGGGTACAAGTTTATAAATGGGGATGAAGTAAAAAAACCTAATTAAATTATTATAACCATATTGAATAAAAGAGTAGAAATGATAAAAGAATGTAAAACAGTGTGAAAAGAAAGTGTAACACGGTGGGAGAACTGACTTTGGATGTTTTGCGTTTGATCGCAATTCTTGCGGGTAGCAAGAGTCGCCACTGACTTTTCTTTTATCCAATAGAGGAAAGGGTGAAAAGAACAGGAAAGACATTTGAGATTATTTTCTTGAGTTCGGGGGGTATATTATGAAAAGGGAAGGTGTTAGCACCCTTTTCATCCATAGTTATCTATGGAATTTTAGTTGCTTGCAAGATCACTTACTTTGTTTGAAAGTATGCTTTGTGGTGGTTTTTGAAAGTATTTTTGAAAAGCGCCTTCGTTTAGGAAAACTTTGTAATGGTTCTCGTCTCATAAGAACGTATACAAAGTGTTGGACTTTTGAAAATATTTCATGTTTTCAAAGTGTTTGGTGTGTGTTTGCAATGATGTTTATTTTGAAAGTGAGCAAGCAAATAGGAATGTTTCTACCTACTCAAAAGTCTTTTGTTTATTTCTCTCTTCCTTTGATATTGCTATCTTACTATTGATTGGCAAGAAGCCTTATCTTTGGATGTAAAGGGATGGGCGTGGGTCATCATATAGTCATGATAGCAATGTTGTGAGATATCTTAGCATTTCTCTTGAGGGACTAAGATCATTTGAAAGGAAATATTCGTAGCGTCAACGAGGGACTATGATCTTGTACTTTGATTGTTTTTGCTAAGACATCTAACATGCATAACATGACCATTTTCATAAGGCAACAAGTGGAGTTAACCCTAGGGATTCAAGTGTGCAAGTGTTTGCATTTCATGCTTGGTTTATCTTGGATTAATGTTCTCTAATATTGATTTTTATCTTCCCATACAAATCCTAATTACTAGCATTCATATGAAAGCGATAAATTGCGGAAAGTAAATATTCTACGCTATTACAATCATTTGGGAAATGGTGGTACAAATTTACAAACGGGGATTGCAAGAAATTAAATTCCTAATTATCTATTACAACCATATTGAAATAATGTACAAGAAATGAAATGTAAAAATGGATTAGTTTTGTTTTGAATAAGAAATAAATAACTTTGCTTAAGAAAATATTTTAGTCTTTTGATTTTAAAAGAAATAAAATAGAGTATGTGAACATAAAAATATTTTTTGTGTTTTTGATTAATGAAAATAAAATGATGATAAAAATAATAAGAGGAAAAAGGGCCATGATCAGCGCATTGCTGAAATAAGAGAGAACATAAGTTCTAACTCCGGTGCATTGCAAGTCAGAAATAAAATGTTAGCATAAAAGGGGAAGGTTAGAAGTTCGGGGACCGGGTACACTAAAATTCTGGGGTTGCTGGGAACAAGGGAAATACTAGAAGTTCTGATGCAAGTGGAAATCAAGAAGTTCTAGTGTCACTGGAAGGTCAGAAGTTTTGGCTGTTAAGAGAGCCTGGAAGTTATGATGTAGCTGGAAACCTAGAAGTTCTAGTGTCACTAGCAAGCTAGAAGTTATGATAATGGGTATGCGAGCTGTCAATGCTGTTGGATGGGAATGTCTAGAAGTTTTGATCCAGGATCACTGTTTTGACAAGAAATTAAAGGGTATTTATCTAGAATTTCTGATATAACTAATGGGGTAAAAATATCAAGAAATAAACATAAAAATAGGTGTTTATGGGGCTAGAACTTAGGACCCTTAACACTAACGTCTTATGCACACGCTCTCTACCACTGGGTGGCTATACATCCGGTATTAGAAGCAAAGACATGAACATATATTACAAAGTAAGTTTTGATGATGAACTTCATCTCCTTCTCCATGCCAGCCAGAGCATCTACAACTTGGTCATTTCTAAACAAAAATGGAAAATGCAAACATAGCAGCCATGGCGGATTTCATCATGGTTTCAGAAATTCAAAGAATCAAAACTCTAAATCAGAGGCAAGCATGAATTTGGCTAAATCTAATTCTGGAACCTAATTTCCTCAAGAAGTTCTGAACTGAAATTCTATCTACTTAGGTAAAATACATGAAATCTATGAATATGTACATAATCAGAGTCAAGATGTCTACATTGTATTTTTAAACATACAAGCCTATCAATGCCTAAGTAATGCGATAAAATTCAGAAGAAACTTACCTTGCAACTGGAAATTGTTCTGTGGACTAGAACCTGGTTCTGACTGCTGTGATGTTCTGGTCATCTTCCTTCAATTCTCAGAAAGCTAGAATAACCCTTAACTTGAACTATGGATGACTGGAATGTTCTACAGAAGCCAAAAAGTAATGTTTTGATTTTTGAAATGGGGGTTGGTAGAGATTGAATTACAATATGTAAACAAAAGTTGGGATTGTTTCTAAATGTATATCAGTAACTTTGTGGGTGATTTGTCCAGGAAATGTGCAAGAAAATTATAGTTTGGGTGTGAAAAATAGAAGCTTAGCAGGTTTTTGTGTTTATGTTTGCAGTTTCAAATTCTTTGATATTTCAGCAAAGTTTCATGGTTTTTTCTCAAATTATTGACCCCTTTAACAGTTGCAAATGAAGCTCAATTTATAGGCAAGGATTTAGGAACTTGGAGAAGTCACGAGTACAACCATCATAGGCTATGACGCTGACTTGTTCTTGAAGCAAGTTTAAACAATCATGGTTCAAGGCACAAAGTAGGGTGGTTATCAGCTTTAGCCGGGCTTAATCTGAACTTTTAAGCATGAATTATGGAAAAGTACCCTTAGAAGAAAAATTAGAGCATGGGCCCAGCATAAACTTTGTACAAAAATTTGCTTTTCAAGGACAACGATGGTACTTTTATGCCACACGTGGGGAAATCCTTTGGATAAAGACTCAAAAGTTGGTGTGAGCAATAAATGATGATGACATTTATCAAAATAGAAAACCTGCAATATGAGATTACGTATCATAGCTTAATCTGGATCAGAATTTCAGCATCAACGTAACTTAGAAGAAATATCCAACTTTTGATCTTTGAATCTCCCTGCTCCAGCATGTTCTGAAGGAGTTTTCAGACTTTTCAAAAAGCTTGTAACATGCTTTGCAGACCCTCTTTGAATTGCTCTTGCAAACTCTGATTGAACCTTTGGAAAAACTGGTCCAGAAGTTCTAACCAAATTCTATCTTGGAAATGTCCAGAATTTACTGAGTGCTTCAGTTTCATGGACGTATCTTGAAGGATTTATAACTTGAAATCCCAACATTTCTAGGAGAAGTTCTATTCTTCAATGTTTTAGATCTCATTGAGATTCACAACTCTTATGTCATAAGTTCTTCCATAATCAACTTGCATCATGGTGAAAATTTGGCCAGAAGTTTAGAATTTATCATATTTTCTTAACACAGAAAAATTTCTAAGTGTTTAAAACTTTGACTTTTTCAACATAATTTTGACTTTTTACTTTCTTAATGAAACAAACTTCATATTTTAACATATCTTGATGAAATATGATTCTTGAAACTTGATTTTGATCCAAAAGTTTGACTTTTCAGTATGCAATTGACCATTTTGCCCTTGTGCCAATTCCAAACCTAAATTGATGTATTCAGTGTTGCAAACTTGATGTCATGGAAGATCTTGTGGGAAAATATTTGAGAAGTGAAAGGGAAAATTTTGGGGTACAACAAATGCCCTTGTTCAATCTTCTTAAACCTGAAGAGTTAGATTGGCGAGTCCGCCATTCGTGACTTGAAGGTGGAAGATAATTGAACACTAGAGTGTCTAGAAATTTGCACTTGATGATGTGTTAGGCGACTGTGTAGGTAATGGACTTAGAGATTCAATTTAGAGTGATGATGGAGAGTTGTCGGAGATGGGCTTATAGATGCCATCAAAAGGTGTCTATTGACAGAAATTAGACTAAGTCTAAATTTTGACTTGAATTGGAGAAGAATCAAAATAAATCTTTGGAGTGATTTATCTTAACCATAGAAAATTTCTACGGGAAAGGGATCAAGATAAACCATTGAGATGTTTAAACTGAAACAACAGATGTAGTGGGATGAATATCATAACAATATCCATAAATGGATTGTATCTGACTCGTATCTGAAAGATGTACTGAATGAGCGTCATAATGACATCCGTATCTGGATCGTATCTGGATTGTATTTAGGAGAAAAATCTGGAATAAGTATCAGCATAATATCCGTCTCTGGATCGTATATGAATTGTTTCGGGAGTAATCTGGAGTAAGTATCAGAATGTAAGCCGTATTTGGATCGTATCTGAACTGTTTCTAGAAGGAATCTGGAGTAAGTATCAGAATGTCAGCCATATCTGGATCCCATCTAAATTGTTTCTATAAGAGAATCTGGAGTAAGTATCAGAATATCAGCCATTACTGGATCGCATCTGAACTGTTTCTAGAATAGAATCTGGAGTAAGTATCAGAATGTCAGCCATATCTGGATCGCATCTGAACTGTTTCTAGAAGGGTGTATGAGAAGGAGCCCGTGTAAGATTGCTTCATCTGGTCATGTAGATAATTTCCATGGCTTGTTTCAGAAATTAATCTCTGACCGGAGAAAGAAAGATAGTTTTCCTGGCTTATTGCAGGTGTTAATCTTTAATCTCTTCATGTATATAGTTTTCTTGTCTAGTTACAGGTATTAATCTACAATCAGTCGTACACAGATAGTTTTCCTGGCTTGTAATAGGTATTAATCGGGAACTTGGAAAGGTTGGTCGTTGAGATAGTTGTCCTGTCTAGTTTTAGGTATTAATCTTTGACCTGAGAAAGAAAGATAGTTTTCCTGGCTTGTTACAGGTATTAATCTTCAATCTCTTCATGTAGATAGTTTTCCTGGCTTGTTACAGGTATTAATCTACAATCAGTTGTTCTCAGATAGTTTTCCTGGCTTGTTACAGTTATTAATCTGGAACCTTTTTGTTGGTTTTTGAGATAGTTGTCCTATCTGGTTTCAGGTATTAATCTCTGACCTGAGAAAGAAAGATAGTTTTCCTGGCTTGTTACAGGTATTAATCTTCAATCTCTTCATGTAGATAGTTTTCTAGGCTTGTTACATGTATTACTCTATAATCAGTTGTTCTCAGATAGTTTTCCTGGCTTGTTACAGGTATTAATCTGGAACCTTTTTGTTGGTTGTTGAGATAGTTGTCCTGTCTGGTTTCAGGTATTAATCTCTGACCTGAGAAAGATAGATAGTTTTCCTAGCTTGTTACAGGTATTAATCTTCAATCTATTCATGTAGATAGTTTTATAACATTGTTACAAGTATTAATCTACAATCAGTTGTTCTCAGATAGTTTTCCTGGCTTGTTACAGGTATTAATCTGGAACCTTTTTGGTTGTCATTGAGATAGTTGTCCTGTCTGGTTTCAGGTATTAATCTCTTACCTCAGAAAGAAAGATAGTTTTCCTGGCTTGTTACAGGTATTAATCTTCAATATGCTCATGTAGATAGCTCTCTTGACTTGTTACAGGTATTAATTTATAATCAGTTATTCTCAGATAGTTTTCCTGGCTTGTTACAGGTATTAATCTGGAACCTTTTTGTTGGTTGTTGAGATAGTTGTCCTGTCTGGTTTCAGGTATTAATCTCTGACCTGAGAAATAAAGATAGTTTTCCTGGCTTGTTACATGTATTAATCTTCAATATGCTCATGTAGATAATTTCCTGGCTTGTTACAAGTATTAATCTACAATCAGTTGTTCTCAGATAGTTTTCCTGGCTTGTTATAGGTATTAATCTGGAACTGTTGAAAATTGTTGATGATAGCTATCTGTTGATTGACCTTTTCCTGAAAAGGTAAAATGTTAGTTGCATTCCATGTCATGATGTATGAAATGCATTATGTGATGATTTTCTCAAAATGAAGCTATGTTGTATGAATATATCATGTATGTTATATGATGTATGAATGTGAAGCATTGTTGAAATGTAACTTTGCCTGGGAAAACAAAACCTTGACAAATGCTGGGGAGTTTTGGGAAGCTGAATCCTGGACGGTCGTTGGGGATGAAGAGTATGCACACCTTTCCAGACCCGATCTTTAGAATGTTTCTGCTGGGGATTCCTATTTTATTGTTTGAGGAGAACTCCGCTGGGGAATGTTGATCTTGAGAAAAAACTCTATGGAAAGTGTTGATTTCTGCTTGGGGAAAGGAGTTCAGGAGTCTCTATTGCTCTACTGGGGGGTTATCTTGGGGAAGATTAAATTAACTATTATCTGGTTGTATTCCAGGCTTCGCAGAAAATTTCTTGGGAGAGTGAAGTTAAACTGTTATCGTGTCGGTTTCTAGGCTTCATAGTAACTTACTAAAGTTAACTGGTATCTGGTCAGTTTCCAGGCTTCACAGTAACTTATTGGAGACTATAGAGCAGTCTACTGGGGAGAGGAGTTGTGGTCCATTGATTTGTAGCAATCGGAGAGGAAAATTCAAGTTGGGGAAGCTGTAGTTTGTTTGGGAAATAAACCCTGTCGCCAGTATGTTGGGGAGGAGTCTTCTTTTGGCAGAAATCCTCGAGGATTCTTGAGATCAACTCAGTTGGGGAGAAGTTTTCAGAGATTGAAACCCTGGCTGGGGGTCATTCTATGAACAACATTTTGGGGGAGATTTGTCACTGCCCCTAGTAGCAGGTGTTTGTGGTACTGCCAGGAAATGTTTGACTGTACGTAACCCTTTATTGGGATTCACTTTCAATGCCCCAAGTGATTCAGATAAAGACCTTCCCCCGATTATTCAATATTTCTTGAGAGATTTCTTAGAATCTTGATTAGACTGCCCCAGGTGTGTTGGATAGTGACACATCATGCCCACTGCTTATAGGAGATATGTTATTGGAGGCGTCTTCCCACTTGAAATGATTTTGCTCATTGAGAGGGTTCTTGTTCACTAGATATTTGTCGTGTGAATTTATCTAATGTCAAACAAATAGCTATATGCAAACAGCAATATTCAAATAATGCAATGTTTATGCTTGTCTTTGAAGTTTTGAAAATGCGTTTTAGCAGATAAAAGAATTTTTGTAGGAAAGTTCAACTCGGGGTTTAGAGTAACGCCTTACAGGAGTCAGGACACCTTTTGTAACAATATGCTTTCGAGTTAACCCATGATTCAATTAGGAATTTTTAAGGGTTGTAATGTGGCTTAGTTCACGGTTCAAGAAACAAAGTATAAAGGCTCAAATTTTATTTGTACCCACCCGTTCTTCGTGATGTTCTTCAGTCCTAAACTCAGTTAATTGTGCGTTTGAACTCCCATTGTGTCTGAATGATGTTTTGGTGATGGTTCAGATAAGTTAAGTTTGTTAGAAGGCAGTAATTTTTTCCATATTTTCGATGTTGTTGAGGATTTGTAGTGACCTCTTTTTGATTTATTATCCCTGATTTTGCCTGACTGTTCTTGTTTTTGAGATTACAGTCAACGGGATGCCCCAATTTTTCTTAAGTCTCCTTCGTAGGTTTTGACTTAGTGGGCTTTTTTTCTTTTTGATAGATAATGACTGCCAATGTGATAGGGAACCATCACCGTATTTTGATTCCAGAGGAATGTTTTTGATGTCATTTGTTGTATTACGATGTGAAAGTTTGCGAATGAACGCACATTTGAATTAATTGAGAGACTACCCTGCCCCAGGTTTTTATTATATGTTTCAAATTATGCATAAAAAGAAACTCCTACTTCTTTAGCTCAAAGGGGTTGACTAGGGATTATCTTCCTTATAACTCCAGTGTTTAGAATTTGAAAGAACACCTGTATATCGTCAGCAAGGTCTGTCCAAAAGCATACTGTATGGGATTAAAGCATTGTTTTCATCATCCTCCCTCTAAAGGTTTGCAACTTTAAAAAAAAAACAAGAGTTTAATATCATAAAGGGAGTAAACAACATAGTTTAAATGTAATAAAAATGAATGGATCAATTCAAGACAAACATATTAAATGCATTGATGAAATAACAAAGTTTGACATAAATAAATGTTTGAACAATCAAAAGAAAATTACAACTTGAAAATTCAAATGAACAAAATCCTCTTTGTCTGAACTTGTCACTTCAGGTGGTGAGCCTTTGAGGGACGGCAGAAGAATTTAGTCTGACCGTCTTGTGTGAACTCCAGCACTCCCTCGTTGATCAAGTCTTGAATTTTATTTTTTAAAGCCCAATAACTTTTCGTATCATGCCCAAGACTATCAGAATGGTATGCACACATTTCATCAAGATGATAGTTAAGAGCGGAGGTATTGGGATTCCGAGGAGGATCCCTCAACGTAATCAACTCCATCTTCAACATGTGTTGAAATAATTGAGCCAATGACATATTGATGTTAGTAAACTATCTCTCGGGTTTATTTTGCCTTTGCTAATTTTCCCGTTGATGTTGACGAGGTTGTTGTTGGGCTCGTGACGTAAAAGTAGTTTGGAAAGGTCTATTCTCCCTCCGACTGGCTTCTTGTCTCATCGGGGGCTGAGTACTAACTTGATCCCCAATCTTTACCGTTTGTTTCATACGGTTGCAACCATCTTGATGAAGTTTGTTGATAAAGGCTCTCAGCTCTTCTTGTCCTTGAGCCAGATTTTGGATAGGAGCCATTTTTCCTAACATATGGATTCTCGTTGTTGCTACCTCAACTTGCAATTGTCTTATCTGACTTTCCTTGTTGCCTTCAGGTTCGTCATTGGTCGCGCTTTCAATGAGCAGCGCTTTCAACTCTTCTTGCCCCTTGGATAGGTTAAAGAACATCTCTTGTAGTTGAGCATTTTGAATCTGAACGCCCTTGATAGTCTGCTCTAGGGCCATCTCTACTGAAATAAACAGTAAGAAGATAAGGAGACTTGCATGGGAGAAACCTTTCATGGTATGATGCGTGTTAGGTGGATGCAATGTTTCCAAGGATCTCGCGGGGTAAACACAAGAAGATGTTAGAATTTGAAAGTTGATCAACAACTTTGATTGGAGAACTTTGTATCGGTGGGCATCTCTCCACGAGAATCAAGCTCACCATGTCAAGTGGGTCATAGCCCTTGACTCAACTTACCGTGCTTTGGTATTGATGGTGTTTTATTAGAGAATGAATCCTTTTGCCACTTGATAGGCGTCTGGTTCAATGTGACCCAGCATCATAGGCCCTTGAGATCCTTGAAATAGTTATTGAAAATGCTATGGTATGATGTTATGATATTATGTACAAGTATGCAAAGTAAGCAAGTTGTTATGTAGAAATAATCATATACACACAAAGCAGACAAGTCCTTAGGTTTAGGCTTGCATGGAGTTTGATAGGTAAGTACCCTCTTGAAGTTTAGTTGGTTCAACCTGTCCTAGAAATAGTAAATGGGTTCTAGGGGATCACAATATCACTTACCTTACTTTTAGGCATTGTCTCAACTCAATCAATCTTTTCTTGCGGTCGAGATATCCCAAAAGTCCGGTCTTAATGTAGCATCGAGTATCACCCAACTTCAGACTGCACCAAAGCCAGCTATCTCACTACTTCCTAATGGCCAAGTTGGTCAAGTAAGGTTCTAAAGCCAGTCAGTGCTTCATGACGTCGCTCAGCGGCCCCGTATTCTCCTTGTTTCAACACAAGGGGTACCGGTACCAACAAATGCGTCACACTAACGTAGCTATTGCTTAGACCATGTCGATATACCCCGCACAATTTCCACAATCTAATGCTACTTACCTAAATGTGCCCCAGATCTGGGTGTAAGATCTTTAACAGTAACCCAAACAAGGACCCAAAATGCAAAGCAAGCAAGTTAAACCATGAAAAGCAAGTAAAGGTGATCTAGCCCTAAGGTAACACCAATTTTATTTTCTTATTTCCCCAACAGAGTCGCCAGTTCTATAACACAGTGGGAGAACAGACTTTGGATGTTTTGCATTTGTTCGTAATTGTTGCGGATAGCAAGAGTCGCCACTGACTTTTCTTTTATCCAATAGAGGAAAGGGTGAAAAGAACAGGAAAGACCTTTGAAATTATTTTCTGGAGTTCGGGGGGTAGATTATGAAAAGGGAAGGTGTTAGAACCCTTTTCATCCATAGTTATTTATGGGCTCTTACTTGCTTTCTAGATCACTTGCTTTATTCGAAAGTATGCTTTGTGGTGGTTTTTGAAAGTATTTTTGAAAAGCTCCTTCGTTTAGGCAAACTTTCTAATGGTTCACGTCTCATAAGAACGCATACAAAGTGTTGTACTTTTGAAAATATTTCATGTTTTGAAAGTGTTTGGTGTGTGTTTGCAAGGATATTTATTTTGAAAGTGAGCAAGCAACTAGGAACATTTCTACCTACTCAAAAGTCTTTTGTTTATTTCTCTCTTCCTTTGATATTTCTATCTTACAATTGATTGGCAAGAAGCCTTATCTTTGGATGTAAAGGGACGGACGTGGGTCATCGCATAGTCATGATAGCAATGTTATGAGATATCTTTGCATTTCTCTTGAGGGACTAAGATCATTTGAAAGGCAACATTCGTAGCGTCATCGAGGGACTATGATCTTGTATTTTGATTGTTTTTGCTAAGACATCTCACATGCATAACATGACCATTTTCATAAGGCAACAAGTGGATTTAACCCTAGGGATGTGTTGTACCCCAAAATTTTCCCTCCCATTTCATCACTATTTTCTCACCACAAGACCCTTGGAGCTCAAGATCAAGTTAGGGTTTATTCTGCTCAAGACTCCTCCCTGCACTGTTGACCCAAATTAGGGTTTGAGTTTGCACAAAGATGTTTTGACCTAAAAGGCCAAAAGTGACTTTCATGCTTCATGTTGGACTCACAAGTTTATCCATACCAAGTTTCAAGCCTTGATTCTAATCTTTGCCCAGTCAATTGGACAGTTGACCTAGAAATCAGGTGTATTGGGGAAAAAGTCAACTGTGGTCAATTGACAGTCAAAACTCATGAAATTTGACCCTCATCAACATTATGAACTCATATGGACTCAAGGACCCAATGGCATTGTCTTGACATGTTCAACAAATTCAAAAGATCCCAGATGCACAAGATTGACAGATGAATTTTCCAGTCAACTGAGCCAAATTTGACTGTATACTAAAAAGTAAAACTTTGACTTTTTGGTCAAAATCAAGTGCCAAGATTCATTTTTCATCAAGACATGTCAAATTATGAAACTTGTTCATCAAGAAATCAAAAATTACGAATTAGGGTTTAAAATGAAGAATTTTCATAACTTAGAAATTTTCTAAGTTATGAAAATTCCTAATTTTTTCCTAACTTTGTCCCATTTTTTCATCAAGATACATTTGGATTCAAACAAAACTCAAAACATGAAAGTTATAGTCCATTGCAAAATCTACAACTTTGATTCACAAAGTTTCCTCAAAAGAATCTTGTAGCTCATGTTATGATTTTTGGAACAAGGGTGCAAAACACTCTTAACTTAGAATTTTTTTGACCTATTTTAGGCAGGATTTTTGCCTAACTTAATGGCCACTTTTCACATGCTTCCACTTGGAATCTCAACTTGCATTACAAATATGGATTGTAGTACACATTCCAAGCTTTCCAAATTGTCCAAGAACTTCTCAAACACCCTTGTGGTTAGGGAGAATCGAATTTGTGAAGATGGGCAAAAGTCACTTTGTTCATAAGCCTTCTACATGTTCATAACTTGGACATTTTTGAAATCAGCTTGTACAAGCTAGATTACAGGCCTCTAATCCCATTAACACTCAATAATTAAATGCCAATCCATTGTGTTCTAGAATTATTTTGCTCATTTGGTCATTACATGAAGAATTAAGCCATAATTAGAAAAAGCATTTTATCTATTCTTGTAAAGAGCAACTTTATGTCAAGTTTACAATCTATGAAGTACAAAGCAAATCTCTGAGGCAAAAATGTGTGGACATATCCCACTGATCAAGAACAAACTTTGCAGCATGTTTAGGGGGGCTGCATAAGCTTGTAACCCAACTTGGCATTTTTGACTTAAGAAAGAAGAAAACTTGCATAACTAACCACATCTCTCATTCCTGTCAAGACAAGCCTAAACAAACTTCATGAGCACTTTCCAAACATCAAACCATGTCTGAAACACGACCAAACCATCTCTCAAACCTCCATATACATAAAAACACAGTTTTGTGGCAAAACAGGGCATAGGCTGCAGCGTTTTGGCTGAAACCTTTTCAAACACACTCCCTAACATCCATTGAAGTTATTCCAAGCATTAAACTGGAACTGTAACAGCCATAGCCAAGTGTGCCATTTTCATTTTTCACCTGTGCAGGTTGACTTCTGTAGCTTGATTCAGAAGGATTCAGAGCAAGCCAAGCATAGAGGAAGCATCCCTGGACCTCAAGCAAGCTATACAAGTCCTCACATTGCATTGAAAGTACCTCCATTGCTGCACACGATTCCAGCTGAACAGGTAAGACTTTGGACTTCTATCTCTTAATCTAGGAAGAGTTAGGCTTAGGTTTATGAATGAAACACGTTCTAATCATAGCCCTGAAGCCATCCATATAGTTACTTTTCATTTATGTTGTGTCTACTGAGAGAATTTTTAAACTGAATATCTGAAAAAAGCTAGGTCAGGAATTGGGGGAGAAGAAATTCTCTCTCATTTCTGAGAGTTAGATCAACTTCTTTATATATTTGAAATCGTGGCTTCAAGCTCTACAAGTTTCATGTTTTAAGATTTGTCAAAAGATCAAGGAATCAGAAGTTAGCAGGTTGAGCAAGGGCGCGCGTTTTTCTGTGTTCAAACAATGGCTGGAGGTTGAAGAAGCCTCCTTGGGCTGGGCCTGACTTGCTTTTCTGTTTACACCCTCATTTTCCACATACACCCCCTTGGCCCATTGTGCTTTATTTTTATCATTTTTGTTTTTTTCTTTTTGTTTCTGACTTGCTTATTTTTTGTCAAAGCATAAAAAATATTAAAAATATTTTCCATACATTTTTGCATTTATTTTGAATTTATTTGCTTTTATTTGAACTTGTACATATAAATAAACATATATACTTTTATTTAAAATACTAAAAATAACACAAATACATTTTTATTTTCTGATTTTATTTTATTTTATCTTTTGAAAACATTTTCTAAAAAAATATACTTTTTTTTTTGTAAATAATAAATATTTTTTTTTTATTTTTGTACATATTTAATATATTTAGTTAATAATATAAATACTTATATATATTTAGAATATTTAGGATAAAATACAAAAATAATACATTTTTATTTTTATTAATATTTCACCTCAAAAATACTTTTTTTTTACAATATACTTCCGTTTTATTTATTTTTTGTACATAATTAATAAATATTGTATATAATAAATAATTAATACTATTTATTTGCAAAATTAGGGTTTTTGCCCTAAACATGAAAATATCCAAATTAACTTTTTTTATTATTTTTATTTCACTTGTAAATAATCATATACACTTACACAAATACATTTACACATACACATTTGTTTATTCTTGTACATTTGATACATTTTACATTTGCGATTAATTCGATTTGGTTGTAAATATTGGGTTATCACTTTCCTATTAAGTCTCATCCCCATTTGGACATTTGTATCCCCATCCCCATGATCATTGTGTAATAATTTAGGACTTTTAATTCCGCATTTTAAAAGCTTTCTAAACATGCCATGATAGACTTAGGGTTTGTATGCAAATCAAAAACAACAAAATAGCTTGACCTAATTCAAAGATAAAAAAGCATGAAAATGGACAACACCAATCACACTTGCACCCCTAGGGTTACTCCACTTGTTGCCTTCAATAATGGGCCATGTTGCATGTCGAGTGTTTTTTTTGGCAAAACAAAACAATATCAAATGATCATAGTCCCTCGATGACGCTTTCAAAAATGGATCCAATCAAGTACATATTCGAAAAGCCTGCTTTGTCCGGAAGAATAGTAAGATGGCAGATGATCTTGACAGAATACGACATCCAGTACACGACTCAGAAAGCAATCAAGGGAAGTGTATTGGTAGACCATTTGGCACATCAGGCAGTGGACGATTACCAGTCGATGAACTTTGAATTTCCAGACGAGGATATCATGGAAGTGATTGATTGTGAAGTACCTGGACCGGATGAAGGACCTGAGGAAGGATTCTGATGGTCTATGCACTTTGACGGAGCCTCGAACGCTTTGGGTAATGGTATCGGCGTTGTGATCATATCCCCTAAAGGCACTCATACTCCACTCACCGCCCGGCTATGTTTCAACTGCACCAACAATATGGCAGAGTATGAGGCATGTATCATGGGTCTTCAAGCTGCAATCGACTTAAGGATCAAGTTTCTGAGTGTCTTCGGAGATTCCGCTTTCGTGATCAATCAGATCAAAGGCGAGTGGGATATGAAACACCCAAATCTTATTCCTTACAAGGAGTATGTGTTGACTTTGCTTCCCCACTTCGAGGAGATAACTTTTGAACACTTCCCAAGAGAAGAGAATCAGTTAACGGACGCGTTGGCTACAATGTCTTCTATGTTCAAAGTCAAATGGGATAACGAGGCGCCCCAGATCATTATTTGGAAGTTGGATGAACCTGCACATTGCTGCGATCTCGAGACCGAAGAGGTAACAGAAAGACCCTGGTATCATGAAGTGAAGAGGTACCTTGAAGCTCAAGAATACGCCGAAGGTGCATCTCTTAATGACAAGAAGTTCCTGAGAAGGTTCGCGGAAAAGTTCTTCCTCAGCAATGGCATTCTCTACAAGCGAAACCATGATTCAACCTTACTGCGTTGTATGGATAATACTGAAGCAGAAAAGATCATGGTGGAGCTACACGAAGTTACCTTCGGAACACATTCCAGTGGACATACCATGGAAAAGAAAATCCTTCGGGCAGGATATTTCTGGTCCACAATGGAAGCCGATTGTTATCAGCATTCTCGAACTTGTCATAAATGCCAGATCTATGCCGATAAGGTGCACATTCCTCTGGTTTCTCTGAACGTCTTGACAACACCTTGGCCTTTTGAAATGTGGGGCATTGATATGATCGGTGAGATCCGACCTACGGCATCTAACGTGCACCGCTTCATCCTGGTAGCGATTGATTACTTCACAAAATAGGTTGAAGCAGCTTCCTATGCTACCGTAACCAAGAACGTCGTGGCACGGTTCATTCGGCACAACCTGATCTGTCGATACGATGTACCTGAAAGGATCATTACGGACAATGGTACCAATCTTAACAACAAGATGATCACTGAGCTCTGCGAGCAATTCAAGATACAACACCATAACTCTTCTCCCTACCGGCCGAAGATGAATGGAGCTGTGGAGGCAGCGAATAAGAACATCAAGAAGATTGTGCAGAAGATGACAGTGACCTACAAAGATTGGCACGAAATGTTACCGTTTGCTCTTCATGGGTACCGTACCTCAGCACAGACGTCAACGGGGGCAACTCCCTTTTCCTTGGTTTATGGCATGGAGGCAGTCTTGCCTATGGAAGTCCAGATACCCTCTCTCCGGATAATGAAGGATGCAGGTTTGAGCGAAGATGACTGGATCCAGACTCGGCTTGATCAATTAAACCTAATTGATGAAAAGAGACTCACCGCTATTTGTCATGGTCAAACATACCAAAATTGGATGATCAGGGCATTTAACAAGAAAGTCAGACGACAAGAGTATCAAGTCAGAGACCTGGTAATCAAGCGCATCATTCTTCCTCAAAGTGATCCCAGGGGAAAATGGACCCCTACGTACGAAGGGCCATTTGCGGTTAAACATATCTTCTCAGGAGGGGCTATGATTCTAACCACCATGGATGGTGACGACCTTCCTCACCCCGCCAATGCAGACATAGTAAAAAGATACTACGCATGAATTAAGGACCCGCTAGGTTGACATACCTAGGCAAAAATAAGGGCTTCCCAGCGAACCAAAAGGGTTCGGGAAAAAATAAGGGATGAAATGAAAAAATCTGTACACCCGGCAAGTCGAAAACCTGAAAAGGCGGCTTGGGCAAAAATGGGTATCCCGGTGGACTGAAAACCCGAAAGGGCGGTCCAGGAAAAAGTTAGGGATAAAGCGTAATACTATGTCTCATTGGATCACCTTGCATCCAGAATTCAGCATCAACTATCGGGCTCAGACGATTCCAATCAATCAGCTTCATCTTCAACTAAGCAGCAAAGTGATGAGACGCTTGAAGACATAAAGGCGATAGCAGAGTTGGAACCCAGTGGGATTATTTTTTTCACATAGCTGTTTTGTTTCCTTTTCACAAAATTTTATAAACTCTATCTTGTTCGGAGGCGTTCTCTTACTAGGACGTCAGCCTCTTGTACATAAAACGCCTATTTATAGGCAAACTTCAAAATCAATACATGTTTCATTTTCCAGATAAATCGCCTATTGTTTTTCCTTTATCTGTTTTATTTTGCAAAGAACGTCCAATGTTCATTTTGATATATGCACTTAACATTAATTGCTAACTCATAAATATTTGCATGCGAAACAAAAGACTAATTACAGATGACATCAGAAACAGGGGCAATAAAGAGTTGTCCAAGCAATCTAGTTGCTCTGTCCACTAAGGTGCCAAGGTAGGTTCGGCTGAAGAACGTAGCCAAGTTACCTCAACTCCCCATAGAGTAAGACAAGATTCAGCAATACTCTCCCCAGGCAGAGTTGGTCTCCCATCAGCCTTAAAAAGTCACAATGTTCCCCTAGCAAGTCAGCGATACTCTCCCCAAGCAGAGTTGGCCTACTATCAGCCTTAAGGAAGTTGGGTATCCCCATAAGATCTCAACATTCCCCAGCAGAATATAGACATTCCTCAGCAAGCATCCTCGGCAGTCTTAATATAAGATTGTTCCCCGGCGGAATACAGACACCCCAGTGGAGTCATTCCCTCAATACAGTCTGAAAAGTTTCCCCAGGAAAGTTGAATCATCCTCACCAGTAGATTCTGAAGCTTATCCCCAGTAGTTTCTGGAAGCTTATCCCCTGCAGAGTACGAACGCATCTCCCCGGCTTCATTCAAAGGTTATTTCCCATCAGGGCTTATAACTGGGTTATCCTCAGCTAATTACCACGGAAAGATCGTCCTCGGCGAAGTTCTTCCTATTCCCAGCGGAGTTCCTCAAATTCCCCAACATAACTCATCAGTGGAATCCCCAGCGGAGCTCTCATCAAAACCTCAGCGAAATATCTCTTCCCACAGAGTAATTCCCCGCAGAGTAATCTCTCCAACAAGTTTATTCCCCAACGGAGTCATCTTCTCCTACCGGTTTATTCTTGAAACCATCATCCCCAGCGGAAACGAAGAACTCTATTCTTCAAAACATCAGCCCAGGATTCAACAAGTTCCCGGCACTCGTCAAGGATTTATTTTCCTAGACGAAAATATCTTCATAGACATTTCACATTTCATACATCCTGTTTACATACATGATAAAGTGCATACAACACTATCTCATTTTGAGCATGATGACATCATGCATTTCATACATCATGACATTGCATACAATTGATGTTTTTCCTTTTCAGGAAAAGGTCAATCCAAAGATGATTACTATCAACTGTCACAATTCCAGATTCGACACCTGTATCTAGCCAGGGCACATCTGTGAGCAACTAATTGTAGATTCAATACCTGTATCTAGCCAGGGCATATCTGCATGAAGAGTTTCAGATTCGATACCTGCATCTAGCCAGGGCATATCTGTAGACGACCAATTCCAGATTCGATTCCTGTATCTAGCCAGGGCATATATGTGAGTATTTTGATTGTAGATTCGACACCTGTATCTAGCCAGGGCATATCTGCATGAATGGTTTAGAGATTCTATACCTGTATCCAGCCAGGGCACGTCTGTAAGCAACCTTTTGAAGTTCCGGATTCAATTCCTGTATCTAGCCAGGGCATATCCGTGAGCAATTGATTGTAGATTCGATACCTGTACCTAGCCAGGGCATATCTGCACGAAGAGACTGAAGATCAACACCTGTAATAGGCCAGGAAACCATCTTCCATTCTCAAAGTACACAAGTTCTCGCTAAGAAATCTCTTACGCGGTCAACACTTCCAAATGGCATCTATAAGCCCATTCCCGACAAGGTTCTGTCACACCCCATATGGCATCTATAAGACTATCTTCCTATCCCTCCTATCTCCAAATGGAATCTATAAGCCCATTCCCGTCATCACATTGATACTCCAGTATGCGAGTACAAATTTCTGGGCACTCTAGTGTTCAATCATCTTCCACCTTCGGATCACGAAAGGCACGCAAGCCAATCTACATCCTCAGGTCTAAGAAGATTGAACAGGGGCAATTGTTGTACCCCAAAATTTTCCCTCCCATTTCATCACTATTTTCTCACCACAATACCCTTGGAGCTCAAGATGAAGTTAGGGTTTATTCTGCTCAAGACTCCTCCCTACACTGTTGACCCAAATTAGGGTTTGAGTTTGCACAAAGATGTTTTGACCTAAAAGGCCCAAAGTGACTTTCATGCTTCATGTTGGACTCACAAGTTTATCCATACCATGTTTCAAGCCTTGATTCTAATCTTTGCCCAGTCAATTGGACAGTTGACCTAGAAATCAGCTGTATTGGGGAAAAAGTCAACTGTGGTCAATTGACAGTCAAACCTCATGAAATTTGACCCTCATCAACATTATGAACTCATATGGACTCAAGGACCCAATGGCATTGTCTAGACATGTTCAACAAATTCAAAAGATCCCAGATGCACAAGATTGACAGATGAATTTTCCAGTCAACTGAGCCAAATTTGATTGTATACTAAAAAGTCAAACTTTGACTTTTTGGTCAAAATCAAGTGCCAAGATTCATTTTTCATCAAGACATGTCAAATTATGAAACTTGTTCATCAAGAAATCAAAAATTACGAATTAGGGTTTAAAATGAAGAATTTTCATAACTTAGAAATTTTCTAAGTTATGAAAATTCCTAATTTTTTCCTAACTTTGTCCCATTTTTTCATCAAGATACATTTGGATTCAAACAAAACTCAAAACATGAAAGTTATAGTCCATTGCAAAATCTACAACTTTGATTCACAAATTTTCCTCAAAAGAATCTTGTAGCTCATGTTATGATTTTTGGAACAAGGGTGCAAAACACTCTTAACTTAGAATTTTTTTGACCTATTTTAGGCAGGATTTTTGCCTAACTTAATGGCCACTTTTCACATGCTTCCACTTGGAATCTCAACTTGCATTACAAATATGGATTGTAGTACACATTCCAAGCTTTCCAAATTGTCCAAGAACTTCTCAAACACCCTTGTGGTTAGGGAGAATCGAATTTGTGAAGATGGGCAAAAGTCACTTTGTTCATAAGCCTTCTACATGTTCATAACTTGGACATTTTTGAAATCAGCTTGTACAAGCTAGATTACAGGCCTCTAATCCCATTAACACTCAATAATTAAATGCCAATCCATTGTGTTCTAGAATTATTTTGCTCATTTGGTCATTACATGAAGAATTAAGCCATAATTAGAAAAAGCATTTTATCTATTCTTGTAAAGAGCAACTTTATGTCAAGTTTACAATCTATGAAGTACAAAGCAAATCTCTGAGGCACAAATGTGTGGACATATCCCACTGATCAAGAACAAACTTTGCAGCATGTTTAGGGGGGCTGCATAAGCTTGTAACCCAACTTGGCATTTTTGACTTAAGAAAGAAGAAAACTTGCATAACTAACCACATCTCTCATTCCTGTCAAGACAAGCCTAAACAAACTTCATGAGCACTTTCCAAACATCAAACCATGTCTGAAACACGACCAAACCATCTCTCAAACCTCCATATACATAAAAACACAGTTTTGTGGCAAAACAGGGCATAGGCTGCAGTTTGAATCCCACAGTCCATTCCTATTGTGCGTTTTGGATGAAACCTTTTCAAACACACTCCCTAACATCCATTGAAGTTATTCCAAGCATTAAACTGGAACTGTAACAGCCATAGCCAAGTGTGCCATTTTCATTTTTCACCTGTGCAGGTTGACTTCTGTAGCTTTATTCAAAAGGATTCAGAGCAAGCCAAGCATAGAGGAAGCATCCCTGGACCTCAAGCAAGCTATACAAGTCCTCACATTGCATTGAAAGTACCTCCATTGCTGCACACGATTCCAGCTGAACAGGTAAAACTTTGGACTTCTATCTCTCAATCTAGGAAGAGTTAGGCTTAGGTTTATGAATGAAACACGTTCTAATCATTGCCCTGAAGCCATCCATATAGTTACTTTTCATTTATGTTGTGTCTACTGAGAGAATTTTGAAACTAAATATCTGAAAAAAGCTAGGTCAGGAATTGGGGGAGAAGAAATTCTCTCTCATTTCTGAGAGTTAGATCAACTTCTTTATATATTTGAAATCGTTGCTTCAAGCTCTACAAGTTTCATGTTTTAAGATTTGTCAAAAGATCAAGGAATCAGAAGTTAGCAGGTTGAGCAAGGGCGTGCATTTTTCTGTGTTCAAACAATGGCTGGAGGTTGAAGAAGCCTCCTTGGGCTGGGCCTGACTTGCTTTTCTGTTTACACCCTCATTTTCCACATACACCCCCTTGGCCCATTGTGCTTTATTTTTATCATTTTTGATTTTTTCTTTTTGTTTCTGACTTGTTTATTTTTTGTCAAAGCATAAAAAATATTAAAAATATTTTCCATACATTTTTGCATTTATTTTGAATTTATTTGCTTTTATTTGAACTTGTACATATAAATAAACATATATACTTTTATTTAAAATACTAAAAATAACACAAATACATTTTTATTTTATTTTATCTTTTGAAAACATTTTCTAAAAAAATATACTTTTTTTTTGTAAATAATAAATTTTTATTTTTATTTTTGTACATATTTAATATATTTAGTAAATAATATAAATACTTATATATATTTAGAATATTTAGGATAAAATACAAAAATAATACATTTTTTATTTTTATTAATATTTCACCTCAAAAATACTTTTTTTTTACAATATACTTCCTTTTTATTTATTTTTTGTACATAATTAATAAATATTGTATATAATAAATAATTAATACTATTTATTTGCAAAATTAGGGTTTTTGCCCTAAACATGAAAATATCCAAATTAACTTTTTTTATTATTTTTATTTCACTTGTAAATAATCATATACACTTACACGAAAACATTTACACATACACATTTGTTTATTCTTGTACATTTGATACATTTTACATTTGCGATTAATTCGATTTGGTTGTAAATATTGGGTTATCACTTTCCTATTAAGTCTCATCCCCATTTGGACATTTGTATCCCCATCCCCATGATCATTGTGTAATAATTTAGGACTTTTAATTCCGCATTTTAAAAGCTTTCTAAACATGCCATGATAGACTTAGGGTTTGTATGCAAATAAAAAACAACAAAATAGCTTGACCTAATTCAAAGATAAAAAAGCACGAAAATGGACAACACCAATCACACTTGCACCCCTAGGGTTACTCCACTTGTTGCCTTCAATAATGGGCCATGTTGCATGTCGAGTGTTTTTTTTGGCAAAACAAAACAATATCAAATGATCATATTCCCTCGATGACGCTTTCGAAAGTTGCCTAAAAAATGATCAAGTCCCTTAAAGGAAAAGTTGCCAAAGACACTTGGCACCATTGCAATCATGGTCTAAACGATGACCCGCGCCCGTACCGTTAACATCCTAACACAAGATTGTCCACCAAATACAATGGTGGAACAAAATTGTTAAAAGTGTTAAAACATAGGAAAGATCTTTGAGAAATTTAGGGTAGATAGCTCTTGGTTACTTGCCAACTTGCAAAACAAAAACACTTGCCTATCTTTTCAAAACCACCTTCCACAACACTTTCAAAACAACTTTCAAAAACATTGAAAACTTTTCAAAAAGATAAGTACACCTTGTATACATTCAAACATGGATCATTACAAAGGTTGCCACAACAAATGGCCTCTTTTCAAAACCTTTTCAAACACACACACAAAGCACCATTTCAAACAATTGAAAGCACCATTTCAAACAATTGAAAATGCAAGGCAAGTGATCTAAGCAAGTAACTAAGAGCCCTTGGATAACCATGGATAGAAAGGGTGCTAATACCTTCCCTTTCTATAATCTACCCCCCGAACCCAAGAAAACATCTCAATGGTTTTTGCTGTGCTTTTAACCTTTCCTTAGGATAAAATAAAAAGTCAGTGGCGACTCTTGCTCAACCGAAACATTTGCGAAAACAAACGCAAAACCTCAAGTCAGTTCTCCCACCGTACCACAGGATACAAGTGTGCAAGTGTTTGCATTTCATGCTTGGTTTATCTTGGATTAGTGTTCTCTAAGATTTATTTTTATCTTCCCATACAAATCCTATATACTAGCATTTATATAAAAGTGATAAATTGCAGAAAGTAAATATTCTATGCTATTACAATCATTTGGGGAATGGGGGTACAAATTTACAAATGGGGATTGCAAGAAATTAAAGTCCTAATCATCTATTATAACCATATTGAAATAATGTACAAGAAATGAAGTGTAAAAGTTGATTAGTTTTGTTTTGATTAAGAAATAAATAACTTTGCTTAAGAAAATATTTTTAGTCTTTTAATTTTAAAAGAAATAAAATAAAGTATGTGAACATAAATTTTTTTTGAAGTTTTTTATTAATGAAAATAAAATGGTGATAAAAATAATAAGAGGAAAAGGGTCATAATCAGCGTTGCTGAAATAATAGAGAACATAAGTTCTAACTCCGGTGCACTCCAAGTCAAAAAGAAAATGTTAGCAGAAAAGGGGAAGGTCAGAAGTTCTGGGTCCGGGTACACTAAAGTTCTGGGGTTGCTGGGAACAAGGGAAATCCTATAAGTTCTGATGCAATTGGAAATCTAGAAGTTCTAGTGTCACTGGAAGTTCAGATGTTCTGGCTGTTGAGAGAGTTTGAAAGTTCTGATGTAGCTGGAAACCTAGAAGTTCTAGTGTCACTGGAAAGCTAGAAGTTCTGATAATAGGTATGCGAGGTGTCAATGTTGTTGGATGGGAATGTATAGAAGTTCTAATCCAGGATCACTGTTTTGACAAGAAATTAAAGGGGATTGATCTAGAAGTTCTGATGCAACTAATGGGGTAAAAATGTCAGGAAATAAACATAAAAAGATGTTTCTGGGGCTAGAACTCAGGACCCTTAACACTAACGTCTTATGCACACACTCTCTACCACTAGGGTGGCTATACATCCTGTATTAGAATTAAAGACATGAACATATATTACAAAGTAAGTTCTAATGATGAACTTCATCTCCTTCTCCACGCCAGCCAAAGCATCTGCAACTTGGTCATTTCTAAACAAAAATGGAAAATGCAAACATAGCAGCCATGGTGGATTTGATCATGGTTTCAGAAATACAAAGCATCATAACTCTAAATCAGCGGCAAGCATGAATTTGGATAAATCTAATTATTGAACCTAATTTCCTCAAGAAATTCTGAACTGAAATTCTATCTACTTTGGCAAAAATACATAAAATATATGAATATGTACATAATCAGAGTCAGGATGTCTACATTGTATTTTTGAACATGCAAGCCTATCAAAGCCTAAGTAATGCGATAAAAGTCATAAGAAACTTACCTTGCAACTGAAAATTGTTCTGTGGACTAGAACCTGGTTCTAACTGCTGTGATGTTCTGGTCAGCTTCCTTCAATTCTCAGAAAGCTAGAACAACCCTTAACTTGAACTATGGATGGCTGGAATGTTCTAGAGAAGCCAAGAAGAAATGTTCTGATTTTTGAAATGGAGGTTGGTAGAGATTGAATTACAGTCTGTAAACAAAAGTTGGGATTGTTTCTAAATGTATATCAGAAACTGTGTGGGTGATTTGGCCAGGAAATGTGCAAGAAAATTAGAGTTTAGGTGTGAAAACAGAAGCTTAGCAGGTTTTTGTGTTTATGTTTGCAGTTTCAAATTCTTTGAAATTTCAGCAAAGTTTCAAGGTTTTTTCTCAAATTCTCGACCCCTTTAATAGTTGCAAATGAAGCTCAATTTATAGGCAAGGATTTAGGAACTTGGAGAAGTCACGAGTACTGCCATCATAGACTATGGCGCTGACTTGTTCTTGAAGCAAGTTTAAACAATCATGGTTCAAGGCACAAAGTAGGGTGGTTATCAGCTTTATCCGCACTTAATCTGAACTTGTAAGCATGAATTATCAAAAAGTACCCTCAGAAGCAAAAGTAGAGCATGGGCCCAACATAAACTTTGTACAAAAATTTGCTTTTCAAGGACAACGATGGTACTTTTATGCCATACATGGGGAAATCCTTTGGATAAAGACTCAAAAGTTGGTGTGAGCATTAAATGATGATGAAATTTTTCAAAACAGAAAACCTGCAATATGATATTATTTATCATATCTTAATCTTGATCATAAGTTCAGCATCAGCGTAACTTAGAATAAATATCCAACTTCTGATCTTTGAATCTCCCTGCTCCAGCATGTTCTGAAGGAGTTCTCAGACTTTTCAGAAAGCTTGTAACATACTTTGAAATCCCTCTTTGAATTGCTCTTGCAAACTACGATTGAACCTTCGTAAAAACTGGTTCAGAAGTTCTAACCAAATTTTGTCTTGGAAATGTCCAGAATTTACTAATTGCTTCAGTTTCATGGACGTGTCTTCAAGGATTTATAACTTGAAATCCCAGCATTTCTAGGAGAAGTTATCTTCTGCAATGTTTTAGATCTCATTGAGATCTATAACTCTTATGTCAGAAGTTCTTCCAGAATCAACTTGCATCATGGTGAAAATCTGGCCAGAATTTCTGAATTTATCATATTTTCTTAACACTTAAAAAAATTTCTAAGTGTTTAAAACGTTGACTTTTTCAACATAATTTTGACTTTTGACTTTCTTAATGAAACATACTTCATATTTTAACATATTTTGATGAAATATGATTCTTGAAACTAGATTTGGATCCAAAAGTTAAAGTTTGACTTTTTGGTGTGCAATTGACCATTTTACCCTTGTGCCAATTCCAAACTGTTGTACCCCAAAATTTCCCCTCCCATTTTCACACAAGACATACTCTTAGAGGTTCACAATTGCTCAAAGGTTGACCAAGAATTGACCAGACAATTCTCCTCCTAAGGCAATGAACCCCTAACTAGGGTTTCAATTTTCATCAAGATGTTTGAGCTCCAAGGATCCCAAATGCTTCCCATGGTCCTAATATGTCTTCAAGATTATCCATTCCAAATTTCATGCCTTGCACAATAAGTTTGCCCAGTCAATTACTTAAGTATTGGAAAATCAACTATGCTAGGTCAAAAGTCAATTTTGACCTATATACAATCAAACTTCAAGGTTTTTGGTCAACCTCAATAGTTTGAAGTAACATCCATCATTTGATCAAGGGTTGATCATGATTCCTCAAGAAATTCCCCTAATTCATCAAAAGTCAAAATGGCAAATTAGGGTTTCCATAGGAAAAGTCAACCAAACTTTGACCAAGTATAACTTTTTCTTACAACTTCTCTTCATCCCGCAAGTTCAAGAAATGCACCATTTGAAAGATACAAGTTCATACATTAGACGTCATTTTTAGAAAGTCAATAAAAGCCACTTTTTGCCAAGACCTTTAAAATCAAGATAACATCTTCAAATGCAAAATTGATCAAAAGATGGATTGAATTAGACATCTTGGGATTTCCAAAAAGTAAAATATCATCATCATGAGATATAAATTGAGCAAGTTATGGCTAGCCCATGTTGGGAAAATTTAGGAATTTTAAAGAATTATGCATTGAGCAAATTAGAAGTTTTAAGGAAAGGGCTCAATTTATTGGACTTCAAGCGTCTTCCTAAGTTTATAGAGGACCTCTAAAATTATTCTTGCCATGCCTTACATTTGCTAACTATTTTATTCATATTTATTTTAATTTATTTCAAAAAATATAAAATAAAATGTATAAAATAATTGGAAATGGGCTTTGAGCTTTGGGTTGATGTTTTGGACAACCCATTCCCATACAATTTCTTGCAAAGGTGTCCACATTAATTCAAATTCAAAAAATGACAAGTTTCCTTGTTTTTTGCCAAAGTTACAAATTTCATCTGTGGCATTAAAAACACATGTTTATGGTTGTTATTACCTTTGTTATCTTGTATCCTCCCTCCTCTCTATATAAAGGACACATTAGAAAGCTTCAAGACACATGAGATACAGCCTAGAAAAGATCTACAAATTTTTCAAAAATTATCAAAGTTGTAAAAATTCACATTTTAGGTTCCAGCCTTTCTCAGTCCAAACAAAAGATCCAAATACATTCATGGAGGCTCCCTGAAGCTTTTGCAATCATTACCAAGCCCTAAACCAACAAAAAACACCTCAGTAAGCTCCATTTTTATATTTCCTAACTTGTGTCATGCAGACCTGGTGCTCCTCGTAGCTAGATGTGCATTATACACCATCAGACATGTGCCATCAGATGTCCATCTGATCAGATCTAGCACACTCCATCTGCTGGCTCACCATGTGCCATTAAGACCAATCCACTTTGGATCCAAAAACAAATCTAGGTCTCTCCCTTCATGGGCCAGCGAATTCAACAACAACACCCCCACTTTTGTTTTACTATCTCAGGCCGATCTAGTTTTTTTTTTGTAATGTTTTAATTTCTTTTATCTTCTTTACTTAATTAAGCAAAAAATTTATAAAAAAAACTTACAAAAAAATTAGACTTAGACTTTTTTTAAATTAAAATAATGAAATGATTTAATTAAAAAATTAATTAATTAAATTTTAACTACTTTCTTATTTTAAAATGAACTAGAATTTGGGATTTAATTTATGTTTCAAATGTTTTCTTAATAAAAAATGAAAAAATATTAGAATTAGATTAATTTCATTCAATATTTATTTTCTTAAATTAAATTTAGATTTAGTTTAATTATTTTTCTTGAAATAAATAAAAATAAAACCAAAAAGATTTTTCTTGTTTACTTAGAATTTTTCTTAGGATTTTTAGACGTAATATTTATTTCGTGTGTGTTATTTTTATTCTCTCATTTTATATAAATAATGTAACTGATTATGGATTGTAATAGTCTAGATTTAAAATTCTGCATTTTATTTTCTTGCACTTTTTATGTAATTGTCCCAAAGTGTTGTAATAGCCTAGGATTTAAATTTTCACACTTTAAATTTCTGTAAATATTAACTGTTAGTAACTAGGCGTGCATGATAAGGGAAATTAAAATGTTAGCAAGCTTAATAATGCAAGATAAATAACTGAATCTCAATACACTTGCACATGCGCACCTCTAAGGTATCTCCTACTTTGGTTGGCTTTAACTAAAACAGTCATGAGGCAGGAACGCTTTAGTAAAGACCCATAAATAAAAAAAGATCATAGTCCCTCGATGACCCTACAGTTGCCTTTCGGTGAATAATCTAGTCCCTAAAAGAAAATTTCTAAAGCATCTCCATAAGTTTCCATTGTGATTGTAAAACGTCCCTTCGATCGTCCCTCAACATCCGACGATAGGGCTACCTACTCACTAATAGTAGGATAGCGCTATCTAAAGGAAAGGAGGAAAAGAACATCCTTTTTCGAGTAGGTAGACTGTTCTTAAGTACTTGCTCAAAACCAATTTATTTTCACACTTACACAATTTTAAAAAACTATTTTAAAAAATGCTTTATCACACTCTTGAGGACTGATACAAGAGTTACCATAAAGCAAACAAAAATCTTTCAAAAGACACAAACACAAATAGTTTTAAAAAATGAGCAAGTACTTAAGAGCCCTTGGAAAACCACGGATGGAAAGGGTTCTAACACCTTCCGTTTCCATAATATACCCCCCCCCCCCCCCCTTACTCAGAAAATCTCGAAAAAGGTCTTTTTCTATTCTTTTCACCCTTTCCTTTGTTGGATAAAAGAAAAGTCGGTGGCGACTCTTGCTTACTGCGACATTTGCAAACAAAAAATGCAAACCAATATAAATAGTCGGTTCTGCCCCCGTACCACTGAATCGGCGACTCAGCTAGGGATCATTATAAAGTGGGGTTTACCTTAGGGTCTAGATCATTTCTAAATTTTTTGCTTGTTTGTTTGCTTTACTTTTAAGGGATTGTTTGGGTTACTATATATCCTACACTCGGATATGGGGAAACCTTTTAGGTAAGTAGCAATAGATCATGGAAAATGTGAGGGGTATACCGACACGGTTGAAGCAGTGGCTACGTTGATGCGACACTCTGGTTGGTATCAGTAGCCCTTGATTTAATCAAAGAGAATACGAGGCCGTTGTGTGGTGTCATGAAGCGTCAACTGACCTTAGAACCTTTAAATGAATAACTTGGCCATTAGGACATAGTGAGATGGCTGTCTTTGGTGTATTCCCAAAGTCGACAGGTACTCGATGCTACACTCATTGAGACATGACTTCTAAGTTTTGTTTGGTTGTGAGTCAGTAGCCTATCGAACAAAGCTTGTGGGAAAGGTCAGTGATATTGAGGTCCCTTAGAACCCGGTTACTATTTATAGGACAGGTTGAACCAATCCAACTTCAAGAGGGTATGACCAGAAAACCTATGCAAGCCTTAAACCTATGGTTTTTGGTGTGATTTTCTTGTGCTTGCTATATCGGTGATTTATTAGCATATTCATGACATCATAACATGGCATATCATACTAACCATTTCAAGGTTTTTCTAGGTCTTATATTTGTATTGTTTTGTAGGACATGACATCTCCATGCAAGAAAATTATCTAAATCAACCTTGTGAAAATACCTCATCAACTCAAGGAATTAGCATTAAGGATTCCTGAAAGTTCTCCCTTCACTGAAAAACATGGTCGGATTCTCAACTTGGTCACTTTAACCCCTGATGAAGAAACGTTAAAGGTGCTCTTTCAGTTCTTTGACCCGTTGCACCACTGCTTCGCTTTTCCGGATTACCAGTTAGTGCCTACTATGGAGGAGTTTTCTCAATTATTGGGGGTACCTATCCTTAATCAGCCACAATTCAATGGTACAGAAAGAGACCCAAAGCTTGAAGAGATTGCTCAAGCTCTGTCTTTACAACGGTCTGATGTAGTGGCAAATTGGGAAACCAGAAGAACTGTCCAAGGATTTCCATCTAAGTTTTTATTTGAGAAAGCTCGCCATTTTTGGGATAGCCTGGATTTACAAGCTTTTGAAGAAGTGTTGGCCCTCCTCATCTATGAGATGGTACTATTCCCTAACACGGACCAACTCATAGATGTGAACACGGTTAAAATTTTTCTGTGGAATAATCTGGTGCCTACTTTACTTGGGGATATTCTACACTCTCTGCATACTCGCACTCTAAAGAGAAGAGGGACCCTTTTGTGTTGCACTCCTCTATTAGCTACGCGGTTTACTTCACACATGCCTCGGTCTATTTTGAAGAATGAACATGGTATGAGATGGTCTCATAGGTTGATGTCCCTTACACATTCGGATATTCATTGGTGTTCTCGGTCCTTGGAGAGTTTCACCATCATTAATCGCTGTGGGGAATTCCCTAATGTCCCTCTCTTGGGTATTAGTGGAGGAATCACTTATAATGCTTGTTTGGCGTTGTGATAGTTTGGTTATGCTAGAAGGGATTGTCCTCATGACACACTCATCCAAGGAATCATCTTTGACTATGAGAATGATGTTTAGGGTTATCGCAAGAGGTTCAGTCGATCTTGGGGCATGATAAACAGGGTTGATAGCAAGACACTGGGGCACAAGAATTCCATCCCTCTTGAGCCTTACCTCAAATGGGTGCGACCTCATGCTCAATGTCTTATGATTCCTTACCCTACCATCTTACCTGTGATTGTGGAGCCAATTGCTGAAGGAGACACTCCTTACGTTATTCTTCATCCTGATATGCCAACTGATTTTGAGGAGCTACGGAAATCCTGGATCCAACTCAAAGAAGAACAAGATACCTTTGAAACCCAATTCTACGCCAGCGAGAAGAAGGTTTTAGAGCTCACCTGATTACTTCACGAGGAGAGGAGCATAAATGCCTACATTGCACCATAGAGGATGCGCCCGTGGGAAGCTTGAAGTCTTCCTTGTGCTTGGAAAATTTTATTGTTGCTTTGTTCCCTTTGTGAGCCCAAGAGGAATTATTGTGATCAATAAAATATCTTAATGCAATTAACGTCTGTTCTCTTTCTGTTTAAGAAATTTTAAGTCTTAGAAATCCTTGAAAACATTGCATACATATATCATACATATCATTGCATAAGCAGGTTTCATAACAGGTCTCTCATGTTCTCGCGTTTATTTCAGCAATGGCTCTCAAACAAGACAACAAAGATCTCCAAATTCAAGAGGCTCAGTTCATGGAAATGTTCTTAAACCTATCCAAGGGGCAGGAAGAGTTGAAAGCACTCCTCGCTGGGAACTTGGCCAAGAAAAATCCTGAAGACAATAAGGACGAACTGTTGGAACAACTACAAGCTGAGGTTGAAGCAATGAGAACCCAGACGCTGGGGCAGATGGCTCTTATCCAAGCCCTGGCTCGGGCACAAGAAGAGATGAGAGGCATTGTCAACAAGCTTCATCAAGACGGATGCAACCGTGTGAAGTAAACAGTCGAGGTTGAGGACCAAGTCATTGATCAACCTTCGAGAAGACAAGAGGTTGGTTTTGTGAAGAGTGGACCTTTCCAAACGGCTACCGCATCACGGGTCTAACAACAACCTCGCCAAAAATAACGGGTCAATCAGAGTAAGTCGGATACACCCAAGAGGAAGTTTACCAAACTCAACATGTCGCTGTCTCAAGCTTTACAACACATGTTAAGGATGAATCTGGTTACATTGATAGGGATTCCTCTGAATCCCAATACTTCTTCCCCTAACTACAATCCTGATGCAAGGTGTGCATATCACTCCAACAGTCCGGGGCATGATATTGAAGATTGTTGGATGTTGAAATATAAAACTCAAAACTTGATTGATGAAAGAGTGTTGGAGTTTGAAATTCTGGCAGCAGATACTCAATGTCACAGTGAATGTTATGACACCGTATCTGACTTTCTATAAGACAGTAAATCAAAAAGCAGTAAAGAACACAGTCAATTGTTTACCCAGTTCAGTGTGAAACAACACCTACTCTGGGGGCTACCAAGCCAGGGAGGAAATTCACTATAAGAGATATTAATTCAGGAATAAACCAACCAGTTTATCTCCTTCACTTAAGACCTACCCAATGCAACTTCAATCTAAGTCCAACTTAAACCTGAGTTCCTACTCACTCCCCCTCAATCACAGCAGTGATACTAAACAATTGACTAATGAAATAATGAAGACACTCTTCAGAACATACACTTGATTATGCTTCACAACTTTTAATCAAGTAACACAAACACTCGTGCTTCAAAGCTTTGAGTGATACATAAACCTAACTTGACCTTGCTTCAAAGCTTTAATCAAGTGAATCAAACACTCTTGCTTCAAAGCTTTGAGTGATACACAACCCTTACAATCAAAACCTACTCCAAGTTACTTATCACAATGATACTTGCTTGGATTACAATAGTTAAAACTATACAGCCCCTAGTTGATCTTCTGTCAAAGAGTTGATTTTCCAAACAGCCTCCTTGTTGAATATATATGCAGCTGTTTCTTTAGTTAGGGCTTCCACGAAAAGCTAGGGTTAATTAGGGTTAACCTCAAGACTTGGTCACAAGACTTTATCAACCATACTAGGATTGAGCTAGGTTAACCTAAAGTCCACGTGAGATTCTGTTCTGGAATGTATGAACCAAATTCTTGAAAAATCTCAGAATTAACCAAACTGCATAACTGTTAGATCAGTACAGGATGTCTTAACATTGGTTATGACAACAGGAATCCTGTTTACTGATTTTAGTAGAAAGTAATAAATGTGATCATTGCAAAATGCTCAGATACACACTCATAAAGAGCAGCTACTGTATTCCATTCTTTTTCTGCATAAAGTACCTAAAAACCCAGAATGTTATGACATCAGTCATGACATTCACAAACCTGGTTTTACCAAAAATACATGCCAATAACTAAACACTTACAAACTCCCCCTTTGGCAAATTTTTGGCTAAAACCCCTAAACAATCAGAGAATAGAGAGCAACAGAAATAATATGTCTGCAGAAAAAATAATGTCTACCAAGTAATTAACACAAAATCTTCTCCCCCTCTTTAGCCATAAATAGGCCAAAGATACATGTACTTATAGGTTATACAGTCATCCAAAATGAGTAATAATAACAACAAAATAACTGAGATCACTTGCAGCAACAGGTACCAGCAGCAAGGTTGACAACTCCACTGATCTTCAAGCACTGTCATCTTCAGAGGAGGCACTTTCTTCAGCATTAAGCTGATCTTCAGCAGCATCCTCTTCCCTCCTTTGTTCTTCAGTCTCCTCCTGTTCTAGTCTAGCAATTAGGTTCTCAAGAGTCCTTTTCCTTGCCTCCATCTCTTTGCAGGTTTCCTTCAGCACAACTATAACATCAGATTTCTTGGACTGAGTTTTGACAGTTAATGTCTCAGCTGATGTCATGACAATGTCAGGAACATGAGTTCCATGAAATAGCTTATAGTGCAACCCAAGAGCAGGGGATCTTTTGCATACAGTATCTCTTTCCACTAGAATGTCAGGATACTGAGCAAGGACAATACCACATAGGAGAGAGGGGAAGGCAATAGGGCCTTTAACAGCATAGCTTCCAGCATGTTTTAAAGTTTGATCAAAGATATACCTACCATATTCAAATTCTGTCATGGTTCCAACAGCATAAATGAATCTTCCCAATCCTGTGGAGATGGTTGATTTATGGTTGGTGGAAACCTAGTTGGCTGCACCAATCTTATGCAGGATGGAAAATTTCATGCTTAGCTTGCTTGCATTCAGCTTGCCTTTTAAGGGCCAGCTCTTAACTTGATTTGCAGTGATGGTTTGGCATACTTGGTTGTCAGTAACCTCTAGTTCAGGGCAAGCCTCATCTGGTCTTCCTAGGAATTTGTTTATTTCAGAGGGAGAGAAATTAACCTTTCTTCCTCTCACATAGACACATTTGAAGTCAGCTGACCTTCCATCAGCACATCCATCAGATAAATTCACTATGAATTCTTTGACAATATTTTCATAGCAGTTGGTAAATTTTACCACAGTATTCATTAGTCCAGCAGTTTTGATTAGGTCCATGATCTCTTTACATTCCATGGCACCATTGTTCAGTTCTCTTTCCAAGGCTATTCTTTTCAAACAAACATACTTCCATCTGTTGGCATTTTCAGGGTGGTGAAAAGAAATGTTGTCAGTGGGGACTTCAGGAACTTTAGCCATTTTGCTTGAAGGGAGTTTCCTTCTGAGAGGAATGTCTTCAGCATCAACTTCAAATTCTGATTCCTCATCAGAATCAGAAGGTTCAGGCTCTTTCCTTTTCTTTGCTATTGGTTGTCTCACAGGCTTTGAGAGACTACCAGCATGTACTCGGGTTTTCACCTTCCCTTTGGACAATCCAGTCTTCACAGTTTCTACACCAGTCTTGCCTTCAGACCTGGTTTTCTTATGAGCAACATCAGCAGTCTTTTCTTTGGTCAGACATGTTGCAGCATCCTGCTTACCTTTTCTGTTCATCATCCTCCTAGCTATGCTAGGGTTGATATTTGCAATTAGGTCATTGTCAGAGTATTCTTCATCCACATCAATAATCGGGAATTCAACATCCTTCTCTGAAGGGTTGTGGAGATCATCAAGATTTTCAGATGATTTCTGAATGTTGTCATCCGGTGTCTCAACATTCTTAGAGACATCTGGATTTGTTTCAACATTTGGACTAGCAGATTCTTGATTTAAAGGAACAGAAATGCCAGGTACAGAGTGGTTCTCATTCAGAATTCTTGTAACAAGTCTAGCTATTGCTTGATGAACATAAGCTGAGCCTTCCGTATTTGGAACAGAAGATGATGGTTGAGATGGGTTACCGGATGAAGTAGCTTGAGACCTTCCTGCATGCCTTATTCTCAGCTTTTTAACCTTAGAGGGGTTAGCTGCCAGTTCTCTAAAAGGAGTAATCTCCAGGACTTCAGAAACCATGCATGTTGTGATTGCCCTAGGTTCTCGATCAGAGGATGCGGATGAAACAATCGTCTTGGAAGAGGATGATGTCATGGATAGTTGAGACATTTTGATAGTCTTAGAAAACCAGTAACAACGAGAGAGAAATCTTTGATTGAGAGAATGAGGATTGTTGCAGAGCCGAGAGAGGAAGGAGGTAAATGAGTGTCTATTCAACTTCTTAACAATTTTGAAAGAAATAGGAAAACATATGATTAACCCAATCAAAATAGACTTAACACAAAAAACTCCTTCATCCCTTGTTTTAAGCAAAATTAATTGCTACATTTCCTCATGTTGGCAAATACCCAACTTGCCCCTCAAATTTTCAAATTGATTTGCATCAAGTGCTTTGGTAAAAATGCCAGCCAGTTGTAGTTCAGTGGCAACATGTTCCAGTTTAATCGTCTTCTCCTCTACAAGATCTCTGATAAAATGATGTCTAATGTCAATATGCTTGGTCCTGCTATGCTGAATAGGATTCTTGGAAATGTTGATTGTACTCAGATTGTCACAGTACAATGTCATAACATCTTGTGTGACATTATACTCAGTAAGCATCTGCTTCATCCAGATCATTTGAGAACAGCTACTACTAGCTGCAATGTATTCAGCTTCAGCAGTAGAGAGAGACACACAGTTCTGTTTCTTGCTGAACCAGGATACCAGATTATTTCCTAAGAAGAAACATCCTCCAGAGGTGCTCTTTCTATCATCAACACTTCCAGCCCAATCAGCATCACAGTAACCAGTCAGAGTTGGTTCACAACCATGAGAGTACAGCAAGCCATAGTTGTAAGTTCCACTTACATACTTCAAAATTCTCTTCACTTGGTTGATATGACTGACTTTGGGATCAGCTTGGTATCTTGCACATACTCCAACTGCAAAAGCAATGTCAGGTCTGCTGGCTGTTAAGTATAGCAGACTTCCTATCATGCTTCTGTACAGGCTTTGGTCCACCTTAACCCCACTTGAATCTTTGGATAGCTTTAAATGAGTAGGTGCAGGAGTCCTTTTGTGATGGGCATTCTCAATACCAAACTTCTTGACAATGTTCTTTGCATACTTGCTTTGAGACAGAAAAATTGAGTCTTCCATCTGTGTGACTTGCAGTCCAAGAAAGTAGGTCAATTCTCCCATGAGGCTCATTTCGAATTCAGCCTGCATTTGGTCAGCAAAATGTTTAACCATTTTATCTGACATTCCCCCAAACACTATGTCATCAACATAGAATTGAGCTACCATTATCTTTCCTCCTTCATTTTTGACAAAGAGGGTTTTATCCAAGCCTCCTTTTCTGTATCCTTTGTCAGAGAGAAATTTTGTCAACCTGTCATACCATGCTCTAGGAGCTTGTTTCAGGCCATATAAAGCTTTCCTCAATTTGTAGACATGATCAAGGTAGTTTGGATCCATAAAACCTTTAGGCTGTTCTACATAAACTTCCTCATTTAAGTACCCATTTAGGAAGGCACTTTTTACATCCATCTGAAATAACTTGAACTTCAAGAGACAAGCAATTCCCAATAGGAGTCTGATAGATTCCAGTCTGGCTACAAGAGCAAAGGTCTCATCAAAATCAACCCCTTCCACTTGAGTGTATCCTTGAGCAACAAGTCTTGCCTTATTCCTGGTGACAACTACTTCAGCATCTGATTTGTTCTTGTATATCCATTTTGTCCCAGTGATGTTTGTTCCTTCTGGTCTAGGAACTAACTCCCACACTTCATGTTGCTTGAATTGGTTCAGTTCATCTTGGATTGCACCAATCCAGTATTCATCAGTTAAATCCTCCTTAACATTTCTTGGTTCAATTTTAGACACAAAGCAAGAGTTTGAGATGATTTCTCTAGATCTTGTAATGACTCCATTGTTAGGATCTCCTATGATGAGTTCTTTAGGATGATCTTTCTGAATTCTGATGGAAGGGATTTTGCTAGCTTCCTTGGATTCAGAGTCTGCTGCAGTGGTGTTAGGTAGGTCATTATGTTGAGTTGAAGTCTCAAAGAATGTCTCAACATTACAAGGGACATCTGTTTCCTCATGATAATCATCAACTAGGACATTTATTGATTCCATCATGACTTTGGTCCTGGAATTGAATACCCTATAAGCTCCGCTGTTGGTGGAGTATCCTAGAAATATTCCTTCATCACTTTTAGGGTCCAGCTTTCTCCTTTGATCACGATCTGCCAGAATATAGCATTTGCTACCAAATACATGGAAGTACTTCACTGTTGGCTTTCTTCCTTTCTAGAGTTCATAAATGGTGGATGAGGTTCCCTTTCTCAAGGTGACCCTGTTATGGACATAACCGGCTGTATTCATAGCTTCAGCCCAAAAATGAATAGGAAGTCTTTTGGCATGTATCATTGCTCTGGCAGATTCCTGTATGGTCCTGTTTTTCCTTTCTACAACTCCATTTTGTTGAGGAGTTATAGGAGAAGAGAATTCATGATTAATTCCTTCTGAGGAACATAACTCATTAAACTTACTGTTTTCAAATTCCTTGCCATGATCACTTCTGATTCTGACAATGCATCCTTCTTTTTCTCTTTGAATTCTTTTGCACAATTCTTTAAAAACTTCAAATACATCAGATTTTTCCCTAATGAAGTTAATCCAGGTGAATCTGGAAAAATCATCCACAACAACATAGGCATATCTTTTTCCACCAAGACTTTCCACCTGCATTGGTCCCATCAGATCCATATGTAGAAGTTCTAGAACCTTAGAGGTGGTCAGATGTCTTGACTTTGGATGTGACATCCTAGTCTGTTTACCAACCTGACATTCACCACATACTCTCCCTTCATCAATTTGCAGTCTTGGAATCCCTCTGACTGCCTCCATGGATATAATCCTTTTCATTCCTCTTAGATGTAGATGGCCAAGTTTTTGGTGCCACAATTTCACTTCTTTTTCTTCTTTGGCAATAGAACACACAGTAGAGTAATTAGTGTTCTCAGGCTCCCACAAGTAGCAGTTGTCTTTAGATCTGATTCCTTTCATTACAACTTCTTGTTTCTCATTAGTTACAAGACATTCAGATTTTGAGAAGTTGACCTTGAATCCTAGATCGCATAATTGGCTGATACTTATGAGATTAGCAGTCAAGCCTTTTACCAGCAATACTTCATTTAGATTTGGAACTCCAGGGCAGTCCAAGTTTCCAACTCCTTTGATTTCTCCTCTAGCACCATCTCCAAAGGTCACATAACTAGTGGTGTGAGGTTTAACATTATTGAGAAGGTTCTTGATTCCAGTCATGTGCTTAGAACATCCACTGTCAAAGTACCAGTCTTCCTTTGCAGAGACTCTAAGGGAAGTGTGAGCTATCAGGGCAGTAGCCTTTTTCTTCCACTGTGGAGTATATGGTACCTTGTTAGACTTAGGTTTGACACCTGGGTTCTGATTAGGATATCCATATAATTTGAAGCAGAATGGCTTTATGTGACCAAACCTCCCATAATGATGACATCTCCATCTTTGATACTTTTTCTTCATATTTCTCTATTCACGATGTTGAGAGCTATGTTGTGACATCTTCTTTGACATTTGTTTATCAGGCCTGATTTTCTTGTCTATACCAGATTTCTTTGCTGCCACAAATCTTAGACCAGACTTGTTTCCCACATTTTGTCCAACCTGAAGGATTTCTTCCAATTTGTCAGTTCCATTTGTCAGCATCTTAACAGATTTGGTCATCTGGTTTAGTTTTGAGTTTAGCATTTGAACCTCCCCTTCTAGATGACTTATAGTATCAATGTCTGCCCTTTTCTCAGCTTCCAACTTTATTATGAGTTTTGTTTGTCTCTCATTTTGCTGGAAGACTTCAGCACTTCTGATACATAATTTCTTGTAGGAATCAGCCAGTTCTTCAAATGTCACTTCCTCATCACTAGAGTCACTATCAGAGTTACAGATACCAGTTAGTGCAGTTACTAGTTTGGCATATTCTTCTTCAGAATTACTTTCTGAATCACAATCAGACCAAGTAACAGACATTCCTTTCTTTTGTTTCTTAAGAAAGGTAGGACATTCAGCTCGAATGTGCCCATATCCTTCACATCCATGGCATTGAATTCCTCTGCTTTGATTTCCCTTCTCTTCATACTTTGGTCTTCTGCTGGAGTCATAAGATCTGTTAATGTCAGAAGGAATGTTCTTGACATTTGACCTTGACTTTGGATCCATTCTCTTGATGAGTTTGTTGAATTGTCTTCCAAGCATGGCTATAGCTTCTGAAATATTTTCTTCTTCATCCTCCTTGTTTTCATCTTCAGTGTTAGATACAAGTGCTATGCTCTTGTTTTTCTTGTCGACATTGTCACTGATCCCCATCTCAAAGGTATGAAGAGACCCAATGAGTTCATCCACCTTCAAATTGCTGATATCATGGGCTTCCTCTATAGCAGTTACCTTCATTGCAAATCTTTTAGGCAAGGATCTGAGAATCTTTCTCACAAGTTTTTCTTCTGACATCTTTTCTCCCAATGCTCCTGAGGTGTTGGCAATCTCCAAGATGTTCATGTGAAACTCATGAATGGTTTCATCTTCCATCATCCTTAGGTTCTCAAATTTGGTAGTCAGCATCTGAAGCCTTGACATTTTTACTTTGGATGTGCCCTCATGGGTAGTTTTGAGAGTGTCCCAAACTTCCTTGGCCAGTTCACATTGATGTACTAGTCTGAATATGTTTCTATCAATTCCATTGAACAAGGCATTTAATGCTTTGGAATTACCCAGGGCTAACTCATCTTCTTCTTTGCTCCATTCTTCCTCAGGTTTCAGACTGATTGTCCCATCTTTCTCAGTTATGGTGGGATGGTTCCATTCTTTGTCAGCAGCTCTCCAAGCCTTTTTGTCCAGTGATTTTAAGAAGGCAACCATACGAGGTTTCCAGTATTCATAATTTGATCCATCCAGAATGGGTGGTCTGTTTCCAAAAACTCCTTCTTTGTCCATAGCGCCAGAAAGTGATATCCCTAGATCTCACCCAGTAAGACAGGCAGGGTGCCTGCTCTGATGCCAATTGAAATTCTGGCAGCAGATACTCAATGTCATAGTGAATGTTATGACACCGTATCTGACTTTCTATAAGACAGTAAATCAAAAAGCAGTAAAGAACACAGTCAATTGTTTACCCAGTTCAGTGTGAAACAACACCTACTCTGGGGCCTACCAAGCCAGGGAGGAAATTCACTATAAGAGATATTAATTCAGGAATAAACCAACCAGTTTATCTCCTTCACTTAAGACCTACCCAATGCAACTTCAATCTAAGTCCAACTTAAACTTGAGTTCCTACTCACTCCCCCTCAATCACAACAGTGATACTAAACAATTGACTAATGAAATAATGAAGACACTCTTCAGAATATACACTTGATTATGCTTCACAGCTTTTAATCAAGTAACACAAACACTCGTTCTTCAAAGCTTTGAGTGATACATAAACCTAACTTGACCTTGCTTCAAAGCTTTAATCAAGTGACACAAACACTCTTGCTTCAAAGCTTTGAGTGATACACAACCCTTATAATCAAAACCTACTCCAAGTTACTTATCACAATGATACTTGCTTGGATTACAGTAGTTAAAACTATACAGCCCCTATTTGATCTTCTGTCAAAGAGTTGATTTTCCAAACAGTCTTCCTGTTGAATATATATGCAGCTGTTTCTTTAGTTAGGGCTTCCACGAAAAGCTAGGGTTAATTAGGGTTAACCTCAAGACTTGGTCACAAGACTTTATCAACCAGACTGGGATTGAGCTAGGTTAACCTAAAGTCCACATGAGATTCTGTTTTGGAATGTATGAACCAAATTCCTGAAAAATCTCAGAATTAACCAAACTGCATAATTGTTAGATCAGTACAGGATGTCTTAACATTGGTTATGACAACAGGAATCTTGTTTACTGATTTTGGTAGAAAGTAATAAATGTGATCATTGCAAAATGCTCAGATACACACTCATAAAGAGAAGGTACTGTATGCCATTCTTTTTCTGCATAAAGTACCTAAAAACCCAGAATGTTATGACATCAGTCATGACATTCACACACCTGGTTTTACCAAAAATACATGCCAATAACTAAACACTTACAAAGTTTACACAAGATGGTCAGGCTTAGTTCTTCTGCCATCCCTCCAAGGCACGCCATCTGAAGTGACAAGATCCGAAGAAGAAACTTTTATTCATTAGAATTTTCAATTTGTAATTTTCTTTTGATTTTTCGAACATTTATTCATGTCAAACTTTGTTACTTTATCAATGTATTGCATATGTCTGTTTTGAATCAATTCATTTGTATTCACTATATTTAAACTTCATTCCTTTTTGTGATATTCAACTCCCGATCAAAAGCTCTGAGCCTTTAGAGGGAGGATGACAAAAATGACACCATAATCTCTACATGATGCTTTTGAACTGACCCCACTAACGATGTACATGCATTGTTTCAAATCCTAAACAGTGGAGTTATAAGTAAGATAATCCCTAGTCAACCAATTTGAGCCAAAAAAGTAGGAGTTTTTCTTTTCACACAAATTAAAACCCTTAATTATAACCTGGGGCAGGGTAGTTTCTCAGTTAATTCAGACGCGCATTCAGTCACAATTTTTCATTTCGTACACAATGAATGGTATCGAAGACGTCCTTCCAAATAAAAAGATGGCGATGGTTCCACATAATTATTAAAGCCAACACTCATTACCTCTCAAAATAAAAGCCCTCCAAGTCAAAACCTATGAAGGAAACTTAAGAAAAAACTGGGGCATTCCGCTGACTGTAATAATAAAAGAACCAGTTCAGGAAAACACAGGGATAATAAAAAATAAGAGGTCGCTACAAATACTTAGCAAAAAGAAGATTACAAAAATGACTGCCTCTTCATAATAAACTTTCATTATCTGAACCATCACCGGAACATCAAGTACAAGATGCCAGACTCAATTGGGATATGAATGCACAATTAACTGAGCATAGGATCGAAGAACATCACGAAGAACAGGTGGGTACAAATAAACTTTGAGCCTTTACCCTTTGTTTCTTAAACCATGAACCGGACCAAGTTATAACCCTTAAAAGTCCTAGCTGAAGCATGGGTTAGTTCGAAAGCATACTGTTACAAAAGGTATCCTGACTCCTGTACGGTTCGCTATAAATCTTGAGTTGACATCAGACTTTTACAAAATTTGTTTGTTTTACTAAGAAGTGAATTTTCAAACTTCAAGACAGACATAAGCTTTGCATTCTTAAAATTCGATTATTTGCATATGACTATTTGTTCAACAGCAGAGAAATTCACACGACAGATATTCGATGAACATAAATCTACTCAGTGAATAGAATCACCTCAGATGGAAATACATTCCAGTGATAGGCCATTCATAATCAAGGGGTATAGCATGGTTTCTAGCTGATCTGGGGAAGTCAAGTCAAGGTTCAAGGAATCTCTTAAAAATTCCAAATAGCTAGGGGCAAAACTCAATCTGAATCACTTAGGGCATTGGACATGAATTCCAGCAACGAATCTGGTACGATCAAATAAACACCTTCTGGAAGTGTGACAACACTTACTACCAAGGACAATGACAATTCTTCGCACTCGGTGAACGTGGACATAGTCATAAAAGACTACGCATGAAAAAGACCCGCTAGGTTGACAGGCCTAGGCAAAAATAAGGGCATCCCGGTGAACCAAAAAGAGTTCAAGAAAAAATTAGGGATATATACAAAAGTTATGCACCCAGAAAGTTGGAAACCTGAAAAGACAGCTTGGGTAAAAAAGGGTATCCCGGTGGATTGAAAACCCGAAAGGGAGGTCCAGAAAAAAGTTAGGGATTAAAGCGTACGACTATGTACCGTCATCTTGTCACTTGTCTATCAGTAGAAGACTAGTTATCCTGATCAACATTTACAAAGCACCCCATGAGTAGGGATGACACTCAAACCATCCATAAAGTCTCCACAGGTACTTTCTTCGGCAGGTACAGGGGCAGAGATATTCTGAGACGAAGTCACCGCTACATTTTACCCCGTGACACCTATGTTCCCCACAAAGTAGAAACAACCAAAGTTTTGACCACTTCTACCCCAAGCAGGAATTACTTCCTCCAGCCAAGTTCCTTCAGAGAGCTGAAATATGTGTTCCCCATCTGAGCTTTATAACCTTAAATAGTTTATAAAACCTCCTCCCGGTTAGAGTTTATTTCTCAGACTGCGGAAGTTCATTCCCCAACATAGTTTATTTCTCTACATCGGAAAAATCTTCCAATAAAGCATCTCCCTCCAGAGTTATTCTCAAGCAGAGTCAATCCCCGATAGAACATCCTCAAACAGAAAGAGTAAATCCCCGACAAATCATATTCATTCATCATCCACAGCGGAAATGAAGGATTCATCCTCCTTATACTCTCTAGCAGCAATTAGAGATTTATTTTCCCATATTAGGAAATATCGCAATAGCATCCCATGTTAATACATCATGGAATGCGCATACACATCACATACAGCATAACCTCATTTATTTTGAGAACATCACCATAATGCATTTCATCCATCATGACATTGCATATGACTAACTCTTTTCCTTTTTAAGGGAAAAGATCAAATTAACAAACACCATTGACTACTTATGTGACCTGGTAGTCTTCTCAAAAGCTACATCTACCGAAGGGTTATTTTAGAATTTTCCTCAGAAATATGTCCTCACAAGACCTTCTCTGGTTCAATCAAATCGACACTATGATCTCTCTGATTCCTATTCCAGTTGAAGATATTCTAAGAATTTTGTCTGGTTCAGTTGAATCGATCCTAAGATTCTTCTGATTTCCATTCCAGTCAAAGTTAATTAAAGACCTTCTTTGGTTCAGTCAGATCGACACTAAGATCTCTCTAATTCCTATTCCAGTTTAAGATATTCCAAGAATTTTGTCTGGTTCAGTTGAATCGATCCTAATATTCTTCTGATTTCCATTCCAGTCAAAGTTAATTAAAGACCTTCTCTGGTTCAGTAAGATCGACACTAAGATCTCTCTGATTCTTATTCCAGTTGAAGATATTCCAAGACTTTTGTCTGGTTCAGTTGAATCGATCCTAAGATTCTTCTAATTTCAATTCCATTCAAAGTTAATTAAAGACCTTCTCTGGTTCAGTCAGATCAACACTAAGATCTCTCTAATTCCTACTCCAGTTAAATATATTCCAGAACTTTTGTCTAGTTCAGTTGAATCGATCCTAAGATTCTTCTGATTTCCATTCCAGTCAAAGTTAATTAAAGACCTTCTCTGGTTCAAACAGATCGACACTAAGATCTCTCTAATTCCTATTCCAGTTGAAGATATTCCAAGACTTATGTATGGTTCAGTTAAATCGACACTAAGATTTTTCTTATTCTTATCCAGTCAAAGTTAATTCAAAATTTCCTCCGGTTTAGTCAGATCGACACTAAGATCTCTCTGATTCCTATTCCAGTTGAAGATATTCCAAGACTTTTTTCTGGTTTAGTTAAATCGACACTTATATTTTTCTGATTCTTATCCAGTCAAAGTTAATTCAAGATTTTCCTCTGGTTCAGTTAGATCGACACTAAGATCTCTCTGATTCCTATTCCAGTTGAAGATGATCCAAGACTTTTTTCTGGTTCAGTTAAATCGACACTAAGTTTTATCTGATTCTTATCACGTCAAAGTTAATTAAAGACCTCCTCTGGTTCAGTTAGACCGATACTAAGATCTCTCTGATTCCTTCTTCCAGTTGAAGATGATCTAAGACTTTTTTCTGGTTCACTTAAATCGATACTAAGATTTTTCTGATTCTTATCCAACCAAAGTTAATTAAAGACCTCCTCTGGTTTAGTTAGACCGATAATAGGATCTCTCTAATTCCTATTCCTGTAGAAGACAATCCAAGACCTTTTTCTGGTTCAGTTAAATCGACACTAAGAGTTTTCCGATTCTTATCCAGTCAAAGATAAATCAAGATCTCTACTGGCTCAGTTCAAATCGACCATTTATTTGTTACTGATTCTTTTCTGGTAGATCCTTTCTCTGGTTCAGTTAAATCGACACTAAGATTTTTCTGATTTCTATTACAGTTTAAGAAACTGCAAAACCTGGAGTACGACTAGATAACAGTTTAATCTCATTTCCCTAGTAAGTCGCTGTGAAGCCTAGAATACGATCAGATAACAGTCAGCCTTATTATCCTTAGCAAATCACTGTGAAGCCTGGATCCTGACCAGATAGCAGTTCACTTCCGTCTCTTCAGTCAAGGGATGACTCCCCAGTAGAGTAATGGACAATCAAAGCTCCTAGACTCTATTCCCCTAAAAAAAATTCCCCAGCGGACTCCTACTCGGACAGCAGGAATAGGAATCCCCGCAAAGAGACTTCTTATAAAGTCAGCATCTATTTTGGATGGCATCTTTAAGCCCATCTCCAATGAATCTCCGTCATATTCCTTGGATGGCATCTTTAAGCCCATCTCCGACAGTCTTCTGTCATCTTTTCCAAATGGTATCTGTAAGCCCATTCCTGATATTATTCCCCAACAGTCTCACTTCGGACGAGTGCAAATTTCTAGGCACTCTAGTGTTCAATCATCTTCCACCTTCAGATCATGAAAGGAAAACAAGCCAATCTAAATCTTAAAGTTTAAGAAGATTGAGCAGGGGCAGCTGTTGTACCCAAAAATTTTCCCTCCCATTTTCACACAAGACATACTCTTAGAGGTTCTCAATTGCTCAAAGGTTGACCAAGAATTGACCAAATAATTCTACTCCTAAGGCAATGAACCCCTAACTAGGGTTTCAATTTTCATCAAGATGTTTGAGCTCCAAGGATCCAAAATTCTTCCCATGGTCCTAATATGTCTTCAAGATTATCCATGCCAAATTTCATGCCTTGCACAATAAGTTTGCTCAGTCAATTGCTCATGTATTGGAAAATCAACAATGCTAAGTCAAAAGTCAATTGTGGCCTATATACAGTCAAACTTCAAGGTTTTTGGTCAACCTTAACATTCTGAAGTAATATCCATCATTTGATCAAGGGTTAATCATGATTCCTCAAGAAATTCCCCTAATTCATCAAAAGTCAAAATGGCAAATTAGGGTTTCTATAGGAAAAGTCAACCAAACTTTAACCAAGCATAACTTTCTCTTACTTTATCAGAAATTTTCCAACCAAAGATCATTTTGAAGAGAATCCAATTCCATACATCTTCTCTTCATTCCTCAAGTTCATGAAATGCACCATTTGAAAAGATACAAGTTCATACATTACAGGGCATTTTTAGAATGTCAATAAAAGCCACTTTTTTCCATGACCTTTAACATCAAGATAACTTTTTCAAATGCAAAATTGATCAAAAGAGGGATTGAAGTAGACATCTTGTTCTTTCCAAAAAATGTCTAATATAATTATCATGAGATAAAAATTGAGCAAGTTATGGCTCACCCAAGTTAGGAAAATTTGGGAATTTTCAAGAATTATCCATTGAGCAAATTTGAAGTTTTAAGGAAAGGGCTCAATTTCTTAGACTTCAAGCATCTCCCTAAGTTTATAGAGGACCTATAAAATTATTCTTGCCGTGCCTTGAATTTGATAACTATTTTATTCATATTTATTTTAATTTATTTCAAATAAATATAAAATAAAATGTATAAAATAATTGGAAATGGGCTTTAAGCGTTGGGTTTATGTTTTGGACAGCCTAGGCCCATAAATATTCGTGCAAAGGTGTCCGCATTCATTCAAATTCAAAAAATGACAAGTTTCCTTATTTTTGGCCAAAGTTACAAATTTCATTCATGGCTTTAAAAACACATGTTTATGGTTGTTATTACCTTTGTTATCTTGTATCCTCCCTCGTCTCTATATAAAGGACACATTACAAAGCTTCAAGACACATGAGATACAGCCTGAAAAAGATCTACAAATTTTTCAAAAATTATCAAAGTTGTAAAAATTCGCATTTTAGGTTCAAGCCTTTCTCAGTCCAAACAAAAGATCCAAATACATTCATGGAGGCTCCCTGAAGCTTTTGCAATCATTACCAAGCCCTGAAACATCACAAAACGCCTCAGTAAGCTCCATTTTTATATTTTCTAACTTATTTCATGCAAATCTGGTACTCCTCGTAGCTAGATGTGCATTATACACCATCAGACATGTGCCATCAGATGTCCATTTGATCAGATCTAGCGCACTCCATCTGCTGGCTCACCATGTGCTATCAAGACCAATCCACATTGGATCCATAAGCAAACCTAAGCCTCTCCCTTCATGGGCCAGCGAATTCATCAACCACACCCCCACTTTTGTTTTACTATCTAGGGCCCATCTAGTTTTTTTTGTAATGTTTTAATTTCTTTTATCTTCTTTAATTAATTAAGCAAAAAATATATAAAAAAAAATCAAAAAAATTAGGCTTAGACTTTTTTTAAATTAAAATAATTAAATGCTTCATTTAATTAATTCATTAATTAATTAAATTTTAACTACTTTATTATTTTAAAATGAACTAGAATTTAGGATTTAATTTATGTTTCAAATGTTTTCTTAATAAAAAATGCAAAAATATTAGAATTAGATTAATTTCATTCAATATTTATTTTCTTAAATTAAATTTAGATTTAGTTTAATTATTTTTCATGAAATAAATAAAAATAAAACCAAAAAGATTTTTCTTGTTTAATTAGAATTTTTCTTAGGATTTTTAGACGTAACTTTATTTCGCCCGCGTTATTTTTATTCTCACATTTTATATAAATAATGTAACTGATTATGGAATGTAATAGTCTAGATTTAAAATTCTGCATTTTATTTTCTTGCACTTTTTATGTTATTGTCCCAAAGCGTTGTAATAGCCTAGGATTTAAATTTTTACACTTTAAATTTCTTTAAATATTAACTGTTAGTAACTAGGCGAGCATGATAAGAATGAAAATTAAAACGTTAGCAAACTTAATAATGCAAGATAAATAAATGAATCTCAACACACTTGCACATGCGCACCTCTAAGGTATCTCCCACTTTGGTAGCCTTTAAATAAAACAGTCATGAGGCAGGAACACTTAAGTAAAGACCCATAAATAAAAAAAGATCATAGTCCCTCGATGAACCTACAGTTTCCTTTCGGTAAATGATCTAGTCCCCAAAAGAAAATTGCTAAAGCGTCTCCACAAGTTGCCTTCGTGATTGTAAAACGTCCCTTCGATTGTCCCTCAACATCTGACGATAGGCCTACCTTCTCACTAATAGTAGGATAGTGCTATCTAAAGGAAAGGAGGAAAAAAACATCCTTTTTCGAGTAGGTAGACCATTCTTAAGTACTTGCTCAAAACCAATTTCTTTTCACACTTACACACTTTTCAAAAACTATTTTCAAAAACGCTTTATCACACTCTTGAGGGCTGATACAAGAGTTACCATAAAGCAAACAAAAATCTTTCAAAACATACAAACACAAAAAGTTTTCAAAAATGAGCAAGTACCCAAGTGCCCGTGGAAAACCACGGATGGAAAGGGTGCTAACACCTTCCCTTTCCATAATCTACCCCCTTACTCAGAAAATCTCGAAAATGGTCTTTTTCGTTTCTTTTCACCCTTCCCTTTGTTGGATAAAAGAAAAGTCAGTGGCGACTCTTGCTTATCGCGACATTTGCAAACAAAAAACGCAAACCAGTATAAATAGTCAGTTCTGCCACCGTATCACACAAACCTAAATTGATGTATTCAGTGTTGCAAACTTGATGTCATGAAAGATCTTGTGAGAAAATGTTTGAGAAGTAAGAGGACAAATTTTGGGGTACAATAGAAAGGAAAAAATATTTTTTTTAACCAGTATGAGTCGACACATGCATCTATGCATTGACACATAATCCTTCTTGTTCCTGGAAAATTAAAATCAACTCAGTATGAGTCGATACATAATTGTAAGTGTCGAATCATACACCTTTCTTGCCCCTAGAAATCAAAAATAACACAGTATGAGTCAACACATAAGGGTTTGTGTCAACTCATACACCTTTCTTGCCCCTGGAAATAAAAAATAATGCAGTATGAGTCGACACATTAGGGTTTTGTGTCGACTCATAACCTATTTTGTTCCTGATATGCATCGACTCATAGAGTCATGTGTCGACCCATACTGTAGGTTTCTGTTTCTAACTTTTCTCTGCTATATCTAAAAGTCAGTTCCCAATATATAATTTATAAAAATGAAAATCAAGCAAATGAAGGTTAGCTTCAAGAGTATGATAACTACATTTATCTTTAATATTGAATCATTAATGATGCTTGAAATGAAGACCTTTCCAATATATGCTTGAAGTTTGTGTTATGAGTTTGAACACCTTTCCAGGGGCTGTGAGGGTCAGAATGGCTTCAATGAACCTCCATGAAGTTTCTCGACTCCTTACTTTATGTTGAGAGCTTCAAGGTTGTACAGTAGAGTTTTTTATTGTTAGTGTTTGGAGGGTGATGAGGATAGTATCATAGAAATTTTTCTTGTGTTTGAACAATCTCCATGTGAGGTGTTTGGGTGGTTGGTTGAGGTGAAAGCTTACAAGGTTGTACAATAGTTTAAAGGTTTTTTCTATTTCTGTTTTCTTCAGGTTGCTGCTATTCTTCCTTTCTAGTTTGACAATGTTTTCTCTCTTCTGTCAATCTTTTTCTTTGCTGTCTTTTTTTCTTAATATTTCTTTCCTTCTCCATTTTTCTCATCCAACTCTCCTCTTTTATTCATTTCCCATTCTATTATTTTGTACAACAACTGAGAGGTTAAATTGGGGGGAAAGGTTGTTGGTTTTTGAACACTTTTGACATGCTGCTTCTCTACTTTGCCATTACAGATTTTGGTGCCTTCCATTTTGTGTAAAGTTTTGCATTTTTTGGCAGCAGCTTTGACAATTTTAGCAGACTATCCTTGTAGGTTGTTGAACTGTTTTGTTTGTTTTGCAATGTGATGCAAGTTTATGGAGTTGTATTGCATAATGGACAACATGGTTGGGTTTTTGCAGCAGAATGGACAACATTAGTTTAAACAGTTTTATGGGGCTGGTTGGTGCAAACTTTGGGCATGTAATGAGAAATTCATTTGTGTGATTTCAAGTGGTCATGCTATGAGTCCAAAAATAATTTCAAGATAATCAATAGTTACTTGAATAGTAACTTATGATGTAAGGATATGTGACTTGTGAACCAAAGACATTTTATGAAATACCAATTTCCATTATTTCCAATTTGCAATCCAAATCCAAGTTTTCTTTCTCTTTCAATTTCAAATCTTCATGATAAATTCAAACCACTTCTTAAACCTCTTGGTAAGAAACTGAGTTGTAGAAGGAGATAAAGCTCAATGTGACCTTGAAACAAAAATCCTAGTTTCCTGGACCTTCAAAGGATGATCATTACAAGCTCAAACCAACAAAACCTAATCAACTGCTTCTCAGTTTGAAGAACTAAAAACCACTGCTCTTGAACCAAAATCCTAATTCACAACTTTAGTGCCTGAAAAAATAGAAGAACTAGAAAGAAATAGACTCTACTGAATATAAACATCTCAAAACATTGTGAAACTTTGGTATTGCATAACCGCTGAACTCTTGGACCTCATGTGCCTTTATTCAATGAAATACATGATATGCAAATGAAGCAGTGAAGATGATATAGATGAAATTTGAAGTCTAAGCCAGACAAAAGTAAAAGGTAGGGCAAATTTAAGGTATGACACCATTCACATATTTTTTCATGATTTTATTTCTTTCATTTGCACTTTTATTCATTTAAAAGCAAATAAAATCAACAAAAAAAAAAGAGATAAATGTATAAGGACTTGGGCTTGTAATTTCAAACATGTAAAGGCCCAATGCAGCTCATGATAGCTTGTCAAACTTGCCAAATTCGTGCAGCTTCAAAAAGGAAAGAGAAATAACTAAAAATGGAAAAATTTTAAATGTTGATTCTTGCTTTTAAAGCATGGCTTAATGATTTGATTCATGTCATATTTGTGAAGCCATTTCATTTCTCTATATAATGCAAACAAGGAAGATCAGAAAGGACACGAAAATCATTGCACCAAAAGCTCTCCAAAAATTCTCCAAAATTCAAATTGTTAAGGCAAGATCAAAATCCATGTTGCAGCCCTCCTCACTCAAAACCAGTGACCCAACCATCCTCCTGAGACTTCAAGGAATCCATTCAGCCCCTTTGCCAAGCCAAAGCACGTCCAAAACAAGCTAACGAAACTGCACCGGTTTGGTGAAATGCTCGAAATCAAATTTTATAATTTACAATTTATTAACTAACTCCATGTGTTCATGTGTGTCTGTGTGTGTGATCGGTGGATTTAGAACTGACTGTTTAACGCTGGTTCGCGAAATGTCGCGGAAGCAAGAGTCGCCACCGTCTTTTATTTTCTCCAACATGGACATGACAAAACCACAGCAAAATTCCTTATGAGAATGTTTCTCGGTTCGGGAGGTAGATTTATAGAAAGGGAAGGTGTTAGCACCCTTTCTATCCATGGTTATCCATGGGCTCTTAGATACTTGTTCTTATGTTTTCAAAGTGTTTGCTTTTCAAAATGTGAGTGGGTTTTGCAAAAGTTTCGTTGAAAGATTTCTAAATGACTCTTGTATCTGTCCTCAAGAGTGTTTGAAAAATTGTTTTGAAAGCTTTTTGAAAGTGTCGGTGTGAAAAGGTTTTTGTTTTTTTTTGAAAAGAGAAAGTATCTATGAGTCATCTACCTACCCTAAGGAATTAAACTGTGTAGAAGTCCTTAAGGTAGTGCCATCCCACCATTGAGAGGTAGGTAGCACCACCGTTGGAGGTGTTCGGGTCAATTCGAGTGTAGGGACAGTATGGTCACCGAAGCAACAATTAGGACACCTTAGAAGCTACCCTTATGTCCTTGATCCTTTTTTAATTCGAGGCAACCGTTCCGAGGCAACTGTTCTGAGGCAACTGTTTCGAGGCAACTGTTTCGAGGCAACTGGATCATGGACATAAGGACCGCTAAAACGTCCTATACTTGACGACCACGTTTCGAAGGTAACGAGTGAGGCGTACCCTAGAAGTGGTGTGTGTATTTGTGTGTTGTATTCATGTTAACAGTTATCTTTGATCATGGCATTGTGAGCTACGCTTGTTTTTAATTAGCATACATTCTTTCATAGAAAGTTAGAATTTAAGAGTGCGGAAAGTAAATTGCGGAAACATAAATCCTACGCTATTACAAGGCGCGGGTCTATACATCGCCAAAATACAAAGACCCGTTTTTGATAAAAGATGCGGAAAGTAAAAAAATGCGGTAAACCTAATTAGTATTACATCCTTGAGCAGTTACATAATATTCAAAAGAAAATAATGCGCGAAAAGAAATTAAAATTGAACGTCCGAGGGTTTTGACCCTTTGCTTGAAATTGAATTAAATTAAAGTCTAACTAATTATTTAATAAAAAAAAGAAAGTGTTTTTTTATGTTTTTGAAATAAAGAAAAGAATTTACAAGGAAACCCTAATTCTAGATTATTTTTAGATTATTAAAGAAAAAGGTCAAAATTAGGCTAATTAACTAAATTATTTAATTTACATATTTATTTACAAAAAATAGTAGTTAATAATAATAATAAATAATGAGGGTCAATAATAATAAAAAAGGGATAAATCAAAACCTAATTCTATAGAATTTTATTTATTAAAGAAAAAGATTGAATTAAAACCTAAATTAACTAAATTAATTATTAACATTTATTTACAAAAATAAATTAATGAGTAAATTAATAAATAATTAAACTTATTTTTGTATTTTGATTTTTCTGATTTTATTATGAAAAGGAAATTATTTTAGGTGAATTAAATAAAAAATAATTAAAGCAAATAAAAGAATTAAAAAGAAAAGAGAAGAAAACAAATATGCAAACCAAGGGGGTATCAGGCCCAAATGGAGGTTTGTTGGAAGTGATTCAGGCCCATTGACAAAGCCTTTTTTGACTTTCAGGATTGTATGCATGAGGGTTGACTGGAGTGTATCATGGAGTTCACCTTCTGACCATTGGATGGGATCTCCTGGCCACTTGGCAAGCACAGGCGTGAGACTCATGGTAGGCCACTGAATGAAGCGCTGCACTAGAAGACATTAAAACAAAAGTCATGAATTATGTGGGGGGACATGGGAATCGAACCCAGGTCCCAATGCTTGCAATACACCTCATCAACCAACTGAGCCAGGAAACGCGTTTGTACATGTAATGGAAAACAAATGTTATATAAAAAAAAACAATGGTTAATGGTATAAAACAAAAGACGCGCCAGATATTTGAATGCTCCTATCACACATTGACACGCATGCTTCTTCTTCATCTTTTTTACCTGCAACATGAACAAGTAGCAGGGGTTTTAAACCCCCACAAACCGAAAGTACTAGAAATAGCGATTAGCCCTATGCATTACATAAATTGAGCGCGAGTAGTTGGTTGAATTCGTCTGGCCTTGACGAATTCAACCATGGTCATGGCTTAATCCAATTTTTCCTCCTGTAGAAAAACCCAATTTTCAATCTTATGAACCCTAGATTTTATCCATGGTGGATTTCGATTCAGGGGGCTATAATTCAATTGAATGGTACCAACAGCTTCAGAAAGTCCCTATGAGCATGAATCAATCCAAAAAAATTGTTAAAAGAGCATGAATGATGATATACGAATTTAGAAAATATAGCAAACCGTGTGACTTCGTGGGGACGATTCTTTGCGCGTTTGGACTAGTTCTTGATTGTAAAAGCTTCCTGGAGACCTAAGCAACGTATTGGAATCTTTTTTAGGGTTTGGAATGTGCTGCAAGCATGAAATCAGTTTCAAGCTTTTCTTGTAATTTTTGCAACATGGTTATGGATCCTCAGCAGCTTTTTCGTGTATGTATGAGTAGGGTTTCCTTGTGCATAAGTATGTGAAGGATTCTAGGTCAAAAACAAGCCCATAAGTCCATGAATTTATGATTTGAATATTTGATTTTCAATCATGAAATTTCAATCTTTTTTCAATGAAACTTTGCCAATTATGGAAGATCTTGCCTTGTTGATTGATGCACGAAATCTTTAGCATATCTGGAGTATATTTGCTGCATAAAAAGATTTGACAACCATTATTTGATATTTTTCTTCAATTAAAACTAATTAAATGAATTAATAAGAATAAAAATTCAATTAATTAATTAAAAATAAGAAAATAAATCCTTTTGAGCTTAATGGGTCGTGCATAGGCTTTGGGTAATGATTCAAGGAAGAATTTGAGGCCCATTAGCAAATTTGAAGTGTTTTAGGCAAAGTTGACTTTTGAAAGTTCCCTAAAATTTCCCAACTTCTCCAATGCATATCTTGCTCAATTTTGAAGCTATGAACATGTTCTTGGACATTTTGGAAAGGTCTTGAAGTCCTCTAACCAATGTCTTTGGTCCCATGTCATTTTGATTTACCAATCTCAATTTATGGTCTTTGACGTAAAGTGCCTTTTTGTTGACTTTTGAAAATGACCTATAATGTTGAAATTGATAACTTTTTGTGAGAGAATTTCTTGGACTTGGAGTGTGAAGATGAGTTGTAGGAAATGTCATCCCCTTAAAAATGAGCTTTGGATGGGATTTTTATGATGAACCATGAGGAAGTTATGCCTTGGTCAATTTGCAGTTGACTTTTCAGCTGTCCAAAAATAGAAACTTTTGCATCTTGAGACTTTTTGAACCATGCTTTTGGAATCATGATCAAGAATTGATAAAATGATGATTGTGGCTTCAAAATGATATGTTGACCAAAAATTTTGACTTTTGACTGTCAAATGACCATTTTGCCCCTACAGTTGACTGTGGAGCAATTAGGGTTTTTGACTGTGCAATTTGATGTTGTGAGTCTTGAAACTTGACATATGGATGATTGACAATGTATATAGGCATATGGGACTTGATTGGACCCTTGAAAACCTCAATTTATTTGCAAGAACAAAAACCCTAATTTTGACTGGCTTAGGAGATGGTTTGACTGTGCAACCCCCTGAGGAATCTTGAAGCATTTGAAGATTGATCTTGACAAATCTTGAAGAATATGGGAGGAAAAATTTTGGGGTACAACAGTTTCCCCTGTTCAATCTTCTTAGACTTGAGGATGTAGATTGGCTGGCATGCCTTTCGTAATCCGAAGGTGGAAGATGATTGAACACTAGAGTGCCCAGAAATTTGCACTCACATAGTAGAGTATCAGCAGTGTGATGGTGGGAATGGGCTTACAGATGCCATTTGGAGACTAATGGATAGGAGGATAGTCTTATAGATGCCATTTGGAAGTGTGACGGAACATTGACGGGAATGGGCTTATAGATGCCATTTGGAGACTGTTGGTATGTGGATGGGCTTACAGATGCCATCTAGGTGTCGATCGCGTAAGAGATTCCTTAGCGAGAACTTGCATACCTGAGAAAGAAAATAATTACCTGGCCTGTTACAGGGGTTGATCTTCAAACTCTTTATGTAGATGTGCCCTGGCTGGATACAGGAATCGAATCTTCAAACTCTTCAGACGTGCCCTGGAAGGATACAGGAATCGGTTCCGGAGAATAGTCGTCAACAAATACACCCTGGCAGGATACCGGAATCGGATCTTCAAACTCTTCAGACGTGCCCTGGCAAGATACAGGAATCGAGTCTGGAATTAGTCGTCAACAGATACACCCTGGCGAGATATAGGAATCGGATCTTCAAACTCTTCAGACGTGCCCTGGCAGGATATAGGAATCGAGTCTGGAATATAGTCGTCAACAGATACACCCTGGCAAGATACAGGAATCGGATCTTCAAACTCTTCAGACGTGCCCTGGCAGGATACAGGAATCGAGTCTGGAATTAGTCGTCAACAGATACACCCTGGCAAGATACAGGAATCGGATCTTCGAACTCTTCAGACGTGCCCTGGCAAGATACAGGAATCGAGTCTGGAATATAGTCGTCAACAGATACACCCTGGCAAGATACAGGAATCGGATCTTCAAACTCTTCAGACGTGCCCTGGCAGGATACATGAATCGAGTCTGGAATTAGTCGTCAACAGATACACCCTGGCAAGATACAGGAATCAGATCTTCAAACTCTTCAGACGTGCCCTGGCAAGATACAGGAATCGAGTCTAGAATATAGTCGTCAACAGATACACCCTGGCAAGATACAGGAATCGGATCTTCAAACTCTTCAGACGTGCCCTGGCAAGATACAGGAATCGAGTCTGGAATATAGTCGTCAACAGATACACCCTGGCGAGATACAGGAATCAGATCTTCAAACTCTTCAAACGTGCCCTGGCAAGATACAGGAATCGAGTCTGGAATATAGTCGTCAACAGATACACCCTGGCAAGATACAGGAATCAGATCTGGAATCACGACAATTGATAGTAATTATCTTTGTATTGACATTTGTCTTGAAAGGACAAAACGTTAGTTGTATGCGCTGTCATGATGTATGAACTGCATGATTGTTGGCTCCTAAATTCGACACCTTTGTTTTATTGATGTCAGCCATTAAAGCTGAAGGATGTTTTCAACTGGCTAAGTCTGTCGAAATGCCCGTCGAAAGATGGCAAAGTACTTAGAAGATTTCTTCCCAGGGAGAAGTTGGTTGCCTTCGACGTCGAAGGAGTTTCTCGTCGAAGATGTCTCTCGACGAAAGTGTTCGATGGTTCAGAGTGGAGCAGTTTGAAATTCAAGCGTTTGGAGGGAAAACGGTTTCCAGCAGTTACCACGCGCAGCGTGCAAAGATCTGGAGCGTCGAACGTTGAGAACGTGCCAAGTGGAATCATCTCGAAGCAGTGTAACTGCCCGACGGTTACTTGGGATGTTTTAGTATAAATAGTAGTAGACATGTAGTTTCTCGCGTGTGTTCACAATTCTATACAAAGTCACTCATATAGATTCGAGTACCCAGCGTGTGAGAAAGAATTGTTGAGAAATGTATGTGTGAAACACCAATTTTATTAATCAAAGTCATTTACTTTTCCAGAAATTTACTTGCTTTCCTCTTTACATTCCTGTCGAAGCCTTTTACTTTAAGCCTTGTTTATTTTACCAAGTCCTTTCTTCATGCAATTTACTTGAAACCTCTTTATTTTATTTAAAGCCTCTTTATTTAAAGCCTTATCCAATTTAATCAAAACTTCAAAATCAACCTATGTCCTAGGATCAATCTGATCGATCCTGCGAGTAACCAAATAAGTAACCATTTGGAGGATCAGCGGTTGTTTACCAAATCCCAAGGTAAACAAATTGGCACACCCGGTGGGACAGTGTGTTGATTGTTGAAAATAATCTCATCTTTTCGAGGAGTGTTGTATGTTATTGAGAAGTGGTAGAATATACACAAACGATAACAATACTGCCAGAAGAAGGGAAGAGATGGCAAATTCGCCAAACAACAACGAAATCCCACAAACGAATGTGGGAGCAACGGTTAGTACGACCGTAAGTGAAGCGACAAATGTTGGTTCGACACCAGCAGTATCGGTCACAACCGCGGGGCCAATACCTTCGTTAACAGGCCCCAGGATGCCTTTGGGAACTCCCCCACCAAGGGGAAATTTAGGCACAAGGCCTTTGGTTCCCCCAGGATTTATTCCATTCTATGGTATGCCAACTTCTGAAGTGGCAAGCCTGACGAATGCTGCGTCCACTTTTTCAGACCCTTTAGTGAGTGCCTCTTCGCCACTCCAAGGCTCTGGAGTAGGCATGGCGAATAGAAATAGGACCCAACTCTTAGGAGGAACGTCCCAAGTAGCCCATGGCCTTACAAATGCCTCGACAGCAGTCTTGAGGCAACAAATGGACGAAAGCAACCACGATATGGTGCAAATGTTGGCACAGACTTTGAGTACAGTGCTAAACCCTCTAATACAAAACACTACTCAATCGAATCAGCAAATGACAGTGCAAATGGCGCGTTTGGCTGATTTCTTTGGAGTACCCCAACCGATTCGACAGCCCCAAAGGGCGCAAATAAGGGGAAACCAGGGGATATTTTTAGAGGAAGAAACCACCATTAACCAGGCTCAACAGCCTGTCGAAGAAAACCTTAGGCCACGATTGGAACAACCTGTCGAGGAACCTAGGGTAATAACCCCAGAGGTAAGGTTAGTTAACAGAAACCAAAATGCTGACGAAGTGGTTCAGCATATCCAATACCAAAACATGGGTTTGGAAAACAATCTGGCAACCATGATTGAAAGGATCATGACTCAGAATGGGATGAACATGGGCTTTCGAAGGCCCAACTTTACATCTCCATTGTCAGAATACGTGTTACAAACGGACTTACCTCCTAGATGCAAAGTCCCCAAATTTACTAAGTTCTCTGGGGACACGACAGAATCTACTGTCGAGCATGTGGCGAGATATTTGATCGAAGCAGGCGACATTTCGAATAACGAAAACCTGAGGATCAAGTACTTCCCAAGTTATTTAACAAAGAACGCTTTTACTTGGTTTACAACTCTCCCCCCCAATTCGATCCATCATTGGACCCAGTTGGAAAGATTGTTCCATGAACAATTCTACATGGGGCAAACCAAGATAAGCCTGAAAGAATTGGCCAGTGTGAAGAGACGTTTCACTGAACCTATAGACGAATATCTAAATAGGTTTAGGTTGCTCAAGGCGAGATGTTTTACACAAGTGCCAGAACATGAGTTGGTCGAAATAGCCGCAGGAGGTTTAGATTATTCCATTAGGAAGAAGCTAGACACCCAATACCTAAGAGACATGGCCCAACTGGCCGATAGAGTTCGACAGGTAGAACGCCTCAAAGCTGAAAAAGCTAAGGCAACGAAAACTCACAAGAGAGAGAGGATAGCGTACGTTGAGATGGATGACGAAGATCCAGAATCCTTCGACGATACTTTAACTGTCGAAGAAGGAGAAGTCGATTTAGCAGAACTGAAACAAGGGCCACCATACTCTTGTAAACTGTTAGTCCCTTCAAGTGGGAAAAATCCCATTGGTCCAGAAAGGACCAACGATAGGTTCCCAAAAAAGACTTATAGTTTTGACATCACAAAATGTGATGAAATATTCGACTTGCTGGTTAAAGATGGCCAAATGATAGTACCCCCAGGGGTAAAAGTGCCTCCTCTTGATCAAAGAAAGAAGAGAGGTTTTTGCAAATATCATAATTTTTTGGGCCATAAAACTTCTCAATGTTTTCTTTTCAGGAATCTTGTGCAAGACGCTATCGAAGAAGGGAGATTGAAGTTTGCTGACAAATCCCCCATGGCTGTCGACTCAAATCCATTGCAGGCTGAAGCCCACTATGCTGAACCCTCTGAGGTGAACGTGATAGAGGCAACCAGGATCCAGTCGAAGAAGCCAGGAATTACCATGGTCGAAGTCTCAAAGGACCACATCAACATGCCAATCTTTGGCAGTTTTTCTGGAAATTTATCCAGGAAGACAATTGAAGCTGTTCAGAAAGCGGTCGAAAGCCCGAAGTCGGAGACCGCTGAAGCACAAAGAACTGGACCAAAACCCAGTTCCCACTTGGCCGCAGTTCAAGGCCAGACGGAGAATCTGGAGATACAAATGAAGCAGTTAACTCTTGCTAACAAAGATACAATGAATATCAACATGGTCGAACTTTCTGACCCAAAAGCATCAGAAGAGGCCATGAGGCAAGAACAAGCTAATAAGACTGCTTTCCCTCGGGAAAATGAAAACTTGGCAGATTTTCTACAAAGATGCCAGAAAAAGAAATCAGAGGTGATGATGTGCCCAAGATGTAGTTCGATCTTTGATAAAAAAGCTGCTGAGCACATTCAAGGCGTAAGAGCAGCGAATAAGAGAAGGGAGAATGTTGACCTTCGACATGATCCCAGAAGAGCCTCCCAAAGAGGTTCTAACCAAGAAAAGAGGCCATTGACTTTTAGGCCTCCAACAAATGTGCCAGTAGATACTTGGTACAAAACCTCTGGTCGGAAAAGGCCAAGTGAGGAGAAATGGCATTCTTTCAATGTGCCAAGAGGTTCCTCTTTGACTCAAAAGAAAGAGCCTCAAGTTGCTGCACCTAAGGTTGCACAAGTGTCCAGCAACTACAAAGGTAAAAATCTCATGTCTCGATCTCAATGGAGGAGATATCAAAGGAGACGAAAAGCTGAAAGGGAGGCTGCCAACGAACCAAAGGCAGAAACCAGTTCGAACGTTCCTCAAAGGAAGCAAAGGAAACCTCTAGAAAGAGAGCCAGTAACCAACAGGCTAGTTTGGCCTAACCAAAGTGAAGTCGAAGACGAAGACGATGCTGAGTCTGATGATACTTTGGACATAATGGTGAATATAGTTTCAGTGCTGCCCAGAGAATTCAATCGACAGGTGGAAGTCGAAGCAAGTGACTGGGAAGTGGAGCAAGAAATGGCCAAACATAGGCCAGTGTGCTATTTTGTCATGGACAATGGCACTACTGAGGAACAAAATGGCTTCTTCGAGCCACCTACAGAGGTGATGAAAAATCACCTCAAGCCTTTATTCATAAGGGCTAAACTCGAAGAAACTACTGTGAATAAAATATTGGTGGATTGTGGGGCAACCATCAACATTATTCCTCACTCTATGCTAAGGAAAATTGGCAAAAGGGATGAGGACATTAAGCCTCACAACATGGTCCTGTCGAACTATGAGGGCGGCATAGGGACCACTATGAGAGTGATCCAGCTAGATATCAAAGTAGGGTCGATCCTTCGACCAACGATGTTTATGGTCATATCGGCCAAACCTAACTACAATCTTTTGTTGGGCCGTGAATGGATTCATGGTGTTGGTGCTGTGCCTTCATCAATGCACCAAAGGCTGCTGCTATGGCGTCCAGATGGGATGGTCGAAAACATAGAGGCAGATCAAAGCTATTACCTTGGCGAAGTGAATCACTTGGGTTTGGCAGATTTCGACAAGAACTTGGCTCACATAGGGCCATGTCCAACACCTGACTTCGACATGGCGCCAGCGCCAAACACTTTTTGTTCCCTATACCTGCATCCTGAGCATGGTTTCCAATGGGACAGAGAAGACTTGTCCCACATAGACTTCAGTGGGTTAACTGATATCCAACCAACTGGTTGGGGAAGTGAATTCAGTGATAATGACTGAGTCACAATCTTTGAAGCGAATTTCGGCTTATGTAGCCGAAACCAAGATGATAACGGCTCTCGAAGCCAAAGTAAAGTACATGGTCACACAGGCCAATGATCAACAATTATCTGCTGTAGGCCCAGGAAAGGATTTCGATCCAAAACCTCCTGATATCATGCCAGAAGAAATGCAGGAACAGAGGCTCGACGCCATCTATGACGATGAGCCTTTGGGCTTCGAAAAGGACCCCTTGGCGAACAACATTAAAATGTTAGCGCAAGACCCTTTAGAAGAAATCAACTTAGGCGAAGGATCAGAGAAAAGGCCAACTTACATCAGCGCCAAAATCGATCCAGAACTTAGGTTGGAAGTAATCCAATTGCTGAAAGAGTTTAAAGACTGTTTTGCATGGGATTATGACGAAATGCCTGGTCTCGACAGAGGATTGGTAGAACTTCAGTTGCCAATCAAACCTGGGAAGAAGCCAATCAAGCAAAATCCAAGGCGCTTCGCTCCAGAAATACTGTCGAAGATCAAAACGGAGGTCGAAAGACTTCTGAAATGCAAATTCATCCGTGTCACAAGGTATGTCGAATGGATTGCAAACACTGTGCCAGTAATTAAGAAAAATGGTACGTTAAGGGTATGCATAGATTTCAGAGATTTGAATGCTGCTACACCCAAAGATGAATATCCTATGCCTGTGGCGGAAATGCTAGTCGATTTTGCCGCTGGCTATGAATACCTGAGTATGCTCGATGGTTATTCAGGATATAATCAAATATTCATTGCTGAAGAGGATGTGTCGAAAACAGCTTTTCGATGCCTTGGGGCCTTAGGCACTTACGAATGGGTAGTGATGCCTTTTGGCCTAAAAAACGCTGGGGCAACGTACCAGCGAGCAATGAATACTATCTTCCATGATTTTATTAACACTTTTATGCAAGTATATATTGATGACATTGTTATAAAATCTGTTTCCAGGAAGAATCATATTGACCACCTTCGACAATCATTCGAAAGAATGAGAGAACATGGTCTGAAGATGAACCCTTTGAAGTGTGTGTTCTGTGTGAAAGCTGGAGATTTCTTGGGCTTCGTTGTCCACAAGAAAGGAATCGAAATCAACCAGAACAAGACGAAGGCAATTTTGGAAGCGAAAGCGCCGTCGAATAAGAAGGAACTGCAATCTCTCTTAGGCAAGATAAATTTTTTAAGGAGGTTTATATCTAATCTAAGTGGGAAAGCTCAGGCCTTTTCACCCTTACTTCGACTGAATAAAGAGGGGTTCAAATGGGGGCAAGAGCAACAAGAAGCCTTCGAAAAAATCAAAGGGTACCTCACTAAGCCACCTATTCTGGTGCCTCCTCGTAGCAATAGGAGTATGAGATTGTACATAGCTGCATCCGACAAAACTCTGGGAAGCATGTTAGCCCAAGAGGATGAGAATGGAGTCAAAAGACCCATTTATTATCTCAGTAGAGTTTTGAACGATGCAGAAACTAGATATAGTGAAGTTGAAAAATTGTGTCTATGTCTGTATTTCTCTTGTACAAAACTCAAGCAGTATATAAAACCAGTTGATGTGTATGTTTCGTCTCATTTTGATGTTTTCAAGTATATGTTGTCGAAACCTATCTTGCACAGTCGAATTGGCAAGTGGGAATTAGCATTAACTGAATACTCCTTGACCTTTATGCCTCTTAAGGCAGTAAAAGGACAAGTGGTTGCAGACTTCATAGTCGACCACTCAATTCAAGTCGAGGATATTAATTATGTGGAGACAGAGCCTTGGAAATTCTACTTCGATGGTTCCAGCCATAAAGATGGAACAGGGGTAGGAGTCTTGATTATTTCTCCAGATAAAATTCCAACAACATTCAAGTACAAAATATCAGGTTCTTGTTCGAACAATGAGGCTGAGTATGAAGCTCTAATTACTGGCCTTGAGATATTGTTGGAATTGGGGGCAACTCGAGTCGAAATCATGGGAGACTCAGAGTTAGTCATTAAGCAAGTCACAAAGGAATATAAATGCATAAGAGAGAATCTCATTATGTACTTTGTGATAGCAAATCGTTTATTGAAAAAATTTGAAACGATCAATATTCGACACATACCCAGAGTCGAAAATCAAATAGCCAATGACTTGGCACAAATTGCATCTGGGTATAAGATTTCAAAAACGAGATTACAAAGAGCAATCGAAGTTCGAGAAAAGATAAAAGCAACTTGTCTATCACCATCAGACTTGGAATCGACGAGACTAGGATATGCTGATCACAGTAACTTCGAGATTTCGTTCATTGATAATTTGTCAGAGCAAGATTGGAGGAAACCCATTGTGGACTATCTTCAAAATCCAGGAGCTTCGACAGAACGAAAAACAAAGTACAGGGCGTTGAGTTATGTACTCATGGGTAACGAGTTATTCAAGAAAACGCCTGAAGGGGTATTGCTAAAATGCTTAAGTGAAACTGAGGCATACGTAGCCCTTTCGACTACGCATGCTGGGGCATGTGGGGCTCACCAAGCAGGCCATAAGATGAAATGGTTGTTGTTTCGACAAGGACTATATTGGCCCACTATGCTGAAAGATTGTGTTGAGTTCGCCAAGGGTTGTCAAGAGTGTCAAGTCCATACAGGCATCCAACATGTACCAGCAAGCGAACTTCACTCGATAGTGAAGCCTTGGCCTTTTAGAGGATGGGCGTTGGACCTCATTGGAGAGATTCGACCAGCATCATCAAAGAGTCAGAAATACATACTGGTAGGAATTGATTACTTTACTAAGTGGATCGAAGCTATCCCTTTAGTCAATGTAGACCAGGAAAATGTCATTGAATTTATTCAAAAGAACATTATCTTTAGGTATGGAATCCCTGAGACAATAACAACTGATCAAGGATCAGTTTTCACTGGTCGAAAGATGCAAGAATTTGCTCAGGAAACAGGTTTCAAACTCCTAACATCCACGCCTTATTATGCACAGGCGAATGGTCAAGTCGAAGCAGCTAACAAAGTGGTGATTGGCTTGATAAAGAAACATGTCGGGAAGAAACCAAAGAATTGGCATAAGACGTTAGACCAGATTCTGTGGGCTTGTCGAACGTCCCCAAAAGAAGCCACTGGTACAACACCGTATAGGCTAACTTTTGGCCATGATGCAGTGTTGCCAGCAGAAATTTGTCTTCAATCTGCAAGGGTTCAGAGGCATTATGATATTCCTTCTGAAGTCTATTGGAACATGATGTTAGACGAACTGGTGGATTTAGACGAAGAGAGATTGCGCGCTCTCGACCTACTCAGGCTTCAGAAGAAAAGAGTAGAAGACTCTTATAATAAAAAGGTAAAACCTAAGGTATTTTTGCCTGAAGAACTAGTTTGGAAGGTGATTCTTCCCATGGATCGAAGGGATCGAAGCATGGGGAAATGGTCACCCAAATGGGAAGGACCCTTCAGAGTTATCCAAACTTTTTCTGGTGGAGCCTATGAAGTCGAAGAGTTAGGTGAAGATAAAAGGCTCTTGAGAGTAAATGGTAAATATTTGAAAAAATACAAACCTACACTTCAAGAGATAAAAATAAAATAATAAAAGAACAAGACTAAATTAACTATAAAAATGCCAAAATGGAAATTTTATAAATTTCAGCCAAGATGGCAATGTTGTCGAATATAGATTACAAAATATGGTTACAAAAGAGAATCAATCAAAAGGGAATAGAGTCCTTGAGTCGAAGGTACTTGGCTTGCTGCAGCTCCAACCTTTTCTTGCACCAGGCGTTCTCCTGCACTAGTTTGGCAATCTGAGCGTCGAAGCCTTGGGCCTTCTCAGCGAATTCCAGGCCTTGTTTGATTTCAGTTTGGCTCTCGGTGTCTGAGATGGTCGAAAGAAGTTCCTCCTTGCGTATAGTGTTGGCATTTATCTTCGCCTCTATTTCTTCGATTTGTGCCCGGAAGGAAGCATTCTCTCGATCGATGGCATCGACTTCTTCTTGCGTAGATGCTTTTTGCTTCGACAACTCCGCAATTCGAGAAGTCGTGTCCGAGACAGCAGTCCACGCAGAGGAGCTTTTGCCATACAACACCTCAAGCTGACTGTTAAACCCCCTTTGGCGCCTGTAATCTGCTGAGACTTGATCAATCATAGAGTGTAACTCCATGATCAAGCCTGAAACTTCTGGGGCTACAGCTAACAAGTCGACAGCATTCAAGACATCCTTCAAGTATGATGGAGCAGTGGGGTCCCCCTCTAAAGCCTTCATCAAGTCCTTCTTGAAGAACTGGGCCTTAACCTTCGCCAAAGCTTCATCGAGAGGAGAGGTTTCAGTAGACTTCCCCAACAGGGTAGGAATCTCCTGACTAGCATCAGACGAACTCTTGCTCTCGATGATTGAGTTGAGATAGCTAACAGGGTCAGTTTGTTTCAAGAGTTCTAAGTCCTCTTTTGACCTATGCTTCGTTGAGGTAACCCTTGCAACAACATTGTCTTGGGTTTGAGGCTGTTGAGTGTTAGGTGCCTCGACTTGTTGCTCTTCGACTCGGACTGGGGCAGTACCAGCTTCATCTTGGTGCTCTTCGCTAGCGTCACCTTGGTTCCCTTCGCCAGTGTCACCTTGGTTCTCTTCGCCAGCAGCACCTTGGTTTTCTTCGCCAGCATTGCCTTGGTCCCCTTCTTCGCGATTCTCTTCCGACAGGTCCACCACCTGAACCTCTGTTGGCTGTTGTTCTTCCGTTTGAGGATCTTCTACTGGTTTTTCTACCGTCTCAGCATTGGCCTCATTTATTTCGGTGTGGGCTTCGTCAGTTTCCAAACCTTTTTCTTGTGGCCTGCTGAGTTCAGCAGACTCCAGTGTTTCAGAGGTCCTTGGCGGAGAGCTTTCAGTGGTGTCCTGAAAAAGGAAAGAAGAAGAATCTTCAGAGAACGAAAGAGACACAATCGAATATGGGTATCTATACCTAAGTTATAAAAGGGTCTAAGAGATTACCTGTAAATTAGCTTCAGCCCCAGGGCTGGAATTGTCGCTTTCGACAGGCTTGTTGAGAAGAACATTTAGTTCCTCCTCCGTTGGCTCCTTAATGATCACTGGAGGTGGCCTAGGCTTTCTCCCAGCAACCTTTATTCTGATGGTTCGACCTTCAGGAGCAGGAGCAGGAACAGGAGCATCCTTCGTCAGCTTTCGCCTTTTTAGAGGGGTAGGAGGAGAATCACTTTCTTCATCGCTCCCAGATTCGACCACCAGTGCTGGCCGTTTCTTGGGCGAAGGTGCCTAGAAAACCAATGGGAATTCGATTTAGCAATTGCATCGAAAGTCAAAAATCGAAAGCCAGGAGGAAATAATGAAAGTCTGGTTACCGATATAGAAGGCTTCTTCGAAGAGCCTTCCCCCTGTTGGTTGTTTGTGGTCTTCGCCGGCGCTGTAGTCTTCGCCGGCGGTGGAGGTTTTGTTGAAGGGCCTCCTCCCTGTTGGCCTTCTGTAGCCTTTTTGGCTACAGGCTTTCGAACAACTGAAAGCAAATAAAAAGTTAACAGGCTAGCAGTCGAAAAAAAGACAAAGTAATGTAAAAGGATGAACTTACATTTCTTTATTTTGTCCAACACAAGAACAAAAGATTTCTGAAGCTCATCCATGAAGTCCTTCTCGTCGAAGAACTCCTCAGCATAATAGCTTTTCCACCACTCCTCGAAGGATGGTGAGCAAATAAAATTGAGCTGGTAGTCAAACAACGAGAGAACTGTTCGACCAGCATATCTTCTGATATGCTTGATGGCAGCTTCTTCGGAGTAATCATTGCAGAAGTACAACATTGACTTCTCTCTTGGAAAAATCGGAGAAGGTAGGGTTTGGATAATACCAAACTGGCGAGATACCAGGTTTGGTTGGTATGCAATCAGACTCAAGTGAGTCTTAGAGCTCCTGAATCGAAGAGGCATGATCCTTGGTATGAGGAACACCTCCCACAGTATTGTATGTTCGTCAACATTAGGACCACTCGACGTCCTTGGATGTGGCCTTGTGAACCATGCTGGGCCTACCTGCCGTCGAGCAAATGGAGCCATAGTTGAAACAAACTCTTTCCTTCGAGCAAACATCAGAACGAAGTTGGTGAAGGTTTGCTGAAACTCCAGTCCATCTTCCATAGGTGTCAACAGAGCCAGCCTGGTTCCTTCGACGCGTCTGTTCGCTATCTCTGGAGCCTGCTCATTTATCTGAACCTTCTTAGGCAAGAAAGATTCGAAAGTGGCATTGAGCCACAGTTGGAGCAGCCAAAAAGGCCCAGCAAGTAGCAAACTGGCCCTGTTCTCGATAATTTTTAGAAGAGTTGCCCCATTGCTGATCGAATCATAGAGGCTAGCCAGAATCAGTTCTGCCAAACAGATATTTTGGCGATGATGCAGTTGAGTAGCGAGAGTGACCATCTTTTTGGTCACCTGTAAAGACTTCGAGCAAAATACAAAGCGAGTCAGCCATAGGGCTAGAAACGCTATGTGTTCGACATCCGACACAGCATCTGTCGACCTGTCGTGATAGTGGTTGATGAAAGTGGTGTATGTTGGTTTGGTGTCAGAGAAGCCAATTTGATCTTCCGACATCTCCTCCGGATCGAAGTAGTCTCCGGTGGGTCGAAGGCCAGTAATAGCGGCCACATCAAAGAGTGTGGGGGTTAGCATCCCACAGGGAAGATGGAAAGTAAAGTGGGAGTAGTCCCAGAACAGCAGAGAAGCTATCAGCATCTCCGGAGAATAGTTCAAACCTGTCTTCGACAGCATCACCAGGTCGAAAATCCCCATATCCTTCCAGATCGAAGTTTGGTGCTTCTCCATTTTTTCTAGCCAAGCAACATAATCAGGAGTAAGGCTAGGGCCAGACTTGAAGGCCCTAACACCTCTGTTGAAGAAGCGGAGGTCGATTTTTTCATGTGCAGGGTCTTCATTGTCTTCTGCGTCTTTCTTGGCGCATGCAACCGGTTTGAGTTTCTCAACTACCGGGAAATAGCTCTTGATCTTCATAGCCTCAGAGATACTTGGATACATGGGGCCAGACATAGCAAAGATCTGGTTGGATTATCCAACCAGGATCATAAGGTGGCGTGAGTAGGCATCGCGAACGGCGATGTCCAAGGGTTCAGGAACCCTTCGTTTGCCTGTAGAAGTTACTACTGGAGCAGTGACGAAAACCTTAGGTTTAGCGTTTTCAGATGGTACAGTAGCGCCAGGAGCATTGGAAGCAGATGCCATTGTTAGTGTTGAGGTTGAAGACGAAGTGAAGGAAGAAATGTTTTTGCAAATATGACAAGTTGTATGAAAACAGAGAAGTTTGAAAGCTAGATGGCGTAAAAAGTCCCACAATGGGGTACTTACTGCTATTTATAGTAGTGGGGGAAAATCCCCAAAACCGAGGACATTAAATGCCATTTAATTATTGCAGGAGCTAGTGGGACGCGTGGCAGCCCCCTGTTGTTTTAGCCGTTCTGCAGAAATAGAGGGACGCAGCGTGCGTCCTCTTTTTTGGGAATTGTCATAATGACAAATTCTGAAATGACGTTTGGTACTGCACGCCGTACTGAAAGTGACGTCCTAGGTACAAATAAATGATGGTTTTCTTGGGATTGCCAATAGTTGGTAGAAAACAACAAAAAGTGCACAAGTTAATTTGTGACTAAGCGTGAAAAGACAGGTGTCGAATGGCGTTTCAAAGAATGCCTTTTTCTTTCAGAGTCAAAATAAGGCATTCTTGGGGGGCAATTTGTTGGCTCCTAAATTCGACACCTTTGTTTTATTGATGTCAACCATTAAAGCTGAAGGATGTTTTCGACTGGCTAAGTCTGTCGAAATGCCCGTCGAAAGATGGCAAAGTACTTAGAAGATTTCTTCCCAGGGAGAAGTTGGTTGCCTTCGACGTCGAAGGAGTTTCTCGTCGAAGATGTCTCTCGACGAAAGTATTCGATGGTTCAGAGTGGAGCAGTTTGAAATTCAAGCGTTTGGAGGGAAAACGGTTTCCAGCAGTTACCACGCGCAGCGTGCAAAGATCTGGAGCGTCGAACGTTGAGAACGTGCCAAGTGGAATCATCTCGAAGCAGTGTAACTGCCCGACGGTTACTTGGGATGTTTTAGTATAAATAGTAGTAGACATGTAGTTTCTCGCGTGTGTTCACAATTCTATACAAAGTCACTCATATAGATTCGAGTACCCAGCGTGTGAGAAAGAATTGTTGAGAAATGTATGTGTGAAACACCAATTTTATTAATCAAAGTCATTTACTTTTCCAGAAATTTACTTGCTTTCCTCTTTACATTCCTGTCGAAGCCTTTTACTTTAAGCCTTGTTTATTTTACCAAGTCCTTTCTTCATGCAATTTACTTGAAACCTCTTTATTTTATTTAAAGCCTCTTTATTTAAAGCCTTATCCAATTTAATCAAAACTTCAAAATCAACCTATGTCCTAGGATCAATCTGATCGATCCTGCGAGTAACCAAATAAGTAACCATTTGGAGGATCAGCGGTTGTTTACCAAATCCCAAGGTAAACAATGATGTCATGAGATGACTGAGATTGTATGTTCATGATGCGTATATGCATGCTATAATGTATGAAGATGTATGTTTGTCTAGGAAAGTAAATCCTTGACGAGTGCCGGGAAGTTAACTCCTGGGCTGCTGTTGAAGAGTAGTATTCTTTGTTTCCGCTGGGGATGCTGGTTGCAAGAATACTGGTAGGAGAAGATGACTCCGTTGGGGAATAAACTTGGCGAAGAGATTACTTTGCGGGGAGTGAACTCTGTGGGGAAAGAGAAGTACTTTGCTGAGGTTGATGATAACTCTGTTGGGGATAGGAAGATTTCGCCGGGGACGATCTTTCCGTGGCAATTGGCTGAGGATAACCCAGTTATATCCTGGTGGGGAAATAACCTTTGAATAAAGTCCAGGGAAGCGTTTGTGCTCTGCAGGTGATAAGCTTCCAGAATCTACTGGGGATAAGCTTCCTACTGGGGAGATTGATTGAACTTTCCTGGGGAGACTTTTCAGATTGGACTGGGGAATGGCTCCACTAGACATTCGGTACTGGACATTCGGTATTCCGCCGGGGAACAATCTTAGATCAAGATTGCCGGGGACACTTGTTAGGAATGTTTGTAGACTCCGCTGGGGAATATTGAGATCTTCTGGGGATAATCCAACTTCCTTGAGACTGATCGTAGGCTAACTCTGCTCGGGGAGAGTATTGCTGACTTGCTGGAGATACGGTGCCTTGTTAGGGATGATGGGAAACCAACTGCTTGGGGAGAATTGCTGCATCTTGTCTTACTCGGCGGGGAGTGAAAGTATCTGCGTTACATTCTTCAACCGAACTTACCTTGGTACCTTGGTGGACAAAGCAATTAGGTCGCTTTAGACAACTCATTATTGCCCCTGTTTCTGATGTTACCTGTAATTAATCCTTTGTTTTGCATGCAAATATTTATGAGTTATCAGTTAGTGTCAAATGCATATATCACAATCGAGCATTGGACGTTCTTCGCAAAACAAAACAGAAAAAGGAAAAACAATTGGCAATTTGTCTGAAAAGTGAATTTGTATTGATTTTTGAATTTGCCTGAAAATAGGCGTTTATGTACAAGAGGCTGACGTCCTAGTAAGAGAGCGCCGCCGACCAACAGAGTTTATACAATTTTGTGAAAAGGGAAAACAAAACAGCTATGTGAAAAGAATAATCCCACTGGGTTCCAACTCTTCTATCGCCTTTATATCTTCGAGCGTCTCATCACTTTGCTGCTCAATTGACGATGAAGCTGATTGGTCAATGCCGTCTGAACTTGATGTTGATACCGGATTCTGGATGCGAGGTGATCCAATGAGACATAGTATTACGCTTTAATCCCTAACTTTTTCCTGGACCGCCCTTTCGGGTTTTCAGTCCACCGAGATACCCATTTTTGCCCAAGCCGCCTTTTCAGGTTTTCTACTTGCCGGGTGCACAGATTTTTTATTTTTTTTTATTTTTCATTTCATCCCTTATTTTGCCCGAACCCTTTTGGTTCGGCGGGAAGCCCTAATTTTTGCCTAGGTATGTCAACCTAGCGGGTCTTTTATCATGCGTAGTATCATTTTACTATGTCTGCATTGGCGGGGTGAGGAAGGTCGTCACCATCCATGGTGGTTAGAATCATGGCTCCTCCTGAGAAGACATGCTTAACCACAAATAGCCCTTCGTACGTAGGGGTCCATTTGCCCCTGGGATCACTTTGAGGAAGGATGATGCGCTTGATTACCAGGTCCCCAACTTGATACTCTTATGGTCTGACTTTCTTGTTAAATGCCCTGATCATCCGTTTTTGATACGTTTGACCATGACAAATAGCAGCGAGTCTCTTTTCGTCAATTAGGTTTAATTGAACAAGTCGAGTCTGGATCCAGTCATCTTCGCTCAGATCTGCATCCTTCATTATCCGGAGAGAGGGTATCTGGACTTCAATCGGCAAGACTGCCTCCATGCCATAGACCAAGGAAAAAGGAGTTTCCCCGGTTGATGTTCTTGCTGAGGTACGGTACCCATGAAGAGCAAACGGTAACATCTCGTGCCAATCTTTATAGGTCATTGTCATCTTCTGCACAATCTTTTTGATATTCTTATCCGTTGCTTCTACAGCCCCATTCATCTTCGGCCGGTAAGGATAAGAGTTGTGGTGTTGTATCTTGAATTGCTCGCAGAGCTCAGTGATTATCTTGTTATTAAGATTGGTACCATTGTCCGTAATAATCCTTTCCGGGACACCGTATCGACAGATCAGGTTGTGTCGAATAAACTGTGCTACGACGTTCTTGGTTACAGTGGCGTAGGAAGCTGCTTCGACCCACTTTGTAAAGTAATCAATCGCCACCAGAATGAAGCGATGCCCGTTGGATGCCGTAGGTTTAATCTCGCCGATCATATCAATGCCCCACATTGCAAAAGGCCAAGGTGTCGTCAAGACATTCAGAGGGACTGGAGGAACGTGCACCTTATCTGCATAAATCTGGCACTTATGACATGTCCGAGAATGTTGGTAACAGTCGGCTTCCATTGTGGACCAGAAATATCTTGCCTGAAGGATTTTCTTTGCCATGGTGTGTCCACTGGAATGCGTTCCGAAGGTACCTTCATGCAGCTCTGCCATGATCCTTTCCGCTTCAGTCTTATCCACACAACGCAGTAAGGTTGAATCATGGTTTCGTTTGTATAGAATGCCGTTGCTGAGGAAGAACTTCGTTGCGAACCTTCTCAGAAACTTCTTATCGTTGACAGATGCGCCCTCGGGGTGTTCTTGAGCTTCCAGATACCTCTTCACCTCATGGTACCAAGGTTTTTTAGTTACTATCTCAGCCTCAAGATCGCAGCAATATGCAGGTTCGTCCAGTTTCCAGATAATGATCCGGGGAGCCTCGTTGTCCCATTTGACTTTGAATATAGAAGACATCGTAGCTAACGCGTCCGCCAACTGATTCTCCTCTCTTGGGAAGTGTTCAAAAGTTATCTCTGTAAAATGGGGGATCAATGTCAACACACACTCTTTGTAAGGAATAAGGTTTGGGTGTTTCATATCCCACTCGCCTTTGATCTGATTGATCACGAGAGCGGAATCTCTGAAGACACTCAAAAACTTGATCCTTAAGTCAATCGCAGCTTGAATACCCATGATGCATGCCTCATACTCCGCCATGTTGTTGGTGCAGTTGAAGCATAGCCGGGCAGTGAGTGGAGTATGAGTGCCTTTGGGGGATATGATCACAGCCCCGATGCCGTTACCCAAAGCGTTGGAGGCTCCGTCAACGTGCATAGACCATCAGGATCCTTCCTCAGGTCCTTCATCTGGTCCAGGTACTTCACAATCAGTCACTACCATGATGCTCTCGTCAGGAAATTCAAAGTTCATTGACTGGTACTCGTCCACTGCCTGGTGTGCCAAATGGTCTGCCAATACACTTCCCTTGATGGATTTCTAAGTTGTGTACTGGATGTCGTATTCTGTCAAGATCATTTGCCATCTTGCTATTCTTTCGGACAGAGCAGGCTTTTCGAATATGTACTTTATTGGATCCATTTTTGAAATCAACAGAGTAGTGTGAGTCAGCATATATTGTCTCAGCCGACGAGCAGCCCATACCAAAGCGCAACAAGTTTTCTCGAGCAGTGAGTATCGGGTCTCACAGTCGGTAAACTTTTTGCTAAGGTAATAAATGGCGTGCTCTTTTCGGCCAGACTCGTCATGCAGCCCCAGCACACACCCCATTGAGTTGTCAAGTACTGTCAAGTATAGTATTAAAGGTCTCCCTTCAACCGGTTGCATAAGAATGGGTGGTTCTTGGAGATACTCTTTGATTCTGTCAAAAGTAGCCTGACATTCATCGTTCCAACATACTACTTGGTCTTTCTTCAGCAGCTTGAAGATTGGTTCATGTTGTACCCCAAAATTTGCCCTCCCATATTCTCCAAGATTTGTCAAGTCAAAGTCACAAAATTCCCCAAGGGTTGTGCAGTTCAACTGTCTCCTATACAGTCAAAACTAGGGTTTGGGTTCTGATCAAGGAAAGGAAGTTTTCAAAGGCCCAATCAAGTCTCACATGCCTACAAACATGGTCAAACATCCTCATATCAAGTTTCAAGGCATTCAGCTCAAAATTGCACAGTCAAAACCCTAGATTGCACTACAGTCAACTGTAGGGGCAAAATGGTCATTTGACAGTCAAAAGTTCAAATTTTTGGTCAACATATCATTTTGAAGCCACAAACATCATTTGATCAATGCTTGATCATGATTCTCAAAATTTGGCTCAGAAATCATCAAAGATGCAAAAGTTACTATATTTGGACAGCAGAAAAAGTCAACTGAAATTGACCAGGGCATAACTTTCATATGGATTATCAGAAAAATTCCATCCAAAGCTCATTTTGAAGAGAAAGACATTTCCTACAACTCATATTCATACTTCAAGTCCAAGAAATGCTCTCACAAAAAGTTATCAATTTCAACATTATAGGTCATTTTCAAAAGTCAACAAAAAGGGACTTTAAGTCAAAGGCCATAACTTGAGATTGGTAAATCAAAATGACATGGGACCAAAGGCATTGGTTAGAGGACTCAAATACCTTTCCAAAATGTCCAAGAACATGTGAAAAGATTAAAAATTGAGCAAGTTATGCCTTGTGGAAGTTGGGAAATTTTTGGGAATTTTGAAAAGTCAACATTGATGCAAATGATCAAAAGATGCTAATGGGCCCATTTTTTCTTCCAAGTTTCTTCATGCCAAGCCTATGCACGACCATTAGGCCCAAAGGGAAGTATTTTCTCATTTTTTAATTATTTATTTGAATTTATATTAATATTAATTCATTTAAATTATTTAAATATATAGAAAATATCTAACTTGACCTAATGAATCTTTTTGTACACATTTTAGGCTCAATAATTCGTGCCTAAGCCAATTTGGAAAGATTTGGAGCATTGGGATATGATTTGTGCAAAAACAACATGAAAAAAGATTCAAAAAAGATTTTACAAAATCAATTAGCAAAAACCATTATGGCATGAGATTTTGTTCAATTTTGTTGACCTAAAAGTTTCAATATATGATCAGAATCACAACCCTAAAAGGATTAGACTAGAAGCTGCGCTCAGAAGCCATACACAACATTGAAATTTTTCCATAAAAAACTCAAATCTGAAATCAACCTTGGAGGACGATTGAAGCCCTAAGTCTTATTCCAATAGCTTCCTTGACTATCTCTGAACGTGTGCCAATCCCTAACAACCACAAAAGCTTCAGGAATTGGTAGTTTGAACTCTAACTGTACCAAGAAATTTTTGAAATCGTATGGCATAATTCATGCATTCTTTTGCGTTTTTATTTATGTATTCTTATTCAGGGTGATGTTTCTAAGCTAACCAATACATTCAATTACATTTTTGTGCCACATATGCGAATCTACCATGTTTGGATATTAGGGTTTGCAGGTTTCAAAATTGGGGTTTTCTACCCAAGGAAAAATTACGCCTCGAGACTATGGCCATTGGATTAAGCAGGTTGAGACGAAGGAGAAGCACTACTCGCGCCCAATTTATTGGTCCTATAGCGCTAGTCGCTATTTTTCTAAAAGCTACTTTAACCCACGCGTGAAAACCGTTGCAATAGGATCTTGTTTCAGAAAAAAAAAAGAAATACGTGGGGAAGACGATGTGCTGGCAACCACTGGGTGGTTCATTCAAATCAGCGCGCGCTTTTTTTTTGTTTTTAGTGGCCACTAACCAATTTTTCTTTTTGTTATTTATATGTTATTATATGTTAAATGATTAAGCGATGGTTCAGTGGCAAGAGGCGTTGTTTGGAATGATACATGACCTGGGTTCGAGCCCCAGGTCTTACAAATTTCCATATCATTTTTCAAAAGCAATTCCTATGCGCTTCAGTAACGTAGGCATACCACGCATCCTCAATGATCAAACCTACACGCGTCCTAAACGATCAAACCAAAGGCATAGATTCAAGGGACACGCTGCACCTGGTCAAGCGCATCACATAGGATCCAGAAAGGTCAACAAATTTCCAGCTTACTGGGCCTGAATTGCTAGGCCTGAACCTCACATTTGGGACTACACCCCCACCCTGGTTTGCATTTCTTCTATTTTTCTTCTTATTTTATTTTTGCTATTTTATTTATTTTATTTGTTTTAACATAATTAATTTATTTCCACAAAAATACAAAAAACGTCACAAAAAAATCAGAAAAGATGAAAAATAATAAATATTTATATTATAGTTATTTTCATAAATAAATGCTTGTAATTATTTAGTTTTAATTAGGTTACAAATTTAATTCTTTTTAATAACAAAATACAAGAATATAGAACTAGGTTAATTAATAAGTTTTCTTCCTTCTAATTTTCTTTTTTAACAATAATATTATTTATTTATTTACTTTATAATTAAATTGTACATAAAAATTAGGGTTTCATTTAGTTAAAAATTTCAATATTTTCTTAATAACTAAAAAAACATTAGAATTAGGGTTAGTCAATTTCAATTAATTCCTTTTTCTTTTAAATATTAAAAAACACAAAAATACTAAAAAACACAAAAACGCTAAAAAACATTTTCTTTTTAATTTTAATTTCTAATTCTTCATTAAACTTTAATTTCTTATGAAAGGGGCCAACGCCCATTGTTTTAATTATTTTATTTCGCGCATTTACTTTGTCGCTTATTATAATTATGTAATTCTCCCAAAGCATTGTAATTTAAATTTCTCGCACCTTTATTTTATTTGCTTTATTTTCCGTCAAATCGGGTCCGGTTTAATTTTGGCGATGTGGACCCACGCCATTTGTAATAGCCTTAGATTTATTTTTCGCAAACTTTATAACTCTTGAATATGCATGCAAGAATGAATGGCCCTAATTAAAATCAAGCGTAGAACACAAATAAACATGACAAGACAAATAACTGAAACATGACACACAAATAGCACACACCACCCCTAGGGTACGCCTCACTGTTGCCTTTCGAAAGGAGGTCGTCGAGTAGAGGACGTCTTAGTAAGTCCTCATGATCTGGGAACCTGGCATGAGGGTAGCTTCTAAGGTATCTTCCCATTGCTCTGGTGATCACCACGTCCCTAAAACTCGAATTGACCCGAACACCTCCAATGGTGGTGCTACCTACCTCTCAATGGTGGGATGGCACTACTTCAAAGGGCATTTACACAGACGAATTCCTTAGGGTAGGTAGGTTCTCAAGGATACTTGCTCTAATTTCAAACAAATCAAAACACCTTTTCACCAACACATTTTTCAAAAGCTTTCAAAGCAAATTTTTCAAACACTCTGACGTACGAGTCGAACTGAAATTTTTCAAAGAAACTTTTTTAAAACCCACATTGAAAAGCAAACAAACAATTTTGAAAACACATTGAGCAAGTATCTAAGAGCCCATGGATAACCATGGATAGAAAGGGTGCTAACACCTTCCCTTTCTATAACCTACCTCCCGAACCGAGAGCAATCTCTATAAGGAATTTTTCTGTGATTTTGTCCTTTCCATTTGGAGAAAATAAAAGACGGTGGCGACTCTTGCTTCCGCCACATTTCGCGAACCAGCGTTAAACAGTCAGTTCCAGATCCACCGATCACAGAACTGGCGACTCTGCTGGGGACTACTTTATAAAGTGAGGTGTACCTTAGGGCTAGGTCATAACTATGTTTTCAATTGTATTGCTTTGTGTGCTTTAAATTGTGGGTTGCTTGGGAGTTCTATAGATCCTAACCCGGATCTGGGGATACCTTTCTTAGAAAGTAGCAACAAGGCTGTGAGGGAACTGTGCGGGGTATACCGACATGGTTGAAACAGTCTGCTACGTTGATGTGGCACTTTGGTGTGTACCGGTAACCCTTGAGTTCAGTCAAGGAGAGTACGGGGCCTCCGCGTGGTGTCGTGAAGCATCAACAGACCTTAGGAACCTTAATTGAACTATCTTGGCCTCTTTAGGGTAGTGAGATAACTGACTTTGGTGCAGTCCGAGGTTGGTTGATACTCGATACTACGCTCAATTGAGAGTTGCTTTCCTGGAATATTTCGGTCGCCAGTTCAGTGGCTAAATCGAAACGATGAACAATGAAAGCAATCCCGTGATATTGGGAACCTTAGAACCCGGTTACTTTGATTAGGACAGGTTGAACCCACCAGCTTCAAGAGGGTACTACCCAGACCCCATGCTGGCCTAAACCCTAAGGGTTTCTCTTGTGTGACTTGTGTGCCTTCGTACTTGACTACTTGCATGCTTGTTATCTGACACATAAGCTACTTGCAGGTTCTGTTTATAGTCCTTAATTAGGACTCATGACAAGGTTTACTAAATTTCTTGCAGGTCTTGTTTATAGTCCTTAACTAGGACTCATAACAGGGTACTAAAATTCTTGCAGGATTGTTTATAGTCCTTAACTAGGACTCATGACAGGGTTTACCAAATTTCTTACAGGTGTTGTTTATAGTCCTTAACTGGGACTCATAACAGGGTTTACTAGATCTCTTGCAGGTTTTGTTTATAGTCCTTAATTAGGACTCATAACAAAGTATACTGAATTTCTTGCAGGGTCTGTTTATAGTCCCTAATTGGGACTCATAGCAGGGTTTACCTACATCACCCCATGCATAGCATTACATCATACCATTGCATACATCCTAACCCATTTCAAGGATCTCAAGGGCTTGTGATGCAGGTCATGGTGAATCAAAGATCCCAGCAAGGGGCAAAGAGGATTTATTTTCCTCTAGCCAAGGTTGTCAGGGGCTATGACCCACTGGATATGGTGAGCCTTTGACCCCCGACGAAGGACTCTCAACAACATGAAGTTCCTTCAATCAAGTTACCAGTTTCCAATTCTAACAAGTTTCTCTGTTTACCCTGCGAGGTCCTTGAAAACATTACATGCATGTCATACATCTCATTACATTGCAGGTATCCCTTTGACAGGTTGCTTACCCTTCTCCGCTGTTTATTTCAGCCGGTCGTCATGAATCCTGAATCATCAGCCGAGCAGACTATCAAAGACCTCCAGGCTCAGAACGCCCAGTTCCAAGAGCTGATAATGAATTTGACCCAAGGGCAGCAAGATCTGAAGGCTTTCCTCTTGAAGAAGGACAAGAAGAAGAAGAGGACTGTCCTGTTCAGCCCTAGGCGCAGATCTGGGAATACACCGCAGACTGAAACTGAGAGGACTACCCCATCTGTGAGGGAAAGCAGTCACCATGAGAGAGAGGTTCCCAGTCCAGTGGTCTCCGACAACGAGACAGATTTTGATGAAGAGCAGTACCCTCCTGCTGATGACAGATATAAGCAACTGGAGGACAGAATGAAAGCTATGGAGGTTCAACAGGTACCTGGGCTGGATCTTGGAGATTTGGGTTTGTCAACTGGTGTGGTTATTCCTCGGAAGTTCAAGGCACCATCCTTTACTAAGTATGACGGGGCGTCTTGCCCCAAGCTGCATCTAAGGTCCTATGTCCGGAAGATTCAGCCATATACAGTGGATAAGAATTTATGGATCCACTTCTTCCAGGAGAGTCTTTCAGGGACTCATCTCGAATGGTTCTATCAGCTGGATGGGACCAAAGTTCGTAACTGGGAGGAGTTGGCTACTGCTTTCTATAAGCAGTATCAATATAATGCCGACCTTGCCCCTACGCGTACCCAACTCCAGGGTATGTCGTTAGGATCAAGTGAAGGTTTTAAAGAATATGCGCAGAAATGGAGGGATCTTGCTGGAAGGGTACAACCACCTCTGACTGATCGGGAACTTGTGGACATGTTCTTGGGGACCTTGTCTGGTCCATTTTATAACCACCTGATTGGGAATTCGTCTGCTGGATTCACAGATCTTATCTTGACTGGAGAGCGAATAGAAGCTGGCATCCGGTCTAGGAAAATTCAAGAGGCTGCACCTGCTGATAAAAAGCCCCATCATGGAAAGAAAGAATCCAATGCCGTGCACGGTAAAAAGAGCCGTCATGAGGCAGGGGCAATCCAAATCTCCAATCCCGGACCTGCTCAACAAGGACAGGGGCAGCAGCGCAAGGAGAAACGACAGTATACCAAACTCAACATGTCGTTGGATCAAGCACTGCAACAAATGTTGAAGGCAGGGTTGATCACCTTAAGGGCTCCTCTTCGGAATCCGAACACTTCTGCTCCCAACTATCATCCCAACGATAGGTGCGCATATCATTCAGATAGCCCGGGGCATACTACAGACAATTGCTGGCCTCTCAAGAATAAGATTCAAGATATGATCGACGCTGGAGAGATTCAGTTTGAAGTTCCAGAGACTCCGAACATAATCGCTGCTCCGTTGCCCAATCATTGAAGCCTTTTGTTTATTTGAATTTTGAGTTGTATTTTTCATTGCTTATACAAACGATTAATGTCATAGCAAACTCTTTTATGTTATCAATGCATCGCATACGTCTGTTTTGAGAATTAATACAATTGTTTTCATTATATTCAAATTTCTTTTCATATTTTTTCTGATGATCAACTCCTGGTTAATAATTCTGAGGCTCTTGAGGGAGGATGACGAAAACGATACCATGATCTACAGTATGCTTTTGAACAGACCCCGCTGATGAGGTACAGGCATTGTTTCAATTCCTAAACACTGGAGTTATAAGGAAGATAATCCCTCGTCAACCCCTTCGAGCCAAAGAAGTAGGAGTTTTTCTTTTCACAAAAATTAAAACCCTTAATCATAACCTGGGGCAGGGTAGTCTCTCAGTTGATCCAAGTGCATGACGAATGGAACCGAAGAGATCTTTACGAAACGAACAAAGACAGTAATGGTTCAGAACAATCAAAAGGACAAGCAGTCATCATCAAAATTCATAAATGAAAAGCCCAAAAAGTCTAAACCTACAAAGGGGACTTATGAAACTGGGGCATCCCGCTGACTGTGGTTCCAAAAAAGGAAACAGTTCAGGCAAAAAAAGAAAGGGATAACAAAAATCAAAAAGAAAGAGGTCCTACAAACCCTCAGCAAAAGGAGATGACTGCCTATTCAAATAAACGTTCAACATCCGAATCATCACCGGAAAATCAGAGCAAAGACTCAAACAAGGTCTAACGTATGATCAACTGAGTTTAAGTTTGGAGAACATCACGAAGAGCGGGTGGGTACAAATATTTTGAGCCTTTATCCTTTGTTTCTTAAAACCGTGAACCAGGCCACGTTATAACCCTTAAAAGTCCTAGCTGAAGCATGGGTTAGTTCGAAAGCATACTGGCACGAAAGGTATCCTGACTCCTGAAGGCCTACGGTAAATACGGAGTTGATATCACGTTTTACAAACATTCATTTGTTTTATGAAAAGATGCATTTTCAAAATCTTCAAGACAGACATAAGCTTTGCATTTTTAACATAACTTTGTTCGCATATGACTTTTTGTTTGAACAGCATAGAAATTTGCACGACGAAAGTCTAATGAACAGGAGTATCTCCAATCAAAGGGCATGGCATGATCATGGTCTATCATCTGGGGCAGTTAAGTCAAGATTCGGAGGATCTCTCAAAAGGCCAAATAGCCTGGGGCAAGTCTCCGCCTGAGTTACTTGGGGCATTCCAACAACAAATCTTGCCCGATCAGACATCTTCTGATAACATGGCAACACAAACAGCCAGGGGCACCCCCCTGCATTCTAAGAGCATGGGAATAGTCGGAAAATACTACGCAAAATCAAAGACCCGCTAGGTTGACATACCTAGGCAAAAATAAGGGCTTCCCGGCGAACCAAAAGGGTTCGGGCAAAATGAGGGATGAAATGAAAAAATCTGTACACCCGGCAAGTCGAAAACCTGAAAAAGGTGGCTTGGGCAAAAATGGGTATCCCGGTGGACTGAAAACCCGAAAGGGCGGTCCAGGCAAAAGTTAGGGATTAAAGCGTACGACTATGTCCCGTCTTCTTGTCATCTGTCTACCAGAAGAAGGTTTGTCCATCAACAATTATCAGCACCCCACAAAAAACAGGGGCAATAAAGGGTGGTCTAAGCAGTCTGATTGTTCTATCCTCCAAGGCATCACTTCCCCAGCATGTCAAAAACTTCCCCAGAAAAGTCCAATCCGGTTTCCCAGGAAATTTGAGGAATTCATACCCCCAAGCAGCAAGCTTATCCCCAGTAGATTCTGGAAGCTTATCCTCGCAAGGCACGAACGCGTCGCCCGGCTTTATTTAAAGAGTTATTTCCTTACTAGGATATAACTGGGTTATCCTCAGCCAAAAGCCACGGAAAGAGCGTCGTCGACAGAATCTTCTTATCCCCAGCGAAGTCCATTCATACTTCCAATACAGCAAGGTATCCTCAGCGAGTCATCCTCAACAATTCAGCAAAAGCTTCTCCCCACAGAGTATTTCTGCCCAGCATGGTCGCTAGAATATCTTTTTCTCCCCGCAGAATCCGCCATTCGCCAAGTTTATTCCCCAACGGAGTTATCTTCGTCTATTGGAATTCTTGCAACTATTCCTCAACATCAGCCCAGGATACGACTTCCCGGCACCCGTCAAGGATTTATTTTCTTAGACAAACATACATTCATAAAACGTCACATACATCATTATAGCATGCACATGCATCATATTACACGAATCTCATTGATTTTGAAGACATACAGTTCATGCATCATGATCTTGCATACAATTATGTTCTACCTTTTCAGGAAAAAGATCAATACAAAAATGACTACTATCAACTATCGCAATTCATTCTCGATATAGTTTCGGATATGATCCAGATATGGTGACGTTCTGATACTGCTTCCAGAATTCCTTCTAGATATAGTTTCAGATGTAAACCCAGCGATGGTGACGTTCTGATACTGCTTCCAGAATTCCTTCTAGATATAGTTTCAGATGTAAACCCAGCGATGGTGACGTTCTGATACTGCCTCCAGAATTCCTTCTAGATATAGTTTCAGATGTAAACCCAGCGATGGTGACGTTCTGATACTGCTTCCAGAATTCCTTCTAGATATAGTTTCAGATGTAAACCCAGCGATGGTGACGTTCTGATACTGCTTCCAGAATTCCTTCTAGATATAGTTTCAGATGTAAACCCAGCGATGGTGACGTTCTGATACTGCTTCCAGAATTCCTTCTAGATATAGTTTCAGATGTAAACCCAGCGATGGTGACGTTCTGATGCTGCTTCCAGATTCCCTTCTAGATATAGTTTCAGATGTAAACCCAACGATGGTGACGTTCTGATACTGCTTCCAGATTTCCTTCCAGATATAGCTTCAGATATAAACCAGATATGGTGACGTTCTGATACTGCTTCCAGAAGTCCTTTTAGATGTTTCCCTCTCCGACGATGAGTGTGAGGTGATAATCCCCTATGGTTCCCTCTCCAACGGTGTGTGAGGTAGTAATCCCTTTTTTTAGATGTTTCCCTCTCCGACGATGAGTGTGAGGTGATATTCTCTTATGGTCCCCTCTCCGGCAAGTGCGTGAGGTGGTAAGTCCTTTTCAGATGTTTCCCTCTCCAACGTTGAGCGAGGTGATCATTCCTTTCAGATTATAAGTGCATATGGTTCTCTTCCCGATACTGCAAAGATGGTAATTCCCACCAAAATTTTCTCAACGAGCGTTGTTGAGATTAAAGTCACCCAAGGTTCTCTTATCATTCATGCTAAGGCAGTAACCATACCTGGTTCATTCATCAGCGTTTGAAGCTCCAGATTCAACTCCTGTAACCAGTCAAGACACATCTATACCAAGCATCTAAAATCAGCTCCTGCAACGTGTCAGGTACTCATTTTCTCTTTTGCAGGTATGCAGGTTCTCGCTAAGGAATCTCCTACGCGATCAACATCCAGATGGCATCTATAAGCCCATCACCCAATCCAGCAATCTCTAAATGGCATCTGTAAGCCCATTCCACCATCACTGCTACTATGTGAGCGCAAATTTCTGGGCACTTTAGTGTTCAATCATCTTCTACCCTCGGATTACGAAAGGCACGCCAGCCAATCTGCATCCTCAGGTCTAAGAAGATTGAACAGGGGCAACTGTTGTACCCCAAAATTTGCCCTCCCATATTCTCCAAGATTTGTCAAGTCAAAGTCACAAAATTCCCCAAGGGTTGTGCAGTTCAACTGTCTCCTATACAGTCAAAACTAGGGTTTGGGTTCTGATCAAGGAAAGGAAGTTTTCAAAGGCCCAATCAAGTCTCACATGCCTACAAACATGGTCAAACATCCTCATATCAAGTTTCAAGGCATTCAGCTCAAAATTGCACAGTCAAAACCCTAGATTGCACTACAGTCAACTGTAGGGGCAAAATGGTCATTTGACAGTCAAAAGTTCAAATTTTTGGTCAACATATCATTTTGAAGCCACAAACATCATTTGATCAATGCTTGATCATGATTCTCAAAATTTGGCTCAGAAATCATCAAAGATGCAAAAGTTACTATATTTGGACAGTTGAAAAAGTCAACTGAAATTGACCAGGGCATAACTTTCATATGGATTATCAGAAAAATTCCATCCAAAGCTCATTTTGAATAGAAAGACATTTCCTACAACTCATATTCATACTTCAAGTCCAAGAAATGCTCTCACAAAAAGTTATCAATTTCAACATTATAGGTCATTTTCAAAAGTCAACAAAAAGGGACTTTAAGTCAAAGGCCATAACTTGAGATTGGTAAATCAAAATGACATGGGACCAAAGGCATTGGTTAGAGGACTCAAATACCTTTCCAAAATGTCCAAGAACATGTGAAAAGATTAAAAATTGAGCAAGTTATGCCTTGTGGAAGTTGGGAAATGTTTGGGAATTTTGAAAAGTCAACATTGATGCAAATGATCAAAAAATGCTAATGGGCCCATTTTTTCTTCCAAGTTTCTTCATGCCAAGCCTATGCACGACCATTAGGCCCAAAGGGAAGTATTTTCTCATTTTTTAATTATTTATTTGAATTTATATTAATATTAATTCATTTAAATTATTTAAATATATAGAAAATATCTAACTTGACCTAATGAATCTTTTTGTACACATTTTAGGCTCAATAATTCGTGCCTAAGCCAATTTGGAAAGATTTGGAGCATTGGGATATGATTTGTGCAAAAACAACATGAAAAAAGATTCAAAAAAGATTTTACAAAATCAATTAGCAAAAACCATTATGGCATGAGATTTTGTTCAATTTTGTTGACCTAAAAGTTTCAATATATGATCAGAATCACAACCCTAAAAGGATTAGACTAGAAGCTGCGCTCAGAAGCCATACACAACATTGAAATTTTTCCATAAAAAACTCAAATCTGAAATCAACCTTGGAGGACGATTGAAGCCCTAAGTCTTATTCCAATAGCTTCCTTGACTATCTCTGAACGTGTGCCAATCCCTAACAACCACAAAAGCTTCAGGAATTGGTAGTTTGAACTCTAACTGTACCAAGAAATTTTTGAAATCGTATGGCATAATTCATGCATTCTTTTGCGTTTTTATTTATGTATTCTTATTCAGGGTGATGTTTCTAAGCTAACCAATACATTCAATTACATTTTTGTGCCACATATGCGAATCTACCATGTTTGGATATTAGGGTTTGCAGGTTTCAAAATTGGGGTTTTCTACCCAAGGAAAAATTACGCCTCGAGACTATGGCCATTGGATTAAGCAGGTTGAGACGAAGGAGAAGCACTACTCGCGCCCAATTTATTGGTCCTATAGCGCTAGTCGCTATTTTTCTAAAAGCTACTTTAACCCACGCGTGAAAACCGTTGCAATAGGATCTTGTTTCAGAAAAAAAAAAGAAATACGTGGGGAAGACGATGTGCTGGCAACCACTGGGTGGTTCATTCAAATCAGCGCGCGCTTTTTTTTGTTTTTAGTGGCCACTAACCAATTTTTCTTTTTGTTATTTATATGTTATTATATGTTAAATGATTAAGCGATGGTTCAGTGGCAAGAGGCGTTGTTTGGAATGATACATGACCTGGGTTCGAGCCCCAGGTCTTACAAATTTCCATATCATTTTTCAAAAGCAATTCCTATGCGCTTCAGTAACGTAGGCATACCACGCATCCTCAATGATCAAACCTACACGCGTCCTAAACGATCAAACCAAAGGCATAGATTCAAGGGACACGCTGCACCTGGTCAAGCGCATCACATAGGATCCAGAAAGGTCAACAAATTTCCAGTTTATTGGGCCTGAATTGCTAGGCCTGAACCTCACATTTGGGACTACACCCCCACCCTGGTTTGCATTTCTTCTATTTTTCTTCTTATTTTATTTTTGCTATTTTATTTATTTTATTTGTTTTAACATAATTAATTTATTTCCACAAAAATACAAAAAACGTCACAAAAAAATCAGAAAAGATGAAAAATAATAAATATTTATATTATAGTTATTTTCATAAATAAATGCTTGTAATTATTTAGTTTTAATTAGGTTACAAATTTAATTCTTTTTAATAACAAAATACAAGAATATAGAACTAGGTTAATTAATAAGTTTTCTTCCTTCTAATTTTCTTTTTTAACAATAATATTATTTATTTATTTACTTTATAATTAAATTGTACATAAAAATTAGGGTTTCATTTAGTTAAAAATTTCAATATTTTCTTAATAACTAAAAAAACATTAGAATTAGGGTTAGTCAATTTCAATTAATTCCTTTTTCTTTTAAATATTAAAAAACACAAAAATACTAAAAAACACAAAAACGCTAAAAAACATTTTCTTTTTAATTTTAATTTCTAATTCTTCATTAAACTTTAATTTCTTATGAAAGGGGCCAACGCCCATTGTTTTAATTATTTTATTTCGCGCATTTACTTTGTCGCTTATTATAATTATGTAATTCTCCCAAAGCATTGTAATTTAAATTTCTCGCACCTTTATTTTATTTGCTTTATTTTCCGTCAAATCGGGTCCGGTTTAATTTTGGCGATGTGGACCCGCGCCATTTGTAATAGCCTTAGATTTATTTTTCGCAAACTTTATAACTCTTGAATATGCATGCAAGAATGAATGGCCCTAATTAAAATCAAGCGTAGAACACAAATAAACATGACAAGACAAATAACTGAAACATGACACACAAATAGCACACACCACCCCTAGGGTACGCCTCACTGTTGCCTTTCGAAAGGAGGTCGTCGAGTAGAGGACGTCTTAGTAAGTCCTCATGATCCGGGAACCTGGCATGAGGGTAGCTTCTAAGGTGTCTTCCCATTGCTCTGGTGATCACCACGTCCCTAAAACTCGAATTGACCCGAACACCTCCAATGGTGGTGCTACCTACCTCTCAATGGTGGGATGGCACTACTTCAAAGGGCATTTACACAGACGAATTCCTTAGGGTAGGTAGGTTCTCAAGGATACTTGCTCTAATTTCAAACAAATCAAAACACCTTTTCACCAACACATTTTTCAAAAGCTTTCAAAGCAAATTTTTCAAACACTCTGACGTACGAGTCGAACTGAAATTTTTCAAAGAAACTTTTTTAAAACCCACATTGAAAAGCAAACAAACAATTTTGAAAACACATTGAGCAAGTATCTAAGAGCCCATGGATAACCATGGATAGAAAGGGTGCTAACACCTTCCCTTTCTATAACCTACCTCCCGAACCGAGAGCAATCTCTATAAGGAATTTTTCTGTGCTTTTGTCCTTTCCATTTGGAGAAAATAGAAGACGGTGGCGACTCTTGCTTCCGCGACATTTCGCGAACCAGCGTTAAACAGTCAGTTCCAGATCCACCGATCACAGTTCACAAGTAGCAGTTAGGTGCGAGATGAACCGGGCAATATAATTCAGACGTCCTAGAAAGCCTCTGACTTCTTTCTCTGTCTTGGGAACTGGCATCTCTTGTATGGCTTTAACCTTGGCAGGGTCCACTTGAATACCCTTGTCGCTCACGACGAAGCCTAGCAACTTCCCGGATCTTACCCTGAAGGTGCACTTGTTCGGGTTCAACCTCAGCTTGTACAACTTCAGACAGTCAAACAGCTTCTGTAGATGGTCAAGGTGTTCCTCCTCAGTTTGGGACCTTGCAATCATATCGTCGACGTACACTTCGATCTCATGATGGATCATGTCATGAAATAAAGCAACCATGGCATGTTGGTAGGTTGCCCCAACATTTTTTAGTCCAAAAGGCATGACCTTGTAGCAGAAGGTGCCCCACTGAGTAACAAAAGTAGTCTTCTCCATATCTTCAGGAGCCATCTTGATCTGATTATAACCTGAAAAGCCGTCCATGAAGGAGAACACCTTGTGCTGAGCAGTATTGTCAACCAGAACGTCAATGTGAGGCAGAGGGAAATCATCCTTGGGGCTTGCCCTGTTCAGATCCCTGTAGTCAACACACATTCTGACCTTACCATCTTTCTTTGGCACTGGAACCACGTTGGCAACCCACTGGGGGTAAGAAGTCACTGCTAGAAACCCGACATCGAATTGTTTCTTAACCTCATCTTTGATCTTCTCGGACATCTCTGGACACATACGGCGGACTTTCTGTTTAACCGGAGGGAATTCTTCCTTGGTAGGCAAGTGATGGACCACAATGTCGGTATCTAACCCAGGCATGTCTTCGTAGGACCAGGCGAAGATTTCCACATAATCATGCAACATCTGAATCAATCGTTGTTTCACGCTGAGCTCCAGATTGGCACCAATCTTAACCTCCTTTCTATCTGTCTCAGTACCCAGATTTACCGTTTCCACTGACTCTTCATGTGGTTGAATGGCCCTCTCTTCCTGGAGTAGCAGTCTTGCAAGTTCACCAGGCACTTCGCAATCATCTTCACCTTCGTCTTCGGCTAAGTTGATCAGATTTTCGAAGTCATAACTGGCAGTAGCAGAGTCGTTACCAGTGAGATATAGAGTGGATTGAAACCTGTATAGGTGAGTGAGTGTAAATATAGTTGTTTTGCAATATATAAAGAAAGACAGGGAGCACAAGATTTGAAATGCGAAAAACGTCCAATGTTTTTATTCATGATATATGGAAATGACAAGTAATAAGCCCTCACAAATGAAGCCACGGTGCCCCGGGTAAGACACCGGGCCATAAAGTTTCAAATTATTGTTTATTACAAATTTAAGAAACAAAGGAATTCATTACTGCGTAACAAAAGTAACAGGTATGTGGTCTTTTGCAGTCCAATTGTTCAGTCCACCATCGGTCGTCAGGCAGATCCAGCTGTTGAACTCAGATTCTTCCACTCCGTCACCATCCCTGATAGCATTCACCCCATGGTTGGGCATGGGAGCTGTCACCACATTAGGCTTCTCAGGCGCCTCAAACTGAACTTCTTTAGCATCGATAAGGTCTTGAACCTTATTTCTCAGGGCCCAGCAGTCATCAGTAGAATGCCCCGGGCTATCAGAGTGATAAGCACAGTGGGCATTGGGATTATACTTCGGAGAGGTTGTGTTTACCACCTTCGGGGCTTCTCTGACGGTTACCAAGTTGGTCGATAGCAGCTGCGGCAAGATCTGCGATAAGGTCATACTAAGCCGAGTATATTCTCTTCTGGGTATCTCACCCCTTGGTTGGTTAGGTTGCCGAGGAGCGGCAACAGGCTTTGCAATTACTACCGCGTTGATAGCTTGGCGGCGTTCCGGTTTGTTTTGCCTTCTAGGCCCATACACAACACTGGCTTCCTTTTTAAAAGGCTTCTTCTCAGAACTTGAGGATGCACTTTTTTGTATCTTTCTTGATTTCATACCAGCTTCTATCCTTTCCCCAGTCAGAATGAGATCTGTAAACCCTGTAGACGAATTGCCAATGAGATGATTGAAGAACGGCTCGGATAGGGTCCCTAAGAACATGTCCACAAGTTCACGGTCGGTTAACGGTGGCTGCACCCTGCCAGCCAGGTCCCTCCACTTCTGCGCATATTCTTTAAAACCTTCTCCCGATCCTAGCGACATACCCTGGAGTTGGGTACGTGTAGGAGCGAGGTCGGCATTATACTGATACTGCTTGTAAAAAGAAGTAGCCAATTCCTCCCAGTTACGAACCTTGGTTCCATCCAGCTGATAGAACCATTCGAGATGAGTCCCTGAAAGACTCTCCTGGAAGAAATGGATCCACAAGTTCTTGTCCATAGTATACGGTTGGATCTTCCGCACATAAGATCTGAGATGTAGCTTAGGGCAGGACGCGCCGTCATACTTTGCGAAAGATGGTGCTTTGAATTTGTGTGGGATCACAGCACCAGAAGATAGACCCAAGTCACCGAAATCCAACCCAGGCACTTGTTGAATTTCCATGGCACTCAGGCGATCCTCTAACTGCTTGTACTTGTCTTCAGCTAGAGGATACGGCTCCTCATTGAAATCAGTCTCGTTGTCAGAGACCACCGGACTAGGAACCCTTCCCCCTTGGGGACTGCCTTTCCCTACAGAAGAACCAGCTTGATCAACCTCATTTTGCAGTGTATTACCAAACCTTCGGCCAGTGTTGAATAGTACAGTTCTCTTCTTTTTCTTCTTAACCAGCAGAGCCTTCAATTCCTCTTGACCTTGGGCCAAACTCATGATCAGCTCTTGGAACTGGGCGTTCTGAGCCTGAAGGGCCTTGATGGATTGCTCAGTAGATGATTCAGGATTCATGATGGCGAGCTGAAATAAACAGCGAAGAAAATTAAGCAACCTGAAAAGAAGAGTACCTGTGATGCACATGATGCATGATATGCTGTTTATGCAATGCATTCAAGGGTTCAAAAGTTCAAATTTGTTGCAGACAAAAAGGAACACACGTTATCATTAAGAAATAATTGTTCAGTACATCAAGGCCTCATGGGCAAACATTACAAAGTAAATCAATCCCAAAAGACATTGTGCATCCTCTTTGGAGCTATGTAAGTGTTGAGAGGCTTTTCCTCGTGCAGTAGGCGAGTGAGCTCCAAGACCTTCTTCTTACTAGCATGTAGACTGGACTCAAGAGAATTCCGTTCTTCCTTAAGCTGGATCTAGCTCTTCTGCATTTCTTCCCAGGAGGTAGGCATGTCAGGATGTTGAATGGTTTAGGGTACCTCTCCTTCCAAAACTGGCTCTTTGATCACAGGGAGAACGTGAGGATATGGCATCACTAACTTTTGGGAGCGGGCTCGTACCCACTTGAGATAAGGCTCCAACGGGATGGAGTTCCTGTGCCCCAGCGTCTTGCTTTCTACCTTGTTGGGCATCCTCCAAGCTCTGATAAATCTCTGGCGAAATCCTTGTGCATCGTTGTCGAAGTCAAAAACTATGTCAGGAATTACCATGTCATGAGGGTCATCCCTCCGAGCATATCCAAACTGTCTCAAGGCCAGACAGGGGTTGTAAGTAATACCTCCTCTGATTCCAAGTAAAGGAACGTTAGGAAACTCCCCGCAACGATCAATGATAGTGACATCCTCTCTGGACCGAGAGCACCAATGTACATCAACATGTGTAAGAGTCATCAATCGTTGTGACCATCTCAAACCCCGCTCGTTCTTCAAAACTGATTGAGGAAGGTGTGAAATAAACCACCTTCCCAGGAGAGGAGTGCAGCACATAAGGACACCTCTTTTTCTCATGGTTCGAGTGTAACATGAGTGAAGGATGTCCCCAAGCAACGTAGGTATAGGATTCCTGGACATGAAGATCTTGACATCACTGATATCTATAAGCTGGTCTGGATTAGGGAACAACACCAACCCATAGACAAGGAGGGCCACAACTTCTTCAAAGGCTTGTAGGTCAAGGGAATTCCAACATTCTTGGGCCTTCTCAAACAGAAACCTGGCCAAGAACCCTTTGATACCACTTCTAACTTCCCAATGTCCCTTGATGTCAGATGGTTGTAGGCGTAATGCTTTAGCAATCTCTTCAAGTTTGGGTTCCTTTTCCGTACCGTTGTAGGGTAGTTGACTAAGGATAGGGATCTTCAGAAGCAGGGAGAACACTTCCAAGGTAGGCACCAGTTGATAATCCAGGAAAGTAAAGCAGTGGTGCAGAGGGTCAAAGAACTGGAAGAGGACCTTTATCATATCTTCCTCAATGTTGGTGTTGACCATGCTGATGAGTCTTCCATGTTTCTCACTGAAAGAAGAGCTCTCGGGAATCCTGGATATAAGTTCCTTAAGCTGAGGAGGGATCCTTACAAGGCTGATCTGAATTTTCTTTCTGCAGATAGTTTCCATGTCCTACAAAACAAGAACAAAGATGAAGATTCGAACCCCTGAAATGGTTAGTCAATGCATATGATGTTGTATGATGTTATGATGCTATGATTAAACACACCACACATATTCACAAAAAGCAAACATGGTAAGGCACACAAGTCACACAAGACAACCCTTAGAATTTAGGCCAGCATGGGGTCTAGGTATTTACCTCTTGAGGTTGGTGGGCTCAAAACCTGTCCTATCAGAAGTAACCGGGTTCTAAGGATCTCAATATCATTGGATTGTTTTCTGTGTTCATCGTTTCGATTTAGCCACTAAACTGGCGATCGAAATATTCTAAGAAAACAACCCTCAACTGAGTGTAGTATCGAGTATCAACCAACCTCGTACTACACCAAAGTCAGTTATCTCACTACCCTAAAGAGGCCAAGATGGTTCAATTAAGGTTCCTAAGGTCAGTTGATGCTTCACGACACTACGCGGCGGCCCCGTACTCTCCTTGACTTGACTCAAGGGTTACCGGTACTCACCAAAGTGCCACATCAACGTAGCAGACTGCTTCAACCGTGTCGATATACCCCGCACAGTTCCCTCACAGTCTTGTTGCTACTTTCTAAGAAGGTATCCCCAGATCCGGGTTAGGATCTATAGAACTCCCAAGACAGTACCCACAATAATAAAGCAAGCAAAACAAAGCAATTGAAAACACAAGTATGAGCTATCCTAAGGTACACCTCACTTTATAAATATCCCCAGCAGAGTCGCCAGTTCTGTGATCGGTGGATTTAGAACTGACTGTTTAACGCTGGTTCGCGAAATGTCGCGGAAGCAAGAGTCGCCACCGTCTTTTATTTTCTCCAACATGGACAGGACAAAAGCACAGCAAAATTCCTTATGAGAATGTTTCTCGGTTCGGGAGGTAGATTTATAGAAAGGGAAGGTGTTAGCACCCTTTCTATCCATGGTTATCCATGGGCTGTTAGATACTTGCTCTTATGTTTTCAAAGTGTTTGCTTTTCAAAATGTGAGTGGGTTTTGCAAAAGTTTCGTTGAAAGATTTCTGAATGACTCTTGTATCTGTCCTCAAGAGTGTTTGAAAAATTGTTTTGAAAGCTTTTTGAAAGTGTCGGTGTGAAAAGGTTTTTGTTTGTTTTTGAAAAGAGCAAGTATCTATGAGTCATCTACCTACCCTAAGGAATTAAACTGTGTAGAAGTCCTTAAGGTAGTGCCATCCCACCATTGAGAGGTAGGTAGCACCACCGTTGGAGGTGTTCGGGTCAATTCAAGTGTAGGGACAATGTGGACACCGAAGCAACAGTTAGGACACCTTAGAAGCTACCCTTATGTCCTTGATCCTTTTTTAATTCGAGGCAACCGTTCCGAGGCAACTGTTCTGAGGCAACTGTTTCGAGGCAACTGTTTCGAGGCAACTGGATCATGGACATAAGGACCGCTAAAACGTCCTATACTTGACGACCACGTTTCGAAGGCAACGAGTGAGGCGTACCCTAGAAGTTGGTGTGTGTATTTGTGTGTTGTATTCATGTTAACAGTTATCTTTGATCATGGCATTATGAGCTACGCTTGTTTTTAATTAGCATACATTCTTTCATAAAAAGTTAGAATTTAAGAGTGCGGAAAGTAAATTGCAGAAACATAAATCCTACGCTATTACAAGGCGCGGGTCTATACATCGCCAAAATACAAAGACCCGTTTTTGATAAAAGATGCGGAAAGTAAAAAAATGCGGTAAACCTAATTACTATTACATCCTTGAGCAGTTACATAATATTCAAAAGAAAATAATGCGCGAAAAGAAATTAAAATTGAACGTCTGAGGGTTTTGACCCTTTGCTTGAAATTGAATTAAATTAAAGTCTAACTAATTATTTAATAAAAAAAAGAAAGTGTTTTTTTATGTTTTTGAAATAAAGAAAAGAATTTTCAAGGAAACCCTAATTCTAGATTATTTTTAGATTATTAAAGAAAAAGGTCAAAATTAGGCTAATTAACTAAATTATTTAATTTACATGTTTATTTACAAAAAATAATAGTTAATAATAATAATAAATAATGAGGGTCGATAATAATAAAAAGGGATAAATCAAAACCTAATTCTATAGAATTTTATTTATTAAAGAAAAAGATTGAATTAAAACCTAAATTAACTAAATTAATTATTAACATTTATTTACAAAAATAAATTAATGAGTAAATTAATAAATAATTAAACATATTTTTGTATTTTGATTTTTCTGATTTTATTATGAAAAGGAAATTATTTTAGGTGAATTAAATAAAAAATAATTAAAGCAAATAAAAGAATTAAAAAGAAAAGAGAAGAAAACAAATATGTAAACCAAGGGGGTATCAGGCCCAAATGGAGGTTTGTTGGAAGTGATTCAGGCCCATTGACAAAGCCTTTTTTGACTTTCAGGATTGTATGCATGAGGGTTGACTGGAGTGTATCATGGAGTTCACCTTCTGACCATTGGATGGGATCTCCTGGGCACTTGGCAAGCACAAGCGTGAGACTCATGGTAGGCCACTGAATGAAGCGCTGCACTAGAAGACATTAAAACAAAAGTCATGAATTATGTGGGGGGACCTGGGAATCGAACCCAGGTCCCAATGCTTGCAATACACCTCATCAACCAACTGAGCCAGGCAACGCGTTTGTACATGTAATGGAAAACAAATGTTATATAAAAAAACAATGGTTAATGGTATAAAACAAAAGACGCGCCAGATATTTGAATGCTCCTATCACACATTGACACGCATGCTTCTTCTTCATCTTTTTTATCTGCAACATGAACAAGTAGCGGGGGTTTTAAACCCCCACAAACCGAAAGTCCTAGAAATAGCGATTAGCCCTATGCATTACATAAATTGAGCGCGAGTAGTTGGTTGAATTCGTATGGCCTTGACAAATTCAACCATGGTCATGGCTTAATCCAATTTTACCTCCTATAGAAAAACCCAATTTTCAAGCTTATGAACCCTAGATTTTATCCATGGTGGATTTCGATTCAGGGGGCTATAATTCAATTGAATGGTACCAACAGCTTCAGAAAGTCCCTATGAGCATGAATCAATCCAAAAAAATTGTTAAAAGCGCATGAATGATGATATACGAATTTAGAAAATATAGCAAACCGTGTGACTTCGTGGGGACGATTCTTTGCGCGTTTGGACTAGTTCTTGATTGTAAAAGCTTCCTGGAGACCTAAGCAACGTATTGGAATCTTTTTTAGGCTTTGGAATGTGCTGCAAGCATGAAATTAGTTTCAAGCTTTTCTTGGAATTTTTGCAACTTGGTTATGGATCCTCAGCAGCTTTTTCGTGTATGTATGAGTAGGGTTTCCTTGTGCATAAGTATGTGAAGGATTCTAGGTCAAAAACAAGCCCATAAGTCCATGAATTTATGATTTGAATATTTGATTTTCAATCATGAAATTTCAATCTTTTTTCAATGAAACTTTGCCAATTATGGAAGATCTTGCCTTGTTGATTGATGCACGAAATCTTTAGCATATCTGGAGTATATTTGCTGCATAAAAAGATTTGACAACCATTATTTGATATTTTTCTTCAATTAAAACTAATTAAATGAATTAATAAGAATAAAAATTCAATTAATTAATTAAAAATAAGAAAATAAATCCTTTTGAGCTTAATGGGTCGTGCATAGGCTTTGGGTAATGATTCAAGGAAGAATTTGAGGCCCATTAGCAAATTTGAAGTGTTTTAGGCAAAGTTGACTTTTGAAAGTTCCCTAAAATTTCCCAACTTCTCCAATGCATATCTTGCTCAATTTTGAAGCTATGAACATGTTCTTGGACATTTTGGAAAGGTCTTGAAGTCCTCTAACCAATTTCTTTGGTCCCATGTCATTTTGATTTACCAATCTCAAGTTATGGTCTTTGACGTAAAGTGCCTTTTTGTTGACTTTTGAAAATGACCTATAATGTTGAAATTGATAACTTTTTGTGAGAGAATTTCTTGGACTTGGAATGTGAAGATGAGTTGTAGGAAATGTCATCCCCTTAAAAATGAGTTTTGGATGGGATTTTTATGATGAACCATGAGGAAGTTATGCCTTGGTCAATTTGCAGTTGACTTTTCAGCTGTCCAAAAATAGAAACTTTTGCATCTTGAGACTTTTTGAACCATGCTTTTGGAATCATAATCAAGAATTGATCAAATGATGATTGTGGCTTCAAAACGATATGTTGACCAAAAATTTTGACTTTTGACTGTCAAATGACCATTTTGCCCCTGCAGTTGACTGTGGAGCAATTATGGTTTTTGACTGTGCAATTTGATGCTGTGAGTCTTGAAACTTGACATATGGATGCTTGACAATGTATATAGGCATATGGGACTTGATTGGACCCTTGAAAACCTCAATTTATTTGCAAGAACAAAAACCGTAATTTTGACTGGCTTAGGAGATGGTTTGACTGTGCAACCCCCTGAGGAATCTTGAAGCATTTGAAGATTGATCTTGACAAATCTTGAAGAATATGGGAGGGCAAATTTTGGGGTACAACAGTGTGCATCATTAGAATAGATCTAATGCATAACATGTGAAATTTGATAAAGAAATGGTGTTTTACCATTGTTAGGGCACCAAAGCCATTGATCATCGAACCAAACATTGCAAGCACTTTTAGATCCCACTAACTGTGCTATTGAATTCGCAGCATGTTAATTATTGGATCAAAGTTGTTAGATCTTCTGTTCTAACGTGTTTTCACAGGTTTGGGTGGAAGAATAGGCCGTAGAAGACGACCGAAGCTAGGGCTCCGACGCTTCTCCGGTAAACACAATCAAATTGAATACTTGATTTTATTGTCTGATTCTTAATACCAGATGTATAGACTGCCCCAACGGTAAGCACGTGTTTGTTAAGGCATTGCAGTGTCAGGGCGTGGGTTTGATCCTCGTCCCTAGCATTTTATTTTTCATGTTTTTTAATTACGGATCTAGTGTATGCAAGGCTAGCCTGCGCATGGTACACTTCATGATTGAGCCATTAGATCTCAAAACTTCAAATCCAATGCCCCGGATCAACAGGCACACCAAGGGATGTATGGATTCGATTGCACTGAATCGCGTGTAGTGTTTGGGCTAGCTCGGTTTAGGCCCAAGCAACTTGCTTTCCACACCCTTCTAATTTCTTACAAGCAGGCCCATTAACTTTATTTTTGTTTTAATTTAATTATTTCATTTTAATAATTTTTCATTTAATCAAAAAATCGTAAAACATTAGATTTAAGTTTTTATTAATTAATTTAATTTTTGTTAAATTTAATTAATTCAATTTAAATCACTTTGAGTTTATTTTTTAATTAAAAATTAGTTAGAATTAGGTTTATTATCATAAAACATTTTACTAAATAAAAACAACAAAAACATTTTTCTAATCATAGAAATTTTTAGGTTTTCTTAATACTTTTTCCCTCTTCAATCTCCGTGCGGTTGTCTATTTTCGCATTTTTATTTTCATGAATTACGTAACTGTCGAAGGAATGTAATAGTTAAATTTAGGGTTTCTTTACATTTTCCCCTATTTGAGGTTTTGTACTCCCCATCCCAGAAGCACTGTAATAACGTAGATTCAAATTCTCGTATTTTTACTTTCTGCACTAATGTATGAATGCTTGTATATATTTAACTGCTAGCTTAATAGGACTGCATGGTAAGACTTAAAAGAAAATGTTAGAAAACCTAACATCCAAGATAAACATAACTGAAACACAACACACTTTGCACACGTGCAACTCTAAGGTACCGCAACTTATTGCCTTCGGAAAACAACAGTCACGTCTCTCGAACGTGGGATGTTTTAGCCAATACTGACTCGATAAACAATCCTAGCAACTTAGGATAATTACTAAAGTGTCCTACGAGTTGTTTTTGTGACTGTACAATGACCCACTCCCGTCCCTCAAAACATCTAATGATAGGGCTACCTACTAACTAATGGTAGGATAACACTATCTAAAGGAAAAGAGCAAAAGAACAAAGACATTTTGAGTAGGTAGATAGCTTATAGTTTCTTGCTCACAAAACAAAACAATTTCTCACACATACACTCCCTTCTTTCTAAATATTTTCAAAGACAAAACACTTTGTACGCATTCTCAATGATTCGAGAATCATTACAAAGTTTGTCGCACCAAGGCATCTTTTCAAAATATTTTCAAATACACTCAAACAAAATTCATTTTCAAAGTGAACTAGCAACTAAGAGCCCGTAGATAACTACGGATGAAAAGGGTGCTAACGTCTTCCCTTTTCATAACCTACCCCCCTTAATCAGAAAATTCTCGAAGGTTTTTCCCGTTCTTTTCACCCTTTCCTTTATTGGATAAAAGAAAACTAGGTGGCGACTCTTGCTATCCGCAACATTTTTCAATAAAATGCAAAAAACTAGTAAAGTCAATTCTCCCACCGTATTACAGAACTGGGGACTCTGCTGGGGACGTCTAACTTAAAGTGGAATTAACTTAGAGATAGTTCACATTTAAATGCTTTCATTGTATGACTTTCCTGATTTATGTTTAAGGGTGTTTGGGTTATTCTTGTATAGATCCTATACCTGGATCTGGGGCATTTTAGGTAAGTAGAAATAGATCGTGAAAATTGTACGACATACTCTGATACGGTTGAAGATATGGCTACGTTAGTGTGAAACATTGGCTTGTACCGGTGTCCCTTGAGTTAAGCCAGGGAGAATGTTGGGCTTCCGCATGGTGTCATAAAGCACTAATTGACCTTAGAACCTTAGTTAACACAACTTAGCCATTAGAATGTAGGGATATAGCCGACTTTGGTGCAAACTGAAGTTAGTAGACACTCGATGCTACACTCATTAAGGTCAGACTCTTGGGATATTTCGGTCGAAATCAGATGCTTGTGTTGAAACAATGCCTGAGAGAAAGATCAGTGATATTGAGATTCATAGAACTTGGTTACTTTCTTTTAGGACAGGTTGAGCCAACTAAAAATTCAAGAGGGTACTTACCTACAACTCCATGCAAGCTTTAACCTAAGACCTTGTGTGTTTTTCTTGTGTATGATTAAATTGTTTGAACATAAAATCATCCATCATAACATTCATACCATTTCATTTCTACTGACCATTTCAAGGACCAAGGGAATTTATCTTTGTTCTGTTTTGCAGACTATGGCCTCTACTCGCAGAAACAATATTCAGGTCAACTTTGTAAGGGTACCCCCTCAACTTAAAGATTTAGTCTGAAAGGTTCCCAAAAGTTCTTCATTTATCAAGAGGCATGGTCGACTACTCAGTTTGGTGACCCCAGGTTTTGACGAAGACATGATGAGTGTTCTCTTCCAGTTATTTGATCCTGCACATGACTGCTTCACCTTTCCCGATTATTAGTTGGTACCTACTATGGAGAAGTTATCTCAATTACTAGGAGTACCTATTCTTAATCAGATGCCCTTCACCGGTTTAGAGGAAGCTCTGAAGCCAGAAGTTATTGCAGCAGCGTTACATCTAAAGTGGTCTGACATTGTATCCAACTGGGAAATGAGAAGTGAAGTCAAAGGTTTTCTGGCTAAATTTTTGTTTGATAAGGCTCAACTATTCCTAGATGCTATGAGTTTCCATGATTTTGAGTATATCTTGGTTCTTCTAATATATGGGTTGGTAATATTCCCTAATCCAGACCAACTCATATATGTGAACATCGTTAAGGTTTTTCTCGTTCGTAATCCTGTGCCTACCTTGCTCGGAGACATTCTGCATTCTCTTCACACTTGTACTATGAAGAGGCGAGGAACTCTCATGTGTTGTATACCTTTTCTATCCAGGTGGTTTATTTCTTACCTTCCCTGCTCAGTAATGAATAATGAACAAGGTTTGAGGTGGTCGCAAAGAATAATGTCACTTTCTCATGCAGATATTTATTGGTGTTCCCGGTCTCATGAGGATATCATTATCATTAATCGCTGTGGGGAATTCCCTAATGTTCCAATCATTGGCATTAGGGGAGTGTAACTCGGTGGGAGAGATGACTTGGGTATTTTGCGTTTGATTGCAATTGTGCGGATGGCAAGAGTCGCCATCGACTTTTCTTTTGTCCAATAAGGAAAGGCTGAAAAGAATAGGAAAGACCTTTGAGATTATTTCTTGAGTTCGGGGGGTAGATTATGAAAAGGGAAGGTATTATAACCCTTTTCATCCGTAGTTATCTACGGGCTCTTAGTTTCTTGCTAGATCACTTGCTTTTGTTTGAAAATGTGCTTGTGGTGTGGGTTTTGAAAGTATTTTGAAAATGTCTTTGTAATGATTCTCGTTTCTATAAGAAGGCGTACAAAGTGTTATTTTGAAAATAGTTCAAAGAGGTGATTGTAGAATGTGTTTTTTGAAAGTGATTTTAAAAAAGGTGTCTTTGTAATGGTTCTCGTTTCTATAAAAACGCGTACAAAGAGTTTTATCTTTTGAAAATATTTTGAATGAAAGTGTTGGTGTATAAAATGTTTTTTGTCGTGAGCAAGCGAGCAACTAGGAGAAACCTACCTACTAAAAAGGTGTTAAATGTTATTTTCATCCTCCTTTAGATGTTTCTATCTTACCATTGATTTGGTAAGAAGCCCCATCATTGGATGTGAATGGACGGGTGCGGGTCAATCGTATAGTCATAGAAGGCAACTTGTGAGACGCTTTAGCAATTTTTGTAAGGGACTAGATCGTTTTACCGAAGCCAACATCGAGGGACATCGAGGGACTATAATCTTTTTTATCGAAGGGTCTTTGCTAAAGCGTCCCATATTCGAGGAACATGACTGTTTTTCTGAGGCAACAAGCGAGGTTACCCTAGAGGTGTGCGTGTGAAAATGTGTTTGATTCAAGTTAATTTGTCTTTAATTAGGTTATCTAACGATTGATTTTATATTTTATCATATAAACCTAATTAGTATACAATATAAGGAAAACAATAAATTGAGGAAATTAAAATTCTACGCTATTGCAGAGCTTTCGGGAATGGGGGTTCAAATTTACAAATGGGGATGGATCGATGCGATTAAGAATCAAAATAGGCAATCAATACAACCAAATCGAATTGAACAATTAATTAAAACTACAACAATCTATGAAGTAAAAATTAATTAACAAAGTATAAAATTCTATGTATTTTGTTTGTGTGAATTTTAAAAAAGAAAATAAAGATCTATTCCATTATTATTATTTGAATTTTATTATGTACAAACTAAATATTTAAAAAAAAGGTTTATTGGAATATATATAAAAATGTTGACAAAATCATTTACAAAGTCTAAGCTAACAAAATATTTGAAGTTATATATTTTCATTTAAAAGCTAGACCTAAACTAATATTTATTGTCAAATTAAGGAAATTGAGAAATAAACTAAATGAACTAAAAAAAAAATAAAGCAACCCAGCAGGGGTTAAACCCGGGTTGTCCTGATTGTGAACAATGATGCCTTGCCAATTGAGATGTGTTTTCTATCTGTTAGATCTATGATTTAATTAAAATATAATGTTAAAGAGGTTAAGGAAATTGGGCCAACAAGCCCAATGGGCTGACCCGTCTGGGATAAGAGAAAGAAGGGTTTTGCTTGTAACCCTAAACATTCTTTGGGCGCGCCGCTGACCTTTTTGGGAAAAGAAATTGGGTTTAATTGTTATCATTTACAAGAAAACAAATTATAGGGAAATTGAAACAAAAACACAATGATTCTCTCTCTCTCTCTCTCTCTCACAGATTACCGTGATCTTCCTCTTGTTTTTATGTTCATCGCCAATAGCAAGCCAAGCCCGCTGATTCCGCCCTTCCATACCCCGTCTTTAAAGCCTATTTCGCCACAACAATAAGAAACATTTTCCCCAAACCCTTTTCTTCTATAACTCTCCCTCACAAATAGATCCTCGATATAGAACCCAGGCTTCCCCCAAAAAAGTTAAGTAGTTTGGGAAAAAACAACACAAACCCAGCAACGAAAACCTCGTTTCCATGCCGAGTTCTGAAACCTTCTTTCTCTGGGTCATCGATTGGGAGGTCCAAGTTCACGAATTTGGTTAAGGGTTTATAACAAAGGTCATTGTTGAATTGGGTATCAGTGAAAGGGTTTTAAGAGACTTCAAGGATTAAAGTAGTGAAAGAGTGGAAAGGTTTATTGTCGTGAGAGGAGAGGGTAAAGAGGTATGCTATTTTTCTGTGTTAAACAATTTTTACTGTATTATATTTTTTCCTGTTTATTTGACTATAACAAAAAAGAATGCAGACAAATTTAACACTTATGAATGCAGTGAGATGTGGAGATTTACCGGCCAGGTCTGCTTCTGAGAAAAAAGCGCGCTGTTGTGGCTAGTGGCTTCACGAGTTTTTCCTTGACAGGGAAGCTGATTCTTGACTCTTTGTTATACTTTTTGTATTCCTGAGTAGAAATTTCTTCTGAAGGGTGTAGTTTTAAGAAAATGATGAATAGAAACAAGGGTTTTCTGATGTCTTCTTAATCTTTGGAACATAAATGCTTCAGATTTTTTCTTGGTTGCCTCCCCCTCTCCGTTTCTGCTTATGCTGACTGTGTATATTATAATCTCTCTTCTTTCGGTTTGTTGGCTATTATGCTTTTGGGTTTTTCGTTGGTTCTGTTATCTTTGGTTTGGTTTTATGACTTGGTTTTTTCATTTGTAAAATGTCCCTCCTTTTGGTTTGCTGGCCCCCCTCGTCAATGAAACATTGGTGGTTATTATAGAGATATCAGGGTGGAAATTAGGGGGAAAATTGGTGAAGTTTTGAACTTATTTGGATGTGCTGTTTCTAGCCTTCTTGATGCAGGTTCTGTTTTTATCATTTGTGTGCAATGTTGACATGTTTTGGAGGGGAGTGGAAATAAAGAATAGGGACAAGGTGTGATACGGTGGGAGAACTGACTTGAGGTTTTGCATTTGTGTTTGCAAATGTTTCGGTTTAGCAAGAGTCACCACCGACTTTTTATTTTATCCAAAGGAAAGGTCAAAAAGCACAGGAAAGACCTTTGAGATGTTTTCTTGGGTTCGGGGGGTAGATTATGAAAAGGGAAGGTGCTAGCACCCTTTTCATCCATGGTATTCCATGGGCTCTTAGTTACTTGTTTAGATCACTTGCTTTTGCTTTTCAATTGTTTGAAATGGTGCTTTGTGTGTGGTTTTTTGAAAATGCTTTGAAAAAGAGGCCTTGTCTAGGCAACCTTTGTAATGATTCTTGTTTGAATATATACAAAGGTGTTTGTCTTTTGAAAACATATTTCAATGTTTGAAAGTTTGTTTTTGGGAAATGTTTTGAATTTGTGTTGTGAGGTGTGTTTGAAAATAGCAAGGATGTTTTGCAAGTTTTGATCAAGTAACTAAGAGTTGTCTACCCTATTTTACTCAAAAATCTTTCCTATACGTTTTTAACCCTTTTACATTGTTGTTTTACCATTGCATTTGGTAAACAACCTTGTATTTTGATGTTAAACGGGACAGGCGCGGGTCATCGTATTGACCATGATAGCAATTGTGCTAAGTATCTTTAGCAAATATTTGAGGGACTAGATCATTTTTGTATAGGCAACCAAGATAACGTCATCGAGGGACTATGATCTTTTGTTTTATTTTTGTTTTGCCAAAGTACTCAACATGCATAACATGGCCATTTTAAAGGAAACAAGTGGATGGAACCCTAGGGGTGCATGTGTGCATTGTGTTTGCCATTTTCATGCATTTAGGTATTGTATTAGGTCAAACTATTTGTTTTGATTTTGGAATATTGCATACAAACCCTAATCTCTATCATGGCATATTTCAAAGTATAAGTGCGTAAAAGTAATCTACACTATTAAAACATTTGATATGGGAAGGGGGATACAATTTTGAATGGGAAATATTTGTAAGAAAATAAAACCCTAATATTTAGTATTACATCCAAATTGAATAAATGGTACAAATAAATAAATTTGCAATAATTAAATAAGCAATTCAAATATAAATGTGCAAAATATTATAACTATGTAAAAAGATGCTTTTTTTGTTTATTTTTATGTATGTAAAAGTATAATATTTAATGTATTAAAAAAAGAAATAAAAAGATTATTTTTTTATTAAGGGTAAAAACCCTAATTTTATTTTAAGAAAGTAAATATATATTAATTATATTATTCATGTACAATAAAATAAAATAAAATATATACAAGATAAAAATATATTTATAAAAATATTATTTAAGTATAAATAAAAAATAAAGGTATAATATTATTATGTATTATTTTCAAGTTTTCTTTAAATAAAATAAAAGTATATACTCACTAAATTATTTTTATGTTAGAAAAATAAAATAAAATACAAAAATAAATGTGAAAATTTGTAAAAATATTTTTGGTATTTTTTATGTTTGGAAAATAATAAAATAAAATCAGAAATGAAAAATAAATACAAAATTATAAAAATATGAAGAAATGGGCCAGGGGGTGTAGTCAGCAATGCAGGAGGTGCCAAAAGTGAGAAACAAAGGCCCAACCCAGTTCCAAACTTCATCTTCAACCTTTTGTTCAAAAAATGCGCGCCCTTGTACCAAATGTCCAGATCCTGCATACGTGCTCTAATACAAAAACTCATAACATCAAAGTTGTAGCATTTTTCAAGACGATTTCAACCATATAAGAAACTTAATCTAACTCTCAAAGACCAAAGAGAATTTCTCTGGCCCTAATTTCTAACCTAACTTTTTCAAAAAGTTCATGGATCAAATTCTCTTAACACGCTTAACTTAAATGAAAACTGAGCATATGTAAAGCTTCAGGGCTATGAATACTACATTTTTTATTCACAAACCTAAGCCCAATGATTCCTAAATAGAGAGATAGGAAGTTGACAAAAACCTGTTTCAGTTGAACTCGCGTATGGCAATGTGGAGCTTTTCAGTGAGACCTGAGGTGCTTGGGAGCTTGCCTGAACTTCCTCTGACCTTCCCCAATGCTTAGTTTACTTTGGATGTGCTTGAACAAGCCTGTAGAAGTCAACCTGCACAAGCTGAAAACAGAAATGGTGAGGCTTGCAAATGGAGTTACAGTTCAAGGCCAATGGTTGGGATAACATGGATAGGCTATATGGAATGTGTTTGAACAGGTTTGGGGCAAAACGCACGAGGGGTTTTGCTATGGAACTCCAAGTGCAGGAACTGCCCAGTTTTTGCAAGAGGAAGGTGATTTGATGTTCAAGAGTGTTTGAGGGATCAAAGGATCACGTCTCAGGCTCAATGGAATGTCAAGAAATTGTTTCAAATGCTTGCTAAGCTTGGTTCTAACATATGTGCAAGTTTTTTTGTTGTATTTGACAAGTTTCTTGTATTTTAAGAAAAAGTAAGCCATGATGCAAGACAGGCCTGTACAGGCTATCTATCAGCCTGCACTTTGTGATCTTGGCCCCCTCAGTTTGTGGATATTGTGTGCTGTTCAAGATCTTGTTCAAGGCTCAAGGATTTTATTTGACATAAAGCAAATTTGACAAAAATGGCAATGTTGCCTTTTTGCTATTTTAGGATTAATCTTTTGTGTAATCCTCCCATGACCAGAACAAAGCCTCAAACCAAAGGATTTGCATTTAATTATTGAGTATGGAAGGGTTTTGGGACCTGTAATCAAGTACAAACAAGGCTGATTAGAGTTTGCAACTTGTATCAATATGAAAATGCTATGGATCAAAAGTGAGTTTTTTCCAACTTCAAGCCTTCGATTCTCCCTAACCATAAATGATTTTGGAGATTTCTTGGACATTTTGGAAAGATTGTAACATTCCCTACAATCCATCTTTGAAATGAATTTTTAGATTCCAAGTGGAACTAGGTGAAACATTTCCATGAAGATGGGTCAAAATCCTGCCTAAACTAGGGCAAAATTTCACTAAGTTAAAAGTTTCATGGACCCTTGTTCCAAAAATCATAACTTGAGATCCAAGCTTCTTTTGAGAAAACTTTGTGATTCAAAGTTGTAGATTTTGTGGATGACTATAACTTTCATGTTGGAAGTTTTGTTTGAATCCAATTGCATCATGGTGAAAATATTGGGCAAAGTTGAGAAAAATTAAGAAAATTTCATAACTTAGAAAAATTCTAAGTTATGAAATTTTTCAATCTTAAACCCTAATTTGCAAAATTGGGTTTCTTGATGAACAAGTTTCATGTTTTGATACATCCTGATGAAAAATGACCCTTGGCTCTTGATTTTGACTAAAAAGTCAAAGTTTGACTTTTCAGTGTACAGTCAAATTTTGATCAGTTGACTGAAAAATTCATCTGTCAATCCAATGAAATTGAGATCTTTTGAACCTTGTGAATAGGTTAAGATGATGACATTGAGTCCTTGAATCCATGTTTGAATCCAATTTGCCATTGGCTAGGTGAAAAGTCAGAAATTGCCCTTCTACAGTCAAAACCCTAAAAATGAGCATTTTGCCCTTTTGATGATCTGATCAAATTTCTTGAGGAGTTGTAGTCCAAACTTGATCAAAGGGTTCATATGAGCTGAAAATGTTGATGTGGATAAAAAATTATGAGGTTTGACTGTAAATTGGACACAATTGACTTTTTCCCAATACATCTGATTTTTAGGTCAATTGTCCAATTGACTGGCCAAAAGTTTGATTCAAGGCTTGAAACTTGGTATGAGCAAACTTATGAGTCCAACATGAAGCATGAAAGTCACATTGAGCATTAGAAGTCCAAAATTCCTTGTGCAAACTCAAACCCTAATTTAGGTCAACAGTGCAAGGAGATGTCTTGAGCAGAGCAAACCCTAGCTTGATCTTGAGTTCAAAGAGTCTTGTGATGAGAAATCTTGATAAAATGAGAAGGAAAATTTTGGGGTACAACAACTGCCCCTGTTCAATCTTCTTGAACCTGAAGAGTTAGATTGGCGAATTTGCCTTTCGTGACTCGAAGGTAAAAGAGGATTGGACACTAAAGTGCCCGTAAATTTGCGCTCGTCAGAGTATAGCTGAGGGAATGGGCTTAAAGATGCCATTTGGAGATGTGACAGAATGTTGTCAGAGATGGGCTTAAAGATGCCATTTGGAGATGTGATAGAATCTTGTCAGAGATGGGCTTAAATATGCCATCCAAGAAAATTGATCACACAAGAGATTCCTTTGCGAGAGCCTGTATACCTATTGTTTAGGAGGACTACGCCGAGGAATGCTGGTCTCTGTTGTGGTAGAAATAAAACTTCAGTCGTCTGTTATTCTACTGGGGAGTCATCTTTTGGTTGAAGAGGTGACAGTGAACTGCTATCTGGTCAACATCTAGGTTTTACAGTCTTGTATTACTATCTGGTTAACATCCATGCTTCACGATACTTTGCTTCCTTATCTGGTCAATGTCCAGTCTTCGGAAGGATATCAAATGGTTATCCGGTCAACATCCGGGTTTCCCTTTTGATTTTAGGGCCTACTAATATCCGGTTGAATCCGGGCTTCAAAGTAATTGGCCGAGTAAACTGTTATTTGGTCAACATCCAAGTTTCACAGTATATCTTACTGTTATCTGGTCAACGTCCAGGCTTCATAGTCTTGTATTGCTATCTGGTCAACATCCAAGCTTCACGATACTTTTCTTCCTATCTAGTCAACGTCCAGTCTTCAGAAGGATATCAAATGGTTATCCGGTCAATATCCGGGTTTCCCTTTTGATTTTAGGGCCTATTAATATCCGGTTGAATCTGGGCTTCCAAGTAATTATTTGAATAAACTGTTATTTGGTCAACATCCAAGTTTCATAGTATACCTTACTTTTATCTGGTCAACTTCCAGGCTTCACAGTCTTGTATTGCTATCTGGTCAACATCCAGGCTTCACGATACTTTTCTTCCTATCTGGTCAACGTCCAGGTTTCAGAAGAATTTGCAGGGGATTCAATTATTTTCCGGTCGATCTCCGGGCTTCAGTATAATCAAGATATTATCTGGTCGAATCCAGGCTTTACAACTGGAACAGGAACCCGCCCCTTGTTTTGAATAAGCAAAAAGGAGAGCATCCGTGTCTGGAGCATCTCTAAGCCGTTTTCTGAGTATTGAATACATGTCTTAGGTAGCTATCAATTATATCCTGAAAAGGGTAGAATGTTAGGCGAAACACAAAGTTATGTTGCATGAAATGTATGATGCAATAAGATGTGTTTTATCAAATTTCTATGATATATGCATGTAATGTATGCGCATGTAAGCTGATTGGCTATTTTGCTAAGGAAAATAAATCCTGGATAGCTGGAGGTAATAAAATCTTTCACCGTTGTCGAGGAAAATAAATCTATGACTGTTGTTGGAGATTCAAGATCTTTGACAACCTCTGTGGGGAGAAGACATACTGTTGGGGAGATCAGGAGTTTGGGTTGTATGCCAATCTACTGGGGACTTCAATAGTGAGGATCTCTGCTCTGTTGGGGGTATCAAGAAAACTGAATAGTTTCCGCTGGGGATGAGTAGATCAAAGTTTCTTCTTCACCGGGGATCTTAATGACGTGCTGATTTGATCGACGACTTTACTGGGAAAAAAGTTTTTAAAAAATAACTCTCTGAGGAATTATCTGGTTTTAAAGCGACTCTCCGGGAAAAATGGAGGAAACTGGATGGTCTCCACTGGTGTTCAAAGGTCAAAGGTTTGACTCTGTTTGGGAAGAAAATTTCATCCTCACTGCGGGTTTGTAATTCAAAGTTTTGCTCCGCTGGGGATTGGGAGTTTGAAAGCTCAACCCTGATAGGGATTTTTGAAACTTAACTCCACTGGGGATATGCATTTCAAGGCTTTAGTTCCGTTGAGGATCTGGATGATGTATTACAGGTCATTTCTCCTGGAATAGCCTAAACGCATTTTCCTATACTTTCATCCTATCAGTAATTATTCTTTCTCATTAAGTTTTATTTGTAAGTAGTGATTATATTCAAATGCATATGCTCATTTAATAAATCATTGGACGTTTTCAAATAAAACACAAGTGTAAAAGAAAGAAAAGGCAAACAATTTTCTGCACTTTGAAGTATCTTTTAATTAGCTTTGTGTAAGTATTTTGTACAAAGGACACAGACATCCTAGTAAGAGAATGTTGTCATAAAATTGAGAAAAATTTATGTAAAACAAAAAAAGGATGGCTATGTGTAACAATTCCATGGGGTTCCCATTCTGCTATAGCCTTCGTAACTCTGAGTATCTTGTCCATTCGTCGCTTCGTCCACAGATGATTGGATTGATCAGAAGCCTAGAGCTTGTCCGTGAAGAAATTGTCTTTAAAGTGATCCGACGAGACATAGTCATATGCTTTAATTCCCTAAATTTTTCCTGGACCGCCTTTTCAGGTTTTCGATCCACCGGGAAACCCCTTTTTGCCCAAGTCGCCATTTTGGGTTTTCAATTTGCCAAGTGTACAGATTTTTTTGTTTATCCCTAATTTTTGCCTGAACCGCCCTTTCGGGTTTTCGATTCACCGGGATGCCCATTTTTTCCCAAGTCTCCTTTTCGGGTTTTGAACTTGTCGGGTCGTTTATGGGTAGTATCTTTTAACTATGTCTGTGTTCGCAGGGTGCGGTAGGTCATCACCATCCAGGGTGGTCAGGATCATTGCCTCACCAGAAAAGATGTTCTTGATCACAAATGGTCCTTCGTAAGTAGGAGTCAATTTGCCCCTGGGATCGCTTTGCGGCAAGATGATTCACTTGATTACAAGGTCCCCGACTTGATATACTTGTCTCTTGAATTTCTTGTTGAAGGCCTTGATCATACGTTTTTGATACGCCTGACCATGGAAAACAGCAGTAAGTCGCTTTTCGTCAATCAAGTTAAGTTGATCAAGCCGGGTTTGAATCCAATCGTCTTCACTCAAACCAGCATCTTTCATGATTCTCAAGGAGGGAATCTGAACCTTGATAGGTAAAATAGTCTCCATGTCGTATACCAAAGAAAAGGGTGTTTCCCTAGTTGAAGTGCGTGCCATGGTACGGTACCCGTGCAGAGTAAACAGTAACATCTTGTGCCAGTCCTTGTAGATCACTGTCATCTTTTGAATGATCTTCTTGATATTTTTGTTCGCGGATTCGACATCACCGTTCATCTTTGGCCGATAGGGAGATGAATTGTGATGTTGAATCTTGAATTGCTCGCACAGAGTGGTGATCATAGTGTTGTTCAGGTTTGTACCGTTGTCCGTGATGATACAGTCAGGGATACCATACCAGCATATGAGGTTTTGCTTGATGAAGCGGGCAACCACATTCTCTGTAACGGAGGCGAAGGAAGCTGCTTCAACCCACTTGGTAAAGTAATCAATGGCCACCAGGATAAAACGATGTCCATTGGATGCCGTAGGCTTGATCTCTCCAATCATGTCGATTCCCCACATCGCAAATGGCCAAGGAGCTGTTAAGACATTGAGAGGAACTGGGGGAATATGTACCTTGTCAGCATAGATTTGGCATTTGTGACAAGTACGGGAATGTTGATGACAATCAGCTTCCATGGTAGACCAGTATTAACCCGCCCTTAGAATCTTCTTAGCCATTGTATGACCGCTCGAGTGGGTGCCAAAGGTGCCATTATGTAGTTCAACCATGATCTGCTTAGCTTCAACTTTATCCACACAACAGAGTAGGACACAATCAAGATTGTGCCTGTATAGGATACCATTGCTCAGAAAGAACTTGGCCGCGAACCTCCTTAAGAATTTTTGTTATTGACTGAAGCTCCTTCAGGATATTCTTGTGCTTCGAGATACCTTTTGACTTCATGAAACCAGGGTCGGTCCACTACTTCCTCGGTATTAATCTCGTGACAATGTGCAGGTTCATCCATTCGTTCAATGGTAATTTGAGGTGCCTCATTATCCCAATTAAGTTTAAACATGGATGACATTGTAGCTAGCGCATCTGCCAACTGATTCTCTTCTCGCGGGAAGTGCTCGAAGGTAATCTGCTCGAAATGTGGTAACAACGTCAAGACATGTTTTTTGTAAGGGATGAGGTTAGGGTGCTTAGTATCCCAATATCCTTTGATTTGACTTATAACTAAAGTTGAGTCCCCAAATACAATCAAAGATTTGATTCCCAAGTCAATAGCATCCTTGAGACCAAAGATACAAGTTTCATACTCGGCCATGTTGTTGGTGCAGCTGAAGCAGAGTCTAGCGGTGAAAGGTGTATGGCAACCTTTTGGAGAGATAAGTATCACGCCGATACCGTTTCCAAGTGCATTTGAAACACCATCAAAGTACAGGGTCCATCGGGATCCTTGTTCAGGTCCGTCATACGGTCCGTCACCTTCAATGTTGCCCAATCTCATAATGTCCTCGTCGGGGAAGTCGAACTTCATGGATTGGTAATCTTCGACAACTTTATGGGCCAGATGATCGGCTAGCACACTCCCCTTTATAGCTTTTTGGGTCATGTACTGTATATCATATTCGGTGAGGATCATCTGCCATCTAGCAATTCTTCCGGATAAAGCAGGCTTTTCGAAGATGTACTTGATCGGATCCATTTTAGAAATCAGCAAAGTGGTATGTGTCAAGATATACTGCCTTAGCCGGCGAGCAGCCCATACCAAAGCGCAACAAGTTTTCTCGAGCAGTGAGTAGAGAGTCTCACAGTCGGTAAACTTTTTGCTAAGGTAATAAATGGCATGCTATTTTCAGCCAGACTCGTCATGTTGGCCCAATACGCACCCCATTGAATTATCCAAAATAGTTAGATACATGATTAACGGCCTTCCTTCGACGGATGGCATCAAGATAGGAGGTTCTAACAAATACTCCTTGATTTTATCGAAAGCAACTTGACAATCATCATTCCATTCAACCACCTGATCTTTCTTCAATAGCTTGAAGATTGGTTCACAGGTAGATGTTAGGTTAGAAATGAACCTTGCAATGTAGTTTAGGCGTCCCAAGAAACCTCTGACCTCCTTTTCAGTGCGAGGGGCAGGCATTTCTTGTATGGCTTTAACTTTGGCAGGATCAACCTCGATGCCTTTGTTGCTGATGATGAATCCCAAAAGTTTACCGGACCTGACTCCGAAAGTGCACTTGCTAGGGTTTAGTCTGAGCTTGTACTCCTTCAACCTGACAAACAGCTTTTGCAGATGGTTGAGATGTTCTTCTTCTGTTTGTAAACGGGCTATCATGTCGTCTACGTAGACTTCAATCTCATGATGTATCATGTCATGAAACAAAGCTACCATGGCTCGCTGATAGGTTGCCCCGACATTCTTCAGTCCAAATGGCATCACTTTATAGCAAAAGGTACCCCACTGCGTAACAAAGGTAGTCTTCTCCATGTCTTCGAGAGCCATTTTGATCTGGTTGTATCCCGAAAATCCATCCATGAAAGAAAATATCGTATGTTGGGTTGTATTGTCAACCAAGATGTCAATGTGTGGTAGTGGAAAGTCATCTTTAGGGATAGACCTGTTTAAGTCTCGGTAATCCACGCACATTCTGACTTTGCCGTCCTTTTTAGGTACGAGCACAATGTTAGCAACCCATTATGGATAGGAAGTAACAACAAGAAATCCAGCATTGAACTGCTTCATCACTTCAGCTTTGATCTTTTCGGATATGTCGGGCCTCATTCGACGGACTTTCTGTTTAATTGGTGGACAATCTTCTCTTGTAGGGAGATGGTGAACCACAATATCTGTATCGAGTCCCGACATGTCTTCATAAAACCAGGCGAAGATCTCAACATATTCATTCAACAGCTAAACTAAGCGCTCTTTGACATTTGTCTTTAGGTTGGCACCCATTTTAACCTCTCTTCTATCTTTGGCAGTACCCAAGTTGATAGTCTCTAACAGTTCTTCATGGGGCAGAATAGCCCTTTCTTCCTTTTGTAGAAGTCTAGCCAACTCTCCAGGCACTTTACAGTCTTCATCACCTTCGTATTCGACATGATTGACCAGATCTTCAGAGTCACTGAAGGCCATAACATAATTGTTACCCATGGAATCCAAAGTGGATGGGTACCTGCATTTTGTGAGTGTGGGTGTGTGTAAGGGATATCCACCTTTAAACAAATAAAATGTAAAAAAGAAAGAAAATGAACACAAAAGTTTATATATGAAAACGTCCATGATTCATTAAAAATGGCATATGAGAATGAAGAATCAAAACCCTTACAAATGGACCTATATGCCCCGGGTAAGGCATAAGGCGAAAAGGGTGTACGAATTGTTTAATAATTATTACAAACCAAACAAGCAATTTTCAAAAGATAAATTACTGATTGATGAAAGTAATGGGAACGAAGTCTTTCGCTTCCCAGTTGTTCAGTCCTCCTTCAATAGTTGGAAAGATCCAATCTTCAAAATTTCTCTCATCTTCAACATCTTCCAAAGCATGAACTCCATGATGAGTGATCTTTAATGGTGGTCCTCCAGCCCGAGAGTGACGCACAGCCTTCTGACTAGCAGCAGTGAAACCCAAATCGAACTTATCTGTCTTGAAAGGAAAATCTGGTAGTTGACCCCACACTATACTTCCCCCTTCCTCGATCACAGCCTTCACATCTTTAAGGGATGACATTCGGGACACATGCTTGGTAATAATGGGTAAAGAAGTCGTTGTTTTAGCTGCCGCAACTTCGGGAGAAACTTCTTCAAAGTGTTGGAAAGGGGTTTCTATGAATTCACCATCTAACTCCACATAGCGGAAAGAGTTAAGGTGGCTTATCATATACTCCTCCTCACCATGAACTGTTATGATTTTCCCCTGGACTGGGTATTTGAGCATTTGGTGTAGAGAAGAAGTGACTGCCCCAGCGTTGTGGATCCATGGCCTTCCCAACAAGCATGAATATGAAGGACAGATATCCATCACATAAAATGTAGAGTTGAAAATTTTCGTTCCCACCTTAATTGGGATGTCCACCTCTCTGTGGACCATCCTCTTAGAACCGTCGAAGGCTCTAACAATGATATTACTAGGCTTTAGGGTCAAACCCTCACAGTCCAATCTGTCAAATGCTTTCTTTGGTAGGACATTTAAAGACGACCCGGTATCGACCAGAACGTGAGCAAGTGTGGTTCCTCTGCACTCCACCGAGACATGCAGTGCATCATTATGCTTTCTTACCTTAGACGTTAGATCGGCATCAGAGAAGCCAAGACCATTATCGACTGTAAGGCTAGCTACACACTCTTGAAACTGATCCGTAGAAGTTTCTTGAGGCATGTGCACCGTCTTCAGGAATTTGATCAAGGCTTTGGCATGAGCCTCGGAACAGAGCAATAGGGCCAGCATGGAGATTTTTCAAGTGGTTTGCCCCAGTTGTTCTACGACATCATAGTCGCTTTTCTTAATTATCTTTAAAATTTCCTCCATTTCCTTTTGGGTGGTCTCGGGGATGACCAAAGGTTGAGCCCTCTTCCTGACGGGTGCTTCTTGGATCCCCTTACCTTTATCAGCAGTAAAAGCAGAGGGTACAACTTCAGGAGTAATAATTTCTTCAATCACTTGACTTCGCACAAATATCTTGACTGGCACAGGAGCACTTGAGGGTCCGAAGATTGCCCTTGGAGGAGCAATCTCTGGAGAGAATATTCTTCCGCTACGAGTGATCTTACTTGTCTCTGCAATATTTCCTACGTCAGGAGTTTCTTCATTGGAGTTCTCTCCGACTGATTCAATCTGCTTAACACCGTGGTAGAAGATCTCTCCTCCATAATTCCACGGTATTGTCTTGTTGGACTTATATGGGATAGGCCCCGACATAGTAATCTTCAGCGATACAATCTTTGGATCAGGTGTAATCTTAACAGGTCTTTTGGAGACCTTGGAAAGATTGTCGAAAATGGTAATTATAGCAACATCATTGATTGGAGTAACAGGAGTAACAGGAGTAACATGAGTTTTTTGAAAGAGGATCTCTTGATTATCCATTAGACATTGGACGCCTAACTTCAATAACGGACAGTCGGATTGTAGGGACGAACAAAAGTAGAAAGCTTTTTCACAGCCTGGAAAAATCCCGGTTTTCAACAGATTCATCTTGATTATTAACAAAGGAGTCATTAAGTCATCAACAACAGCAACATACAGATCCTCTTCAATAGCATGGGTATTGTGACCATGCTTTGGCATTGGGGCTGAAATCACATTCGACTTTTCGGGTGCGTCGAATTCCACCTCCTTGGCATCTATTAAATCATGGATCTTGTTTTTGAGGGCCCAACAGTTGTTAGTGTCATGCCCTATGCCGTCGGAATGGTAAGCACATTTAGCATTGGCATGATAAAAAGGAGAAGTTGTATTCGGATTTTGTGGCGGATCTCTCAAGGTTGCAAGGTTCAGCTTCAAGAGATGGGGGAGAACCTGGGAAGGCGTCATGTTTATTTTGGTGAACTGCCTAGCAGGCCTTCCTCCTCTTTGTTGGTTGGTTCTTGGTTGATCATTTCTAGGTTAATCAGCTGCAGTATTTTGGATCATTACAGCCCCCACCGTTGGTCGGCGCTCTACTCTTCCTCGACCTTTTTTAGAGTAAACAAATGACACCTCCTTCTTAGCTGGAAAAAGGTTTTTTGACAGCGGCAGAAGAAGATGTATCTCTTTGAATTTTACCACTCTTGATGCCAACTTTAACTTGTTCACCAGTCAAAATTAATTCAATGAACCCTTCCGATGAACTCCCTATCAGGTGATTAAAGAATGGACCAGACAACATCTCCAAAAACATATCAACAAGCTCCCTTTCAGACAATGGTGGCTGCACCCTTCCAGCCAATTCCCTCCACTTCTGGGCATACTCCTTAAAGCCTTCATTAAAGACTATGCCCATACTCTGTAGTTGAGTACGAGTAGGTGCTAAGTTTGTGTTATAATCATATTGTCTATAGAAGGCAGCAGCCAAATCTTCCCAATTATGTACGTCATCCCTCTCAAGTTGGTAGAACCAGTCCAATTGTGTACCTGAAAGACTATCTTGAAAAAAGTGGACCCACCGATCCTTATCAGAAGAATGAGGTTGGATCTTTCTGACGTAAGACCGTAGGTGCATCTTCGAACAAGACAAACCATCATATTTGGCAAACGTAGGCACCTTAAATTTGTGGGGAATCACAATCCCAACAACCAACCCTAGCTCCTCAAAATCCAGCCCAGGCACCCTTTGTACCTCCATAGCTGCCAACCGCTCTTCCAGATTTTTATACTTGTCGTCTGCAGGAGGGTACTGCTGCTTAGAGTAATCTTCATCCTCTTTCTATTCTTCTTAAGCCTCAGACTCGGAGGGCGCCGCAACTTCCTTTCCTTTTCCAACCCCTTCATCAGACGTTGAGGGGAAATCCAGGACTCTTCTAGCTTGGTTCTCAAATTTTCTTCCCAGAGTAGCCACACCCACTCTTTTCTTCTTTATCTCCTTTTCTTTTTCCTTTTCCTTCTCTAACAGTGCTTTAAGGTCCTCTTGACCCTTTGCCAAGGTCATGAGGAGTTGTTGGAACTGTGAATTCTGTGCTTGTAGGTCTTTGACCGTCTTCTCTATATCCATCTTGCTGAAATAAACAGCAGAAAGATAAGGAAACCTGGTGTGAAGACCTGTTTATGCATATGATGAATGATATGTATTCATGTAATGCATTCAAGGATTCAGAAATTCAAAGTTGTTTCAAACAAAAAGACACACACGTCATATTAATAGGAAGAAATTTGTTAGTACATAAATTCCCATGGGCAAAATATTACAAAAATCTTAATGTAAAAAGACGTTACGCATCCTCTTTGGTGCGATGTAGGTGTTGAGAGTCTGCTCTTCATGGAGTCGACGAGTAAGTTCAAAAACCTTCTTCTCACTGGTGTAGAAGCTGGCTTCAAAAGTATTTCGTTCTTCCTTGAGTTGTATCCAACTCTTTTGCAAATCTTCCAATGACGTTGGCATGTCAGGATGCAAGAGGGTGTATGGAACCTCTCCTTCCATAACAGGCTCTTTGGTCACAGGGAGAATGTAGGGGTAAGGCATCATAAGACTCTGGGCACGGGTTCGTACCCACTTGAGGTAAGGCTCAAGGGGGATGGAATTCTTGTGTCCCAGTGTCTTACTGTCCACTTTGTTGGGCATCCTCCAAGCTCGGATAAACCTTTGTCGAAGTCCTTGAGCGTCATTGTCGAAGTCAAAAACCAAGTCTGGAATCAGCATGTCATGAGGGCCATCCCTTCGGGCATACCAAAATTGCCTCCAAACAGGGATTGTAGGTAATGCCTCCCCTAATGTCAAGTAATGTGACAATAGGGAATTCCCCACAACGATCAATGATGATGACATTTTCTCTGGACCGAAAACACCAATGAACATCAAAGTGTGTGAGAGTCATCAATCGTTGTTATCAGCTCAAGCCTTGTTCATTCTTCAAGACTGACTGGGGAAGGTGAGAAATAAACCACCTTTCTAGAAGAGGAGTACAACACATGAGAACACCTCTTTTCCTCATTGTTCGTGTGTGAAATGAGTGGAGGACATCCCCAAGCAATGTAGGCACAAGATTCCGAGATATGAAAATATTGATAGAATTCACATCTATAAGATGATCATGGTTTGGGAACAAGACCAACCCATAGATGAGAAGTGCTACAATCTCCTCAAAAGCTTGCAGATATAGAGAATTCCATCATTCTTGTGCCTTCTCAAACAGAAACTTTGCCAAGAAACCCTTGACACCACTTCTGGTTTCCCAATGACCTTTGATATCAGATGGTTGCAAGTGTAAGGCTTGAGCATCATCTTCAGGCTTTGGCTCTCTTTCCGTACCGTTGTAGGGTAGTTGATGGAGAATAGGAATCCTCAGAAGTTGAGAAAATTCCTCCAAAGTAGGTACTAGTTGGTAATCAGGAAATGTAAAGCAATGGTGTAGGGGGTCAAAGAACTGGAAGAGAACTTTCACCATGTCTTCTTCAATGTTGGAGTTGACCAAGTTGAGAAGTCTACCGTGTCTTTCACTGAAGGGAGAATTCTCTGGAATCTTGGAAGTAAGATCCTTGAGTAGAGGAGGGATTCTCACAAGGTTGACCTGAATAGTTTTTCCGCGGAGTGATTCCATGACCTACAAAACAGGAACAAAGATGAAGATCCAAACCATTGAAATGGTTAGTGGATGCAAATGATGCTTCATGATGTATGCACAAGTATATGTACAAGCAAATCACACAAGATCCTAGTTTCAGGCTTGCATGGGGTTTCATAGGTAAGTACCCTCTTGAAGTTAGTTGGCTCAACCTGTCCGGGAAATAGTAACCGGGTTCTAAGGAGCTCAAAATCACTGGATTATTTTCTGTGTTCATTGTCTCAGTTTAGCCACTTTACTGGCGACCGAAATATTCCAATAAAATAACCCTCAATGAGTGTAGTATCGAGTATCTACCAACTTCGGACTGCACCAAAGCCGGTCATCTCACTACCCCTAATAAGGCCAAGATCGTCAAGTAAGGTTCTAAAGTCAATTGATGCTTCACGACACCATGCGGCGGCCCCGTACTCTCCTTGATTCAACTCAAGGGTTACCGGTACCAACCAAAGTGCCACATCAATGTAGCCACTGCTTCAACCATGTCGGTATACCCCGCACAATTCCCTCGCAGTTTGTTGCTACTTACCTAAAAGGTGCCCCCAAATTCGGGTGTAGGATTTAAAACAAACTCAAACAAGGAACCAAAAAGTAAAGCATACAAGTCAAATAAGATAAGCATGTAAAGGTGATCTAAAACCCTAAGGTAACCCCACTTTCAAATATTCCCCAGCAGAGTCGCCAATTCTGTGATACGGTGGGAGAACTGACTTGAGGTTTTGCGTTTGTATTTGCAAATGTTTCGGTTTAGCAAGAGTCGCCACCGACTTTTTATTTTATCCAAAGGAAAGGTCAAAAAGCACAGGAAAGACCTTTGAGATGTTTTCTTGGGTTCGGGGGGTAGATTATGAAAAGGGAAGGTTCTAGCACCCTTTTCATCCATGGTTTTCCATGGGCTCTTAGTTACTTGTTTAGATCACTTGCTTTTTCTTTTCAATTGTTTGAAATGGTGCTTTGTGTGTGGTTTTTTGAAAATGATTTAAAAAAGAGGCCTTGTCTAGGCAACCTTTGTAATGATTCTTGTTTGAATATATACAAAGGTGTTTGTCTTTTGAAAACATATTTCAATGTTTGAAAGTTTGTTTTTGGGGAATGTTTTTAATTTGTGTTGTGAGGTGTGTTTGAAAATAGCAAGGATGTTTTGCATGTTTTGATCAAGTAACTAAGAGTTGTCTACCTTATTTTACTCAAAGATCTTTCCTATACGTTTTGAAGCCTTTTACATTGTTGTTTTACCATTGCATTTGGTAAATAACCTTGTATTTTGATGTTAAACGGGACAGGCGCAGGTCATCGTATTGACCATGATAGCAATTGTGCTAAGTATCTTTAGCAAATATTTGAGGGACTAGATCATTTTTGTATAGGCAACCAAGATAGCGTCATCGAGGGACTATGATCTTTTGTTTTATTTTTGTTTTGCCAAAGTACTCAACATGCATAACATGGCCATTTTAAAGGAAACAAGTGGATGGAACCCTAGGGGTGCATGTGCGCATTGTGTTTGTCATTTTCATGCATTTAGGTATTGTATTAGGTCAAACTATTTGTTTTGATTTTGGAATATTGCATATAAACCCTAATCTCTATCATGGCATATTTGAAAGTATAAGTGCGTAAAAGTAATCTACACTATTACAACATTTTATATGGGAAGGGGGATACAATTTTGAATGGGAAATATTTGCAAGAAAATAAAACCCTAATATTTACTATTACATCCAAATTGAATAAATGGTACAAATAAATAAATTGGCAATAATTAAATAAGAAATTTAAATATAAATGTGCAAAATATTATAACTATGTAAAAAGATGCTTTTTTGTTTATTTTTATGTATGTAAAAGTATAATATTTAATGTATTAAAAAAAGAAATAAAAAGATTAGTTTTTTATTAAGGGTAAAAACCCTAATTTTCTTTTAAGAAAGTAAATATATATTGATTATATTATTCATGTACAATAAAATATATACAAGATAAAAATACATTTAGAAAAATATTATTTAAGTATAAATAAAAAATAAAGGTATAATATTATTATGTATTATTTTCAAGTTTTCTTTAAATAAAATAAAAGTATATACTCAATAAATTATTTTTATGTTAGAAAAATAAAATAAAATACAAAAATAAATGTGAAAATTTATAAAAATATTTTTGGTATTTTTTATGTTTGGAAAATAATAAAATAAAATCAGAAATGAAAAATAAATACAAAAATATAAAAATATGAAGAAATGGGCCAGGGGGTGCAGTCAGCAATGCAGGGGGTACCAAAAGTGAGAAACAAACGCCCAACCCAGTTCTAAACTTCATCTTCAACCTTTTGTTCAAAAAATGCGCGCGCCTGTACCAAATGTCCAGATCCTGCATACGTGCTCTAATGCAAAAACTCATAACATCAAAATTGTAGCATTTTCAAGATGATTTCAACCATATAAGAAACTTAATCTAACTCTCAAAGACCAGAGATAATTTCTCTGGCCCTAATTTCTAACCTAACTTTTTCAGAAAGTTCATGGATCAAATTCTCTTAACACGCTTAACTTAAATGAAAACTGAGCATATGTACAGCTTCAGGGCTATGAATACTACATTTTTTATTCACAAACCTAAGCCTAATGATTCCTAAATAGAGAGATAGGAAGTTGACAAAAACCTATTTCAGTTGAACTCGCGTATGGCAATGTGGAGCTTTTCAATGAGACCTGGGGTGCTTGGGAGCTTGCCTGATCTTCCTCTGACCATCCCCAATGCTTAGTTTACTTTGGATGTGCTTGAACAAGCCTGTAGAAGTCAACCTGCACAAGCTAAAAACAGAAATGGTGAAGCTTGAAAATGGAGTTACAGTTCAAGGCCAATGGTTGGGATAGCTTGGATAGGCTATATGGAATGTGTTTGAACAGGTTTGGGGCAAAATGCACGAGGGGTTTTTGCTATGGAACTCCAAGTGCAGGAACTTCCCTGTTTTTGCAAGAGGAAGGTGATTTGATGTTCAAGAGTGTTTGAGGGATCAAAGGCTCGTGTTTCAGGCCCAATGCAATGTCAAGAACTTGTTTCAAATGCTTGCTAAGCCTGGTTCTAACATATGTGCATGTTTTTTTTTTGTATTTGACAAGTTTCTTGTATTTTAAGAAAAATTAAGCCATGATGCAAGACAGGCCTGTACAGGCTATCTATTAGCTTTCACTTTGTGATCTTGTCCCCCTCAGTTTGTGGATATTGTGTGTTGTTCAAGATCTTGTTCAAGGCTCAAGGATTCTATTTGACATAAAGCAAATTTGACAAAAATGGCAATGTTCCCTTTTTGCTATTTTAGGATTAATCTTTTGTGTAATCCTCCCATGACCAGAAAAAATCCTCAAACCAAAGGATTTGCATTTAATTATTGAGTATGGAAGGATTTTGGGACCTGTAATCAAGTACAAATAAGGCTGATTAGAGTTTGCAACTTGTATCAATATGAAAATGCTATGGATCAAAAGTGAGTTTTTGCCAACTTCAAGCCTTCGATTCTCCCTAACCACAAATGATTTTGGAGTGTTCTTGGACATTTTGGAAAGCTTGTAACATGATATACAATCAATCTTTGAAATGAATTTTGAGATTCCAAGTGGAACTAGGTGAAAAATTGCCATGAAGATGGGTCAAAATCCTGCCTAAACTAGGGTAAAATTTCACTAAGTTAAAAGTTTCATGGACCCTTGTTCCAAAAATAATAACTTGAGATCCAAGATTCTTTTGAGAAAACTTTGTGAATCAAAGTTGTATATTTTATGGAGGACTATAACTTTCATGTTGGAATTTTTGTTTGAATCCAATTTCATCATGGTGAAAATATTGGGCAAAGTTGGGAAAAATTAAGAAAAATTCATAACTTAGAAAAATTCTAAGTTATGAAATTTTTCAATCTTAAACCCTAATTTGCAAAATTGGGTTTCTTGATGAACAAGTTTCATTTTTTGACAGATCTTGATGAAAAATGACCCTTGGCTCTTGATTTTGACCAAAAAGTCAAAGTTTGACTTTTCAGTGTACAGTCAAATTTTGATCAGTTGACTAAAAAATTCATCTGTCAATCCAATGCAATTGAGATCTTTTGAACCTTGTGAATAGGTTAAAATGATGCCATTGAGTCCTTGAATCCATGTTTGAACCCAATTTTCCATTGGCTAGGTGAAAAGTCATAAATTGCCCTTCTGCAGTCAAAACCCTAAAAATGACCATTTTGCCCTTTTGATAATCTGATCAAATTTCTTGAGGAGTTGTAGTCCAAACTTAATCAAAGGGTTCATATGAGCTTAAAATGTTGATGTGGATAAAAAATTATGAGGTTTGACTGTAAATTGGCTACAATTGACTTTTTCCCAATATAGTTGATTTTTAGGTCAACTGTCCAATTGACTGGGCAAAAGTTCGATTCAAGGCTTGAAACTTGGTATGAGAAAACTTATGAGTCCACCATGAAGCATGAAAGTCACATTAAGCATTAGAAGTCCAAAATTCCTTGTGCAAACTCAAACCCTAATTTAGGTCAACAGTGCAAGGAGATGTCTTGAGCAGAGCAAACCCTAGCTTGATCTTGAGTTCAAAGAGTCTTGTAATGAGAAATATTGATAAAATGAGAGGGGAAATTTTGGGGTACAACACAAGGAAATAGTGTTTTATTTTTTGTGTTGGACAGGTTTGGCTTTCTAAGATGCAGGTGATATCTTTTCTTCTTTGCCTTTCCATGATGTAAAGCAATTATGCTTTTTCTGACAATTTCTGAAGGGATTTCCATTTAGGGAAATGATGATACAATAGGGTTTTGTGAGCTAGATCGCTTGCTATTTTTATGAATAATGCTTTGTTGTTTTTGTTGGCTTTGTGCTTTATATGCTATTTTGCATTGTTCTGTTTGGCAGCTTGTGCTGCGTCATTGCAGCCTACTGCTGCATGTTCTACTGTGTTGCTATTTTTTTTTTGCTTGGTGCGCTTGTTTTGGTTTATGTTGCTTGTATAGCAGCTTGCTGCTGCCCTATTTTTTGTGTAGCTGCCTGCTATGTTTGGCAGCCTTGTTGCTGCGTATATCTGTTGTTTTCTTGTGATGCTGCCTTGGGCAGTTTGACTTATTTGCATTTTGTGTTGTCTTTTTCCCTGCTGCATATACTTGTTTGTTGTTGGAAAACCTTGGGCTTTATGCTATTTTTCAGTAGAAAATGTTTGCAAATTTTCTTTTCCCTTTTTGTGAACCAAGGCCCAAACCTTGTGATTTGCAAAATAGGAGAAGATGGATTATTATTAAAAACAAACAACCTTTAAAGCTGATTCTAAATACAAACCCTACTGATGAGCATTCAAACTTGTTTTAGCAATTAATTCTTGAATTTTCACATGCTTGCTAACTTTGCTCTTCTTGTTTCATGAGCGCGAGGATTGGATAGCAAGCGAGGTTGAAAAGCGAAGAAGCCATGGTGAGGTGTGGATGAATTTCTTGAAGATGAAGAAAAAGAAAATTGAAGAAGAAATATTTCTTTTTGTAAACAAAGCATTGTAATTTGTATTTTACTGGAAAGAATCAGAATAAACCTTTGGTCAATTTAAACTGAAACTAGCAGAAATCTTGAATATTGTTTAACTGGAAAGAATCTGAATAAATCTTGGAGCGATTTATCTGAACCAGAGAGAATGTCTTATTGGAACGTATCAGGATAAACTGTGGAGAGGTTTAAACTGAACCAAAAGAGGTCTTGGGTATTCTTTAACTGGGGAGAATCATAATAGATATTTGAGAGATTTATATGAACCAGAGAAAGCGTCTACTAGGAAAGAATCAGGATAAACTGTTGAGAGATTTAAACTGAACTAGCATGGGCCTGGAGACGATCAGAATAAATCAGGAAGCAACTTATCTGAACTAGAGAAGATTTCTATGGGAAAGAATCAGAATAAACCATTGAGAGATTTAAAATGAACCAACAGGGGTCTGGATAAGAATCAGAATAAATCTTGAGGCGACTTATCTGAACCATAGAAGATATTTGCGGGAAAGAGTCAGAATAAACCATTGAGGTTTAAAACCGAACCAGCAGGGGTCTGGAAAAGAATCAGAATAAATCTTGGAGCGACTTATCTGAACCAGAGAAGATGTATGCGGGGAAGAATCAGGATAAACCATTGAAAGATTTAAACTGAATCAGCAGAGACCTGAAGGGGAGTATTTGTCATGTAGATAGTCAATTTAGTCTTGTTTCGAGAATTGATCTACGATTGATTTGTTCATAAATATTTGTCTTGTCTCGTTGAAAATTTAATAATAATTTTCTATTGATTAATCTGTCCTGAAAAAGGTAAAGAGTTAGTTGTATGTAATGCCATGATGCATGAAATGCATAGTGCAATAAGATTGCGATATATGGATCTGTGTCATTGATGTTTATGATGTATGAATGTAATGTATGCGCATGTAAGTTGTTCTGCTGCAGTGTTGTTGGATTAGGGAAAATAAATCCCTGACTACTGCTGGGGATGTGGATTGTAAGTCTTCATATTTTGTTGAAATTGAAGTGTTGATGGATGGGTTTCCATAATTAGAGAAATAAACTCTGATGGGGAAGGGAAACACCATGCATTCCTAAGAAACTGGGCGACTTTCACTGGGGAATCTTTAGAGCGGTAACTGGAAGTTTTGCTCCGTCGGGGATGTGAGAGCACCTGATAGCATTAGGATGCATATTGGAGATACGTTAGTGATCCTGTAGTAGGATGTCCTTTCTTTCGCTCTTGCTGGAAAAAGTACCTGTGAGGATTTTATGGAATGGCCTATATATATTATCCTATATCTTAAAGCCATTAGTAATTGCCTTTCTGTTCCCCCGTTTTTTGCGCTCATTTGTAAACAGTAATCACATTCAAATGCACATGTTCAAAAATAATCATTGGACGTTTTTGCAAACAAATCAGGAAAATAAAAGAAAAATAGATAGTTTTGCACTTTTAAAGGAATATCTTTGTATTAACTTGATTCAGTATTTTTGTACAAAGAGACGAACATCCTAGTAAGGGAATGTCGTCGTAGAAAATGAAAATTGATACAAAGAAAAGATAGCTATGTGAAATAATCCCATGGGGTTCCACTTGCTGCTTTGTCCGAAGCTGATTGGATTGATTAGAAACATTTGAGTTTGTTAGTCGATACTAAAGGTTGTCTGTAAGGTGATCCAACGAGACATAGTCATATGCTTTCAATCCCTAACTTTTGCCTGGACCGCCCTTTCGGGTTTTCAGTCCACCAGGATACCCTTTTTTTCCCAACCCGCCCTTTCACGTTTTCAGCTTGCCGGGTGTACGGATTTTTTTTGTATTTTATCCCTAATTTTGTCCCGAACCCTTTTGGTTCGTCGGGATGCCCTAATTTTTTCCTACGTCAGTCGACCTAGCGGGTCTTTATTCATGTGTAGTATCTTTTAACTATGTCCGTGTTTACAGGGTGCGGAAGATCATCTCCATCCATAGTGGTTAAGATCATTGCTCCACCAGAGAATATGTTTTCGATCATAAATGGTCCTTCGTATGTAGGAGTCCATTTGCCCTTGGGATCACCTTGTGGCAATATGGTACACTTGATTACCAAGTCACCAACCCGATATACCTGACGTATGACCTTCTTGTTAAAAGCTTTGATCATGCGTTTTTGGTACATCTGACCATGTCAGACAGCTGTAAGCCTCTTCTCATCAATCAAGTTCAACTGGTCAAGTCGAGTTTGAATCCATTCATCTTCATTCAACCCTGCATATTTTATGATTCTCAGAGAAGGTATTTGGAATTCAATTGGTAGGACATCTTCCATACCGTACACCAAAGAGAAAGGGTTTGCCCCTGTTGACGTGCGTACCGTGGTACGGTAACCATAGAGAGAAAATGGTAACATTTCATGCCAGTCCTTGTAGGTCACTGTCATTTTTTGTATGATATTCTTGATGTTTTTAATTACGACTTCTACAGAGCCATTTATCTTCGGCCGGTAAGGAGAAGAGTTATGGTGCTGGAACTTGAATTGCACGCATAGTGCAGTAATCATAGTATTGTTGAGATTGGTACCATTATTTGTGATGATTCTCTCTAGGATACCGTACCGACAGATAAGGTTCTGTTTGATGAATCGGGCCATAATGTTATTGGTAACAGAAGCAAATGAAGCTGCCTTGACCCACTTTGTAAAGTAATCAATGACAACCAAGATGAGACGGTGTCCATTAGAAGCTGTGGGTTTGATCTCTCCAATCATGTCAATGCCCCACATTGCGAAGGGCCAAGGAGCAGTCAAGACGTTTAGGGGAACCAGAGGCACATGTACTTTTTCAGCATAGATCTGGCACTTGTGACAAGTTCGTGAATGTTGATAACAATCCGCTTCAATGGTGGACCAGTAGTATCCTTCCTGTACGATCTTTTTAGCCATCGTGTGTCCACTAGAATGATTTCCAAAGGTACCTTCATGCAAATCAGCCATGATCTTTTCTGCCTCACTCTCGTCTATGTAACGAAGCAAAGTAGAGTTGTGGTTCCATTTATAGAGGATTCTATTACCGAGGAAGAATTTAGCAGAAAATCTTCTCAAGAACTTCTTATCATTGACTGAAGCTCCCTCCGGATACTCTTGGTCCTCGAGATACCTCTTAATTTTGTGGAACCAAGGCTTGTCCACTACTTCTCCAGTATTGATCTCGTGACAGTAAGCTGGTTCATTCATCCGCTCAATGGTGATCTGGGGAGCCTCGTTATCCCACCTGATTTTAAACATGGATGACATAGTGGCTAGCGCGTCCGCTAGTTGATTTTCCTCTCATGGAAAATGCTCAAAGGTAATTTCCTCAAAATGTGGGATTAATGTCAACACGTGTTCTTTGTAAGGGATGAGATTAGGGTGCTTCGTGTCTCATTCTCCTTTGATTTGACTGACGACTAAGGCAGAATCTACAAATACCTTTAAGGACTTGATTCCCAAATCTATTGCAGCTTTGAGACTCATAATACACGCTTCATATTCTGCCATATTATTGGTACAGTTGAAACAAAGTCTTGCAGTGAAGGAAGTATGACATCCTTCAGGGGATATGACCACATCGCCTATGCCATTGTCGAGCGCGTTGGAAGCTCCGTCAAAAACCAAGGTCCATCGGGATCCTTGTTCAGGTCCATCATATGGTCTGAGTTCTTCACAATTGTTTACTAATATGATGTCTTCATCTGGGAACTCGAATTTCATGGACTGGTAGTCATCCACAGCCTAATGAGCAATGTGATCGGCTAGAACACTACCCTTTATTGCTTTTTGGGTAGTGTATTGTATGTCGTATTCAGTCATGATCATCTTCCATCTTTCTATTCTTCCAGAGAGGGAGGGCTTCTCGAATATGTATTTAATTGGATCCATCTTGGATATCAATAAGGTAGTATGGGTCAACATATACTTTCTTAGTCGGCGAGCAGCCCATGCCAGAGCGCAACAAGTTTTCTCGAGTAGTGAATATTTGGTTTCACAGTCGGTAAACTTTTTGCTCATGTAGTATATTGCATGCTCTTTTCGGCCAGACTCATCATGCTTCCCCAACACATACCCCATTGAATTTTCCAAGACATTTAGATACATGATCAAAGGTCTTCCCTCGACTGGCGGAATTAAAACAGGAGGCTCTTGAAGGTACTCTTTGATCTTGTCGAAGGCAGCCTGACAGTTGTCGTTCCAATCCAACACTTGATCTTTCTTCAGTAATTTGAAGATTGGTTCACAAGTAGCGGTTAGGTGAGAAATGAACCTGGAGATGTAGTTTAGCTTTCCTAAGAATCCTCTGACTTCCTTTTCGGTGCGAGGAGCAGACATTTCTTGCATTGCTTTTACCTTTGCAGGGTCTACTTCGATACCTTTACTGCTGACAATGAAGCCTAGGAGTTTACCGGACCTCACTCCAAATGTACATTTACTCGGGCTCAACCTTAGTTTGTATATCTTCAGTATTTCAAACAGTTTCTGCAAATGGTCAAGTTGTTCCTCTTTAGTTTGAGATCTGGATATCATGTCATCCACGTATACCTCTATCTCATGATGGATCATATCGTAAAGCAAAGCTACCATGGCACGCTGATAAGTTGCCCCAGCGTTCTTAAACCTGAATGGCATAACTTTGTAATAGAACGTGCCCCACTGTGTGACGAAGGTCATTTTCTCCATGTCCTCGGGTGCCATTTTGATTTGATTGTACCCGGAGAAACCATCCATGAAGGAGAATACTTTATGTTGTGCGGTGTTGTCAACCAGAATATCGATATGGGGAAGCGGGAAATCATCCTTAGGGCTTTCCCTATTCAAGTCTCCGTAATCCACACACATGCGTACTTTATCGTCCTTTTTAGGCACTGGAACAACATTGGCGACCCCTTATGAATAGGAGGTGACGACTAAGAATCTGACATTGAATTGTTTCATGACTTCAGTCTTGATCTTCTCTGACATTTCTGGCCGTATGCAACGGAATTTCTGTTTTAACAGAGGGAAGTCTTCTTTTGTCGGCAGACGATGGACCACGATATTAGCGTCAAGTCCTAGCATGTGTTCGTATGACCAGGAAAAGACCTCAACATAGTCATGTAGTAACTGGGTTAAGCGCTTCTTGACACTAGATTCCAGATTGGCACCTACCTTGAATTCTTTCTTGTCCTCTTCGGTACCTAAGTTAACTGTGTGAAACGACTCTTCGTGGGGTTGTATGGTCCTTTCCTCCCATTGTAGTAACCTGGCTAATTCCCTTGGCACCTCACAATCTTCCTCACCTTCGTCTTCGGCTTGGTAGATCAGATATTCAAAGTCACAATAGGCCATAGCAGAATCATTACCCATGGGATCCTGAGTGGATGTGGATATGCATTTTGATATGTGAGTGTGTGTAAGAGCATAACTATCTTTTAAAAAATAAAAATGTAGAAAAATAAGAACAAAGAGCGTAAAATTTGCATGCAAAAAAGTCCATGATTTATTGATGACATATGAAAATGAAGTAACAACCCTAAAAAATGGACCGTTGTGCCTCGGGTAAGACACAAGGTTTTAAAGTCTAAATTGTTTAATTATTACAAGTCCGACAAAAATTTAAAGACAATTACTATTGGATAAAATTAATAGGGAAAAATTCTTTGGCTTCCCAGTTGTTAGGTCCTCCGCTGATAGTTGGAAAAAGCCATTCTTCCAGGTCACAGTTGTCATCACTATCTTCCACTGTGTTGACTCCATGGTTGCTGATCTGCAAAGGTGGTCCCCCAGAACGAGCACGACGAACAACTTTCTGGGCTACTGAAGTAAAACCCAAACCAAATTTTTCATATTTGTAGGGAATATCCGAAAGTTATACGCAAATGGTACACCCACCTTCTTCGACTACTGCCTTGGCATCTTTTAGAGTAGCCATCTTCAGTGGAGGTCTGGTAATCTTCGGGACTTTGGAAACAGTCTTGGTTTCCACAACTCCTTGTGGGACCTCCTCGAAATGCTGACATGGAGTTTAGATGAATTCACCATCCATTTCCACATACCTGAAGGAGTTCAGGTGACTGGCCATATATTCCTCCTCTCCATGGACAGTGATGATTTTTCCCTTGACTGGGTACTTCAACATCTGATGTAATTTAGAGGTGACGGCATCGGTGTCATGAATCCAAGGTCGGCCCAAGAAACAGGAATAGGAAAAGCGAATATCCATCACATAAAAAGTTGAATCGAAGGTCTGAGTTCCAACTTTGATGGGGATGTCCACCTCCCCATGCACCATTCTCTTCGAACCATCGGAGGCCCTTACCACTATATTGCTTGGTTTTAAAGTCATAACTTTACTGTCTAGTCTATCCAGAGCCTTCTTAGGAAGCACATTCAATGATGAACCAGTATCTACCAAGACATGGGCCAAGTTAGTGCCACTGCATTCGACAGAGACATGCAACGCCTCATTGTGTTTCCTCCCTCTAGGTGTCAAATCAGCATCAGAAAAGCCCAAACTGTTATTATCTATCAAACTAAACATACAATCTTCGAATTGGTCAGCAGAGGTTTCCTGTGGCATATGGGCAGTTTAAAAAAATTTCACCAAGGCCTTCGAATGAGCTTTGTAGCACAATAGTAGAGATAGCATAGAAATCTTTGAAGAGGTCTTCCCTAGCTGTTCGACTACATTGTAGTCGCTTCTCTTTATGATTTTCAAAATTTCTTCCGTCTCTTTCTTGGAAGCCTCTAGGATAGATACTGACTGCACCTTCATTCGGACATGCTCAACCAAAATGTCTTTGCCCTGAGTCTCGGTCGACTCGGTGATAGGGGTGTCAGCAGGGGTAATCATAGGAATTGTAGTAGTAATATCATCAGGAACAAAAGCAGGGATGATCGCAGGACCATTAACAGCTTTTGAAGGAGAAATCTCAGGGGAGAACACTCTTCCACTTCTGGTTATTTTGCTGGTTCCCACAATGTTGCCAATGTCGGGGTCAGCCTTCTCAAAAACCGGGTCTTCGACAGCCAGCCATTCTTGCTTGACGCCGTGGTAGTAGATGTCACCCCCATAGTTCCAGGGAACAGTTTTGTCTGAGGAGTACGGGATTGGCCCTGGCATAATAATTATCAGTGGAGTCATCTTCGGAACAAATGTAATCTTAACGGGTCTTTTGGTGGAGACCCTGGGAGGATTGGCGGAAATGCTTATTATTGAAACATCCTTGTAAGAAATGGTTGGAACAAGAGTCTTTTCAAACAAAATCTCTTTGTCATCCATTAGGCACTGGACACTTGCCTTCAATAAATGACAACCAGTCGGTAGAGATAAACAGAGGTGGCAGCCTTCGCCATAGCCCGAAAATAAAGTATCCTTCAACAGGTTCCTTTTGACGGTTAGGAGGGGAGTAACAAGTTCATCAACAACAGTAACAAACACATCATCTTCAACAGCGTTGACACCACGTCCGTACTTGGGCTTAGGAGCGGTGATAACATTTGGGATCACAGGAGCGTCAAATTCAATTTTCTCTACCTCGAGAAGGTATTTCACCTTGTTTTTCAAAGCCCAATAGTCGTTTATATCATGACCTGGAATTTCTGAATGGTAAGCACAACGAGCATTTGGGTTATAACGGGGAGAGGCAGTATTTGGATTCTTCGGAGCTTCCCGCAAGGTTACCAGATTAGATTTCAACAAATGCGGAAAGACTTGAGAAATATCATATTTATCCGGGTAAACTGTCTTACTGACCTTTCTGTTCTAGAATGTTTGTTCCTTTGTTGAGTAGGTGCCAGTTTAGAGATCATGATAACCCCTACCGCTGAACAACGTTCAGTTCTGTCCTGATTCATATGGTCATATGCAACACTGACTTCCTTCTTTCCAGTAAAGGGATTCTTTATCGCGCTCGAGGATGCATCTCTTTGAATTTTGCCTCTTTTTATACCCACTTATACCCGTTCACCGGTCATGATTAATTCAGTAAACCCGACCGAGGAGCTTCCAATCAAGTGTTTGAAGAATGGACCAGATAGTGTGCCTAAGAACATATCCACCAATTCTCTGTCAGATAGAGGCGGTTGGACCCTTCCCGCGAGATCTCACCATTTTTGAGCATAGGTTTTGAAAACTTCACCTGTACCCATAGACATGCCTTGCAATTGTGTCTGTGTTGGAGCTAAGTCATCATTATACTAGTATTGCTTGTAAAAAGCGGTCGCCAAATCGTCCCAATTGCGGATGTTAGTCCCTTCTAACTGGTAGAACCAATCCAACTGCGTCCCTGACAAGCTTTCTTGGAAGAAATGCACCCATAGATTCCTATCTGCAGTATGGGGTTGAATTTTCCTGACGTATGATCTCAAATGCAGCTTTGGATAAGAGACACCGTCATATTTAGCAAAAGTGTGGACCTTGAATTTTTGCGGTATGAAAACCCCTGAGACAAGTCCTAGCTCCTCAAAATCCAACCCGGGTACCTTCAGGATCTCCATATCATTAAGGAGATCTTCCAACTGTTTGTATTTTTCATCAGCTAGAGGATAATGCTCTTCAGAGTAGTCAACCTCTTCTCCCCCTTCAGATTCTGGAGGGTTAGTCACTTCCTTGTTTTTACCTTATTGATTATCCCTTTCACCTGATGATGTTGCGAAGTTTAGAGTCCGTCTGGCTGGTCCTTTGAACCTTCTTCCTAGATTCAAAACATCGGTTGATTTCTTCGCTTTGTTCTTCTTTTCTTTGATCAGTAGAGTTTTCAACTCATCTTGTCCTTTTGCCAGAGTCAAGAAGAACATTTGTTAAAACAGGGCGTTCTGCGCTTGGAGATCTTTTACTGTCTGCTCAATATCCATCTCACTGAAATAAACAGTAGAAAGATAAGGAGACCTGTTGTAAGAAACCTGTTTGTGTTATGATGAATGAAGATGCATATTCAAATGATTTCAAGGAAATTAGAGATTTAAATTTTCTTTAGACAAAAAAGGAACACACGTTATATTTATAAATCCAAGTTCGAGTACATCATGCCTCTTTGGGCTTAAAATGAAAGAAATAAAATAAAAAAACTCCTAAGACAAAAAAGTTGAACGCATCCTCTTTGGTGCGATGTAGGCGTTCAGACTCCGCTCTTCATGAAGCTGCTTGGTGAGTTCCATAACTTTCTTCTCGCTGGCGTAGAATTGGGCCTCGAAAGTGTCTCGCTCTTCCTTAAGCTGTATCCAATCCCTTTGTAAGTCTTCAAGAGAGGTGGGCATGTTAGGATGAATTACAATTCATGGGATATCTCCTTCAACAACATGCTCTATGATAACTGGGAGGATGGAGGGGTAAGGCATTGCGAGACTCTGAGCACGAACTCGTACCCACCTAAGGTAAGGCTCAAGGGGAATGGAATTCTTGTGCCCCAATGTCCTACTGTCCACCTTGCTTACCATCCTCCAGGCTCGTATGAACCTCTAACGATAGTCTTGATTGTCACTTTCATAGTCGAACACTACACCTTGGATGAGCGCGTCATGTGGACCATCTCTTCGTGCGTACCCAAACTGTCGCAGAGCTAAACTAGGGTTATAAGTGATGCCTCCCCTAATGCTAAGCAAAGGAACATTAGGGAATTCCCCATAATGATCAATGATAGTAATATCCTCTAAGGATCGAGAACACCAGTAGATATTTGAATGCCTGAGTAACATCAGCCTGTTGGACTACCTCAAACCTTTCTCATTCTTCACAATGGATCGGGGAAGATGCGAAACAAACCATTTAGCCAACAGAGGAGTACAACAGATGAGGGTTCCTCTTCCCCTCATGGTGCGAGTGTGGAGAGAATACAAGATATCTCCCAACAAATTAGGCACCAAATTATGAGATAAAAAGATTTTGACAGCATTCACATCTATAAGTTGGTCAGGATTTGGAAATAGTACCAACCCATAGATGAGAAGAGCCAAAATTTATTCGAAAGCTTGTAAATCCAGGTTGTTCCAAGAGTCTTGAGATTTTTCCAGTAAGAACTTGGATAAGAACCCTTTGACACCACTTCTTGTTTCCCAATTAGCTGTGACGTCAGATTGTTGCAAGTGTAAAGCTCGGGCAACCTCTTCAGGGCTTGGATCTCTTTCGGTACCATTGAAAGGTAGTTGGTCGAGGATAGGAATTCCCAAGAGCTGAGAGAACTCTTCCATAGTTGGTACAAGCTGGTAATCGGTGAAGGTAAAGCAATGATGCAACGGGTCAAAGAACTGGAAAAGCACCTTCATCATATCTTCATCAAAGCTCGAGGTAACAAAGTTGAGAAGTCGTCCATGTCTTTTGGTGAACAGAGAATTCTCAGGGACCCTTGATGCTAAATCCTTGAGCTGAAAAGGTACTCGTACAAGGTTGACTTGGATTGTGTTCCTGCGAGTGGGAGTCATATCCTACAAAACTGAATAAAGATGAATCTCAAAATCCTTGAAATGTTTAGTCTAAAATGCTATGGTATGATTGCATGATGTTATGTACAAGCATATGCATAAGTTAAATCAAACAAATCCTTAGGTTTAGGCTTGCATGAGGTTTTATAAGTAAGTACCCTCTTGAAGTTTAGTTGGCTCAACCTGTCCTAGTAATAGTAACGAGGTTCTAAGGGATCTCAATATCACTTATTTGTCTTCTCGGGAATTGTTTCAGCGTGAGCCTCTTTCACGGCGACCGAAATATCCCAAAAATCCAAACTTCAATGAGTGTAGTATCGAGTATCTACCAACTTCGGACTGCACCAAAGTCGGTCATCTCACTACGTCCTAATGGCCAAGTTAGTCAAGTAAAGGTTCTAAAAGTCAGTTAGTGCTTCATGATATCACTCAGCGGCCCCGTATTCTCCTTGAATACTCAAGGGCTACCGGTACCCACAAATATGTCACGCTAACGTAGTTATTGCTTAGACCATGTCGGTATACCCCATACAGTTTCCACAATGTATTTCTACTTACCTATAAGGTATCCCAAATCTGGGTAGAGGATTTAAGCCCAAACAAAGAACCAAAATGTAAAGCATACAAGTAAAACAAAGAAAGCAAGTAAAGGTGATCTAGCCCTAAGGTAACCCCGCTTTTAAATTTAATTCCCCAGTAGAGTCGCCAGTTCTTTAACGCGGTGGGATAAATGACTTGGGTATTTTGCGTTTGATCGCAATTGTGCAGATAGCAAGAGTCACAACTTTTCTTTTATCCAATAAGGAAAGACTGAAAAGAACAGGAAAGACCTTTGAGATTATTTCTTGAGTTCGGTGGGTAGATTATGAAAAGGGAAGGTATTATCACCCTTTTCATCCGTAGTCATCTACGGGCTCTTAGTTTCTTTCTAGATCACTTGCTTTTGTTTGAAAATGTGCTTGTGGTGTGGGTTTTGAAAATATTTTGAAAATGTCTTTGTAATGGTTCTAGTTTCTATAAGAACGCGTACAAAGTGTTGTTTTGAAAATAGTTCAAAGAGGTCATTGTAGAATGTGTTTTTTGAAAGTGATTTTAAAAAAGGTGTCTTTGTAATGGTTCTCGTTTCTATAAGAACGCGTACAAAGAGTTTTATCTTTTGAAAATATTTTAAATGAAAGTGTTGGTGTATAAAATGTTTTTTGTTGTGACCAAGAGAGCAACTAGGAGCAACCTACCTACTCAAAAGGTCTTAAATGTTCTTTTCATCCTGCTTTAGATGTTGCTATCTTACCATTGATTTGATAAGAAGCCCCATCATTGGATGTGAAGGGACGGACGCGGGTCAATCGTACAGTCATAGAAGGCAACTTGTGAGACGCTTTAGCAATTTTTGTAAGGGACTAGATTGTTTTACCGAAGGCAACATCGAGGCACATCGAGAGACTATGATATTTTTTATCGAAGGGTCTTTGCTAAAGCGTCCCATATTCGAGGGACATGACTGTTTTTCCGAGGCAACAAGCGAGGTTACCCTAGAGGTGCACATGTGAAAGTGTGTTTGATTCAAGTTAATTTGTCTTTGATTAGGTTATCTAAGGATTGATTTTATATTTTATCATACATACCTAATTACTATACAATATAAGGAAAACATTAAATTGTAGAAATTAAAATTCTACGCTATTACAGAGCTTTCCAGAATGGGGGTTCAAATTTACAAATGGGGATGGATTGACACGATTAAGAACCAAAATAGGAAATCAATACAACCAAATCGAATCGAACAATTAATTAAAACTACAACAATCTATGAAGTAAAAATTAATTAACAAAGTATAAAATTCTAAGTATTTTGTTCTTGTGAATTTTAAAAAAGAAAATAAAGATCTATGCCATTATTATTTGAATTTTATTGTGTACAAATAAAATATTTAAAAAAAAAAGGTTTTTTGGACTATATATAAAAATGTTGACAAAATCATTTACAAAGTCTAAGCTAACAAAATATTTGAAGTTATATATTTTCATTTAAAAGCTAGACCTAAACTAATATTTATTGTCAAATTAAGGAAATTGAGAAATAAACTAAATGAACTAAAAAAACAAAATAAAGAAACCCAACAGGGGTTGAACCCGGGTTCTCCTGATTGTGAACAATGATGCCTTGCCAACTGAGTTGTGTTTTCTATTTGTTAGATCTATGATTTAATTAAAATATAAGGTTAAAGCTGTTGAAGAAATTGGGCCAACAAGCCCAATGGGCTGACCCGACTGGGACAAGAGAAAGAAGGGTTTTGCTTGTAACCCTAAAAATTCTTTGGGCACGCCGCTGGCATTTTTGGGAAAAGAAATTGGGTTTAATTGTTATCATTTACAATAAAATGATTAATAGGGAAAATTGAAACAAAAACACAATGATTCTCTCACTCTCACAGATTACTGTGATCTTCCTCTTGTTTTTGTGTTCATTTCCAACAACAAGCCAAGCCCGCTCATTCCGCCATTCCATACCCCGTACTCACAACCTATTTTGCCACAACAAAAAGAAAATTTTTCCCCAAACCCATTTCTTCTATAACTCTCCCTCACAAATAGATCCTTGATATATAACCCAGGCTTCCCCAAAAAAAGTTAAATATTTTGGGAAAAAACAACACAAACCCAACAACGAAAACTTTGTTTCCATGCCGAGTTCTGAAACCTTCTTTCACCGGTTCATCGATTGGGAGGTCTAAGTTCACGACTTTGGTTAAAGGTTTATAACAAGGGTCTTTGTTGAATTGGGTATCGATGAAAGGGTTTTGAGAGACTTCAAGGATTAAAGGCGTGAAAGAGTGGAAAGGTTTATTGTCGCGAGAGAAGAGGGTAAAGAGGTATGTTATTTATCTATGTTAAACAATTTTTACTATATTATATTTTTTCCTGTTTATTTGACTATAACAAAAAAGCATGCAGACAGATTTAATACTTATGAATGCAGAGAGATGTGGAGATTTACCATCCAGATCTGCTTCCAAGAAAAATGTGTGCTTCTGTGGGTACTGTCTTCACGACTTTTTCCTTGACAAGGAAGCTGATTCTTGACTCTTTGTTATAATTTCTATATTCCTGAGTAGAAATTTCTTCTGAAGGGTGTAGTTTTAAGAAAATGATGAATAGAAACAAGGGTTTTCTGATGTCTTCTTAATCTTTAGAACAAAAATGTTTCAGATTTTTGCTTGGTTGCCTCACCCTCTCCTTTTCTGCTTATGTTGGCTGTGTATATTATAATCTCTCTTCTTTCGATTTGCTGGATATTATGCTGTTGGGTTTTTTCGCTGGTTCTGTTATCTTTTGTTAGGTTTTCTAACTTGGTTTTTATGCTATAAAATGTCCCTCCTTTTGGTTTGCTGGCCGCCCTCGTCAATGAAACATTGGTGGTTATTATAGAGATATCAGGGTGGAAATTAGGGGGAAAATTGGTGAAGTTTTGAACATATTTGGATGTGTTTTTTCTAGATTTCTTGATGCAGGTTCTGTTTTTATCATTTGTGTGCAATGTTGACATGTTTTGGAGGGGAGTGGACAATAAGAATAGGGACAAGTAAATAGTGTTTTTTTTTCTTGTGTTGGACAGGTTTGGCTTTCTAAGATGCAGGTGATATCTTTTCCTCTTTTCCTTTCCATGATGTAAAGCAATTGTGCTTTTTCTGACAATATCTGAAGGGTTTGCCATTTAGGGAAATGATGATACAATATGGTTTTGTGAGTTATCTAGCTTGCTGTTTTTATGAATAATTCTTTGTTGTTTTTGTTGGTTTTACGCTTTACATGCTATTTTGCATTGTTCTGTTTGGCAGCTTGTGCTGCATCATTATAGCCTACTGCTGCATGTTCTGCTGTGTTGCTATTTTGTTTTTTTTTGCTTGTTGCGCTTGTTTTGGTTGCCCTGTTTTTTGTGTTGCTGCCTGCTATGTTTGGCAGCCTTGCTGCTGCGTATATCTGCTGTTTTTTTGTGATGCTGCCTTGGGTAGTTCGACTTGTTTGCATTTTTCCCTGCTGCGTATACTTGTTTGCTGTTGGACAGCCTTGGGCTTTATGCTACTTTGCAGTAGAAAATGTTTTCAAAATTTCTTTTCCCTTTTTGTGAACCAAGGCCCAAACCTTGTGATTTGCAAAATAGGAGAAGATGGATTATGATTAAAAACAAACAACCTTTAAATCTGATTCCAAATACAAACCCTAATGATGAGCATTCAAACTTGTTTTAGTAATTAATTCTTTAATTTTCACATGCTTGATAACTTTTCTCTTCTTGTTTCATGAGCGCGAGGGTTGGATGGCAAGCGAGGTTGAAAAGCGAAGAAGCCATGGCGAGGTGTGGATGAATTTCTTGAAGATTAAGCAAAAGAAAATTGAAGAAGCAATATTTCTTTTTCTAAACAAACCATTGTAATTTGTATTTTACTTGTAATGTAATGAGCACAAAACTTGAGTAAATTTGTGAATGATGAATTTGTTATACGGAAATTAGACAAATTTTGGATATTGTTTGAACTTTGAGATTCTCAATTTAATGGTTTGAATGATACACCTTTATTTTGTAATTTGAACTTCAAGAAATCACAAATGACTTTTGTAACTTGTATTTCAAGTAAACCATGTGCCTTGTCTTTCAAACTCCAATCAAATTCCTGAACAAAATAAATGCTTACGAATTCAATTCCACTTGGTTAACTCGAACCCAAAACAATGGTCATTTAAATGAAAATGTTAATCTTCACATCATGTCAAAATCTAACTTGCACTCTCAAATAAGAAACTTAACTCGAATGTCTAAACCACAAGTAATTTGTAGCTGAAACAACAAAAACATGCCTTGACTATCATGAAACTTTCAACCTTATTTATTATGCCCAAATTCCGCATTCGTCAACTTAAACTTCAAACTCTCGACTCAGTGACTTAGAGATCTTAAGAAGAAAACTTGAAATGCAAGGAGATGAAATCCTTGACCAAATGCTCTAAACTTTAAGTTATCTTTGAGGCAGGATAAAGACACATCTTCACAAAAACCAAGGATCCAAAACCCTAACATCTTGAATAACAAATAGGGAAATAAACCCTAACTGCTGATTAAATGCCTATGAGGGAAATCTATTTGATCAAACCCTAAGCCATTTTGAGTATTTGAGAAACCCTAGGATATCATCTTGAATGAAAAATGGGAGGGAAAATTTTGGGGTACAACAAGGAGGCATTACTTACAACCCTTCCTTGGCTCTATGTCAGTTTGGTTACGCTCAAAGAGATGGTCCTCATGATGCACTTATCCAGGGTATTATGTTCGATTATGAAAGTGATCTTCAAGGTTACTATTGGAGGTTTATACGTGCTTAGGGCATGGTAAGCAAGATTGATAGTAAGGCTTTAGGGCATAAGACTTCCATCCCTCTGGGGCCTTATCTCAAATGGCTATGTTCTCACGCTCAAAACCTGATGATGCCATATCCAACTATCTTACCAATGATCATGGAGCTTATTGTTGAAGGAGATGTTTCTCGCACCCTCCTCTATCCAAGCATGCCTACTAATACTGAAGAGTTGTAGAAGTCCTAGATTCATCTCAAAGAAGAATGTGACATGTTTGAGGCTCAATTCTATACAAGTGAGGAGAAAGTGTTGGAGCTCACAAAGAAACTTCACAAGGAGCAGAGAATTGATGCATACATCAACATAAAGAGAAATCTTCTGTGGGAGACTTGAGTCTTAGGTTTTAGGAGTTTACTTTTTGTCTCTTTGAGACCTTATTGATTTCCTTGTAAGCCTGAAAGACAATCGTAATTTGAACTTTGCTAATAAAATATTTGTTTTTGTTTCCTCTTAGTGAGCAAGCTTAAATATCCTGAAGTCCTTGAAAACATTTGCATTTACATATCATGAATCACTTCATAACAGGTTTTTCATACAGGTTTCTCATTTTCTTACTGTTTATTTCAGCAGAAAAATGGCCCTCAAACAAACTGTTAAGGATCTCCAGGCTCAACATGCACAATTCCAAGAAACTCTCATGAATATGGCACAATGACAAAAAGAGCTGTTGACGCTCGTCGTCGAGAAAAAGAAGACCAAGAAGCTGGCTGTTGTCCTCAATATGGGGAGAAGGTTCAAGGGTCCTGCTCAACCAATCCAAGTTGAATATGTCTCCTCTAAAGAAGATGACAACCATGATGAAGATGGTAGAAGCATCAAGAATGAAGTCATGAACAATCTAGGTTATGAGTATACTCCTGAAGATGAAGACTTTTCGGACGAACAGTATCCCCCTGCGGATGACAAATATAAGCACTTGGTTGACAGACTCAAGGCTATGGAGATCTAGAAGGTGCCTGGATTAGATTTTGGTAAACTAGCTCTGGTTTTAGGGGTGGTCATCACACCTAAGTTCAAGGTCCCTATCTTTGCTAAGTATGATGGGTTATCTTGTCCTAAAATCCATTTAAGGTCGTATGTTTGGAAAATACAACCTCATACTGCTGACCAGAAGTTATGGGTCCATTTCTTCCGAGAACGTTTTGTTGGCACTCAACTGGAATGGTTCTATCTGCTAGAGGGAACCAATATGCACACATGGGAAGACTTGGCTGCTGATTTCTATAAGCAGTACTAATACAATGCTGACATGGCACCGACTCGAGCGTAACTGCAAAATATGTCCATGGGATCGAATGAAGGGTTCAAGGAATACGCACATAAATGGAAGGACTTAGATGGAAGGGTGCAACCTCCCTTGACTGATTTGGAAATGGTGGATATGTTCATGGGCACTCTGGTAGTCCCGTTCTTTAAACTATTGATTAGAAGCTCGTCGTCTGGTTTTACAGAGATGATTTTGACAAGGGAAATAATTGAAAGTGGTATCAAGAGCGGGAAGATCCCGATGGCTACACCTTCGAATGCTGTGAAGAAGCTATTTGGAGGTAAAAAGGAATTCAGTGTTGTTTATGTCCACAAGAGTCGTAGTAAAAGTAACCGCCATCAGTCTGTAGGAGCGGTGTTAATTTCCAATCTAGTGCCTGTTCAACAACAACAACAAGGTAATCGACGAAGGCTAGATGCTTCTCTGAGGCAGTTTACCAAAATTAGCATGCCTTTATCTCAGGCATTACAACATTTGCTGAAGGCTGAACTCATTTCACTGCGGGATCCTCCTTAGAATCCCAATACATTCTCTCAAAAATATAATCCAAATGCAAGGTGTGCTTATCATTCAAACAGTCTTGGTCGTGACACCAACAATTACGGGGCTCTAAAGAGAAAGATTCAGGACATGATCGATAATAAAGAAATTAAGTTTGATCCTATAGAGACTCCAAATATGATCACCACACCTATGCCCAAGCACGACAAGGGCATAAGTGCTATTGAAGATGTGCTATACATTACCTCTGTAAATGATGTGGTTACTCCTCTCTCTACAATTAAGAAGAATTTATTACAATCTGGTTTATTTCCAGGTTATGTTGAAGAATGTTATTGTTGTGCGGTTCAACCCAACAGCTGATGGGTTACTGAAGGAAGGCGTTCAACGCCTGATGGATGAACATATTATCCTAATTTTCTGTTATCTCTGGTACTCCTTCCAGGATCCATTTCAAAGGTCCTATAAGGATTACCACCAATCCTAAACCTGCTCCTTTGGTTATTACAACACTCGGCTCTATCCCATACTCCTCGGAGAAGGCTACTCCACGGAATTATGGGTCTGACATCTATTACTATGGCGTTAAGCAAGAGTTGTCTGATGAAGATGATAAAGAAACAGATCCAAGTATTGTCAATATTGCGGGCACCAGTAAAATTACAAGAAACATAAGGATTTTCTCACTGGAAATCCCTCCACCTTCTCAGGTAACGGTTACCAAGACAACTGTGAGGCTCGGGTAAAGAGCCATTGATATAGTCTACCTAGACGGAGGTGCCAAAATAAGTTATGGTCAACGATACCTAGGGACAGGATTTGAAGAGGTTTTAAAAATCATTCGCATAAGTGATTATAAAATTGTGGAACAGTTGGGGAAAACCATATCCAAAATCTCCATGTTATCTTTGCTACTGTGTTCTGAAGCCCATGTGAAGGCTTTAATAAAGTTCTTGAAGACTTCCCATGTGCCACAAGAAATTTCGGCTGATCAATTTGGAAGCTACGTGGCTAGTCTGACAACTGATAATGGTTTGGGTTTCTCCGATGCTGACTTGACTCTGGAGGGGAGAAATCATAATAAGGCCATGTATGTCTCCATTGAATGCAGGGGAACTACATTGGCCCATGTATTAATATATACTGGTTCTTATCTAAATTTTCTGCCCAAAGGAGCTCTTGACCGATTAGATTGTGAAGGGGTGGGTCTGAAGCCCAGCAACATCATAGTTCGAGTCTTTGACGGGTCGAAAAGGATGCTGCATGGAGAGGTAAACCTCCAAATCAAGGTGGGTTCACAGATATTTGAGGCCACTTTCTATGTAAAGGACATCCGTCCGCCCTACTCTTTTATATTGGGACGCCCTTGGATTCATGGGGCAGGTGTTGTCACCTCCACCTTGCACCAGAAACTGAAATATCCAGTAAAAGGGAAAGTTGTTACTGTTTGTGGGGAAGAGGAATATATGGCTAGCCACCTCAATTCGTTCTGATACATGGAGATGGACGGAGAATTTATTGAAACACCCTATCAAACCTTAGAAGTGATCTTCCCTGATGCTGTTGAAGACGTTTCTTCCATTCCGAAGATCACAAAAAATCCATACAAGATGGTTTCCTTGAAGGATGCCAAAGCTACTATTGAAGAAGGTGGTAGTAAAATTTGGGGTCAGCTACCTAATATCCCTTTTAAATCTAACAAGTTTGGTCTGGGCTTTACTGCAGAAGGTCAGAGGGCTGTTCGTCGAGCTCGTGTTGGGAGACCTCCATTCCGTATCAGCAACAACGGGGTCAACGCTATAGAGGATGCAAACAGTGATTGCAACTTCAACAGTTGGATATTCCATACCCTTGGTGATGGACTGGACAATTGGAAGGCAGAAGACATCTTTCCTATCTCCATTAGTTAGGAGTAATAACTATATTCCTGTCTTATTATTTTCAAAAGTTTTTGTTTATGTAATAAACAATGACTTTAAAACCTTGGGTCTTACCCAGGGCATAATGGTTCATTTGTTAAGGGTTAATAATTCATAAACATTTGTTCATTCAATAAAAACATTGGACGTTTTTCATGCAAATTTTGTGATCTTTGTTTTTCTTTTATCTTATTGCATTTTCAAAATAGCTATGTGTTCTTACACACACCCACACACTGCATTTGCAGATCCTCATTCACTCTAGATCTCGTTGATAAAGATACTTCTATTGCCACATATGACTTTGAAAATCCAATCTACCAAGTCGAGGACAAAGGTGAGGAAGATTTTGAAATACCTGGAGAACTTGCCAGACTCTTAATACAAGAAGAGAAGGCTATCCAACCACATGAAGATCCGGTCTAAGTGGTGAATTTGGATACCGAGACAAACAAGAAAGAAGTCAAGATATGCGCCAACTAAGAAAGCAGTGTTAAGAGAAGGATAATCCAGATACTGCATGAATATGTTGAAATATTTTCTTGGTCATACGAAGATATTCCAGGGCTTGATACCGGTATTGTGGTTCACCGTCTACCAATGAAAGAGGGTTGTGCTCCGATAAAACAGAAGGTTCGTCGCATGCGTCCTAAAATTTCAGAAAAGATCAAGGTTGAGGTTATGAAACAATTCAACGCAGGTTTCCTAGAAGTGATGCAATATCCTCAATGGGTTGCTAATGTTTTTCTAGTGCCAAAGAAAGACGACAAGGTACATATGTGCGTAGATTGTAGGGATCTGAATAAGGTAATCCCGATAGATTACTTCCCACTACCATATATCAATGTTTTAGTCGACAACACCGCTCAACATAAGGTATTCTCTTTCATGGATGGATTCTCGGCTTATAATCAGATCAAGATGACGCCTGAAGATGTGGAGAAAACTACCTTCGTCACATAGTGGGGAACCCTTTGTTACAAGGTTATGCCTTTTGGGTTGAAGAACGTCGAGGCAACTTATCAGCGTGCCATGGTAGCTGTACTTCATGAAATGATTCACCACGAAATAGAGGTCTACGTTGACGATATGATAGCCAAGTCATAAACTGAAGAAGAGCATCCTGATCACCTACGTAAACTATTTGAAAGACTAAGGAAGTATAAGATGAGGTTAAACCCAAAAAGTTCACCTTTGGGGGTGAGATTCGATAAACTCCTGGGCTTCATCGTCATCAGTAAAGGTATTGAGGTCAATCCTACAAAAGTTAAGGTTATTCAAGAAATGCCGACTCCCCGTACCGAGAAGTAAGTCATAGGTTTCTTAGGACAGTTGATTACATTGCTCGTTTCATTTCTCATTCGACTGCTACTTGTGAGCCAATCTTCAAGCTGCTGAAGAAAGATCAAGTAGTAAAATGGAACGACGACTTCCAAATAGCCTTTGATAAAATGGATCCTATCAAGTACATATTCGAGAAGCCATCTCTCTCTGGAAGAATAGATCGATGGAAGATGGTCTTAACAGAATATGACATTCAGTACACCACTCAAAAAGCCATCAAAGGAAGTGTACTAGAAGACCATTTGGCGCATCAGGCTGTAGATGACTATCAGTCTATGAACTTTGAATTCTCGGACGAGAACATTATGCTAGTAACAGATTGGGAAGAACCTGGACTGTATGAAGGACATAAGCCAGGATCCCAGTGGACTATGGTTTTCCATGGAGCTTCCAATGCACTTGGAAACAGAATTGGTGATGCGATCATCTCCCCCGCAGGTTGCCATACGCCCTTCACCACCATACTATGCTTTGACTACAACAATAATATGGTGGAATACAAAGTGTGCATCGAAGAGATTACTTTTGAGCAAATACCAAGAGATGAGAATCAGCTGGACGCATTGGTTACCATTAAAATATTCGACGAACCGACACACTGCTGTGAAATTGACACTGATGGAGTAGATGAAAAACCTTGGTTACATAAAGTGAAAATGTACCTAGAATCTCAAGAATGTCCATAAGGGGCATCAATCAATGACAAGAAATTCCTACTGAGGTTCTCGGCTAAGTTCTTCATGGGCAATGGAGTACTATAGCATAATTATGATTCGACTCTGCTTCGTTGTGTTGACAAGAAAGAAGCAGAAGAAATTATGCAAGATATGCACGAAGGCGTCTTTGGTACTCACTCCAGTGGGCATACTATGGCTAAAAATATTTTGAGAGTTGGTTACTATTGGACGACTATGGAAACTGACTGTCACCACCACTCGAGAACTTGTCATAAGTACCAAATCTACACTGATAAAGTTCATGTGCTTCCAGTACCTTTGAATGCCATGATTGCTCCTTAGCCATTTGCAATGTGGGGGCATTGATATGATCGGAGAAATCAAGCCTACTGCCTCTAACGGACATCGCTTCATCCTCGTCTCCATTGATTACTTTATAAAATGGGTGAAAGCAACTTCGTTTTCCTATGTTACCAAGAATGTGGTCGCCCGATTCATATAGCATAACCTCATCTGTCGCTATGGCATCCCTAAGAGGATCATCACAGACAACAGTACGAATCTCAACGATACCATGATCATTAAACTCTGCTTTTGCGACTGGTTTTTTAATGAGAGTCGCCACTATCAGTTTTTTATCCTAGGGAATGGCATATAATATGAAACCCTAATTCGCAGACAGAGATTCCAGGTTTCGGACACGGTTCTAGATGAAAGGAAGGTGTTGGGCACCTTTCATCTACCTTATTCTTAAGGATATTAGGTTTTAGGTTTAGGTTTCAGGAAAACAGGGTTTTAATTTTCAATAGGGGAACTCGCCACCATTTTTGATCGTATGCCTACGTATCATCTTATGAGGAATCAGAGTCCTAATTCATAGTTAATATGAGGTTTGTGTTTTTTAGGGGTTGCAAAAGTATTTTGAATCGTCTCACATTTGACCAGGTGTAGTGATTGCAGAGATTTGGACTAAATGCGTGATTAGTCAAAATTCGTTTGGAACCCTTTAGCAAAAAAAAGTTGTTTAGATTAGCTGATTGTGAAAAAATAGGTTTGATGTTTGTTGGTATTTTTTAACAATATTTATTGCAAAAATGCTTGATTAATGCATGATCGGAAATATTTTAATTCAATAATATAGAAAATAATATACATGAGTTTTTAACTAAAAATAATTTATTTATGATAATATAAATAATATTTATATGCGATATTAAATAATAATATAATAATAAATATGAAAAATATTAATAAAAATTAATATTAATAATAATAATAATTATTATAAAAAGAAATAAATAATATAGAAAAAATATATGAATTATAAATAATATAGAAAATAATTAATTAATCACGTGGTGTAACTTCAGTTTAAAAGCAAAACATAGGGGTGCTAAAAGTAGTCTGGGCTGACCCAAATGGAAATTCTGAAAAGGGGGGGGGGTGTGAATTGTTTTGTGTTTTAGTAATTTGGGCAAAGGAGGGTGTAAAAAATAACGGGCTAGGCCCGAATGCAGTTGATAGGAGGTATGACCGATTTCATGTGGCGAGGTGTATCGTACTTACGGTGAGACTTGGCCTATGGCCGTCTGATGCAAATCAAATGGATGAATTTGAGGGAGCATTTCATTTATTGTAAGTGCATGTCTACTGGATTCAAATGGAATATAACTTGGTTTAATTCATTTTATTATTCATTTTGCTTTCTTTACCTTACAGTATCTCTCCTTTTCTCTTTTTCACGCAAACCTTGTCCATCTTCTACTTCCAACCCTATCCCTAACGTCAACACCACAGTGGCGCAACTGTTTACCTGATCCCCAACATAAATCCCCCATAAAACTCCAAATCCACAGTTAGAATAAAATCAAGCTAAGTTACCCTTTGTGTTTCTGTTTTGACTTTTGAGCGTTTAGCCGATTCGATGATGAGCTCTTCTTCTTCTTTGTTTTTTTTCTGCAGATTCCTGTGGTAGTGAGGTGGCGCGGAGGCGGATCAATGATGATTAGGGTTTCAGATATTGAAACCCTAATTGTCCTCCTATCTTTTTCAAAAAATTTGGTTCGTTGTTCTTCGAGTTCTTCGTCTTCTGCTTCACTGCCCTTTCGTATTCAAGCTTTCGCTTCTTTCTCAATTTATTTCAAATTTGCGGTTATGTTCCCCCCTTTCTGTTAATTTTAGTTTAGTATTTATAGGGGTTAAGAATTAGGGTCGTTACGAATTGTTGTTAGAATTAGATTAGCACAAATTAGGAATTTTAGAACCAATTAGGGATTTGATTCACTATTGTAATTGATTTGTAATGTAATAAATTTTTTGTATCATTTTTAGATTTGATTTAGTTTGTTCTTTTGATTTCTACAGTACTGGTGTGATACGGTGGCAGAACCGACTGTTTTTACTGGTTTGCGTTTGTGTTTGCAAATGTCGCGGTAAGCAAGAGTTGCCACCGAATTTTATTTCATCCAACAAAGGAAAAGGAAAAAGAACAGGAAAAACCTTTTTTCGAGATGTTTCTGAGTACGGGGGTAGATTATAGAAAGGGAAGGTGTTAGCACCCTTTCTATCAGTAGTTTTCTACGGGCTCTTAAATAATTGCTTATTTTGAAATTTCTTGTGCATGTTTTGAAATTTTTTTGTTTAACTTCATGATAACCCTTGTATCTGTCCTCAAGAGTGTGAAGAAGTTTGTTTTTGAAAACTGTTTTGAAAGTGTTTGTGAAGAAGTTTTGTTGTTTTGAGAAAGTACTTAAGATTTTCTACCTACTCAAAAAAAGACTATTCGTTCTCGTTTCCTTTAGACAACGCTTTCCTACTATTAAGGATTAGGTAGCCCCATGTTGGAGTTTTAAGGGACATTCGAAGGGACAAGTACGGTCACAAAAGCATTTGTTAGGAATCCTTAGTAGTTACACTAGAGTCCTAAAGCTATTTCCGAGGCAACATCTGAATGGGTCATTTTTTATCTTTTGGGACTAGAGGATGACCACTAAAATTCGCTATGCTTCATGGCCGTTTACCGAAGGAAACCAGAGTGGGGTAAACCCTAGGAGTGAGCATGTGCAAGTGTGCTTTTTCAGTTAATTATTTTTGCACAATTAGGGTTATCTACCTTTTAATCGTTGATTTATCTTTCGCATACAATCCTATTATCCATACATCTAGGCAGTTTTATAGTTGCGGAAATTAAAAAGTGCGAGAAATTAAAGTCCTAACTATTACAAGGCTTTTGGGAAGATACATGAATATTTGACTGAAAATAAAGGTGCAGAAATTAAAACCCTAATTAATCTATTACACACCTTGAAACAGTTACAACAATTTGAATTAAAAATAAGTAAATGCACCCGAGACGAATTAAATACACGAATAAATTAGAAGACTACAAATCTAATTAATTAAAAAATATTTTTGTGTATTTTTTATTGAGAAAATAATTTAATTGCAAATTAAACCTGATTTCTAGTTAATAATAATTAATAGGAAAAAAACAATTAAGTTAATATAATTAAACTAAATTATGTTCAATAAAATTAATTTAAATAATAATAAAAAAACCTAATTCTATATTTTTTTGTGATTTTTGATTTAATAAAAAAATGATTTTGTTTTTTGTAAAGAAAATGATTAAGCAAACAAATAAATCAAAGGAAATTAAAAAATAAATGACTTGGGCCTGGGATTGTTGAGTAATCAGGGGGTGTATTGCTGATTTTTGTTGGGCCCAAGATGCCAGCCCAAACAAATGTGTGTGATTCAGTGCAATCAGATCTCGCAGGTCCACCATGCACTACACTCACTGAGTGCTAGATCTGGATCTAGGGATGATCCAATGTCTGGATCTGGAGGATGTACGATGGCCTTCATGGGTAGTACATGCTGGATCCTGTAAAGAAATAATGGAAAAAATACAAAAGATCACGCCTGGGATCGAACCTAGGACGTTAGCTTTATACCTCTCCCCCTTGACCAACTGCGCTAACTTGTTCATTCGTGGATATAATAGAACGATTATAATATAATGAAAGAGCAAACCAAATGTTAAACATTTAAAACGCGCCTAATCAGCCTTGATATGGACCAATGATACAATGACACACAAGCCCATAGAATTCAAATTGGTCAATGGTGTCGAAGCTCAGCTCTGGTCACCTTCTCCGACAGCTTCAAAATGCCAAACCTGCCAAATTCAATGGATTAAAGGGAAAATGGTACCCCACCCCCTATTTTGAGGGCTGCGATCACGATGGTGGCCTCCATTTGTCCTAGGGATGCCTGCAAATACAGATACGAAAAACAAAAACCTTCGTGCCCTAGCAATGGCATCTCATTGTTTCTGCGTGCATGCTTGCAACTAATGATTTAAAACATCTTAGGATAACATTATGAACATGTATCAGTGAAAAAAATCAATTGATATCGCATGAATCATAAGTTTGAGTTTTGAGAATCTTACCAAACCGTGGCTTGTGAGAGGATGAGTTCTGGGATCATTTGGCCTTCAGTACAAGTATGGTCTGACTGCTGAGATCAACATGAGACTAATTTGAATGCTTTGATAATGGCCGGAAAAAGAAGTCTCGTGTTGCACCACCTTGAACCAATTTTGAACTTTTTGACTAGGGTGTTTTGTAACAGCTGTGCCTGTCCCTTAGGTCTGACTTTGTTGTGCATATATATTGGGCCATATTAGGTCAACACAATTGGAAGAATATCCATGCTTTCATTGAGAAAATATTTTCCTTCAATTATGTGATTTTTTGTTTTTTTAGAATAAATCTAATCTTCCTCTTTCTCCACGAAGTTGCCTTGATATGCCAGCACATCTTGCTTATTATTTGATGAGAAAAAGATTCCAAATCAAATCTTCCATTATTTCCTTTATTTATTTAATTTTTCATTTTAATGGATAAAATATCAAAATAAATAATATAAATAGTAAAATAATGTATGAATGAGTTCAAGGGTCGTAGGCCATGTTAAGAATAGGATGCAAGCATAAAAAGTTGGGCCCATTTGAAGAAAAATGCATTTTGGGCATAATTGACTATGTGCAAATTTTCAAAAATGGCCAACTTTGACAATGTACATCTCCCTCAATTTTGACCCTAAGAGGGTGTTCTTGGACTTTTTAGAAATCTTAGGATGTCCTATAAACAACCCTTTTGGTTTAACCTAATTTGGATCTTCCATGTTCATGTAAGAAGCTTTGACCTAAAATGTGTCTTTGTTGACTTTTTGAAATGACCTATAATGTCTGAATTCATATCTTTTCATGAGTGAATTTTTTGAACTTGAGGGATGAAGATGAGCTGTAGGGAATTTAATCCTCTTCAAAACGAGCCTTGGATGAGAAATTTCTGATAAAGTATGAAAATGTTATGCCTGGTCAAAGTTTGGTTGACTTTTCCTATAGAAACCCTAATTTAGCAACTTTTGAGTTTTGATGAGTTAAAAGCATTCATTGAGGAATCATGATCAACCCTTGATCAAATGATGGATGTCACTTCAAAATGTTGATGTTGACCCCAATCTTGAAGTTTGACTGCATGTGGGTCACAATTGACTTTTGACCTAGCACAGTTGATTTTCAGGCATTTGAGTAGTTGACTGAGCAAACTTCTTGTGAAAGGCATGAAACTTGACATGGATGATCTTGAGAGCATATTAGGGCAATGGAAACCATTTAGGACCCTTGGGACTCAAACATCTTTATGAGGAGTGAAACCCTAATTTTAGGCTCATTGTCTTAGGAGGAGGATTTGTCTGGTTAATCCTTAGGCATCCTTGGGCAAGTTGAGGACTTCAATGAGTATGGTTTTGAGTAAAATGGGAGGGCAACTTTTTGGGTACAACAACTGGTTTTTTTGTGAAAAGCAAGCGTAATCTTGGGGTAATCTGCACAATAGTTGTTTAGATAATATGGGCCAGCGCGTTAATTATTGGCCTTTGCATTATAATTTTTTTTGGTCTAGCAGCAATACCTTACAACAAGGCAATTGGACTTTAATAAAAAATGTTAATTGGAATTAAGCCTTCTAAAAATGATCCAATCGGATTTTCTTTTAAACAACAACTTTTACTAAATGAATCATACTAATTAATGATTAATATAAACAATATAACGTGTTTTTTCTTAATAAAGATATATATATATATATATATATATATATATATATATATATATATATATATATATATATATATATATATATATATATATATATATATATATATATATATATATATATATATATATATATATATATATATATATATATATATATATATATATATATATATATATATATATATATATATATATATATTAATAAAATAATAATAGAAAGGAGTTTTAATAATACTAAATGTTTTTCCTAAAATAGTAATAAAACATCACAATTGGCTAAAAATATTAATGGGCTTATAGATTGTATTTTCACCTCCCATTTTTTTAACAATAATAATACCTAAATGGGTTTAATTAATAACTTAATTATTATTATTGAAATGATTTTCCACTTTCGAATCGCATGGGCCATTGGCCAACATGCTTCGTAAACGAGTCTACTGATATATGGGTCTTTCTGATTTAGAAAGCCCCACTCTCCTGAATTAAAATACACCCCCTGATTATCTTGGATTTAAGAATGGACCATCAGATATTGCTGAACCATCCTTAACTAAACATTTCTCTTTTATTTTTAATTTTGAAAAATATGATCGTCGAGGTAGGGCAAATTTGGGGTACAACATCTACACGTAGTTGAAGATCAAGCATCATAACTCTTCTCCGTATCGGCCTAAGATGAATGGCATAGTGGAAGATATAAATAAAAACATATAGAAGATCATATAGAAGATGGTTATGACATGCAAAGATTGGTACGAGATGTTATCGTTTTCTCTTCACGACTATCACACTTCGGCTAGAACACCAATTAGGGCAGCCCCATTCTCTCTGGCTTACGATATGGAAGTTGTCCTACCTGTCGAGGTTCAGATTCCTTCTCTAAGGATCATGAAAGATGCATACTTGGACGAAGCCGAGTGGATTCAGACCAGGCTGGATCAGTTAAATCTAATCGACGAGAAAAGGCTTGTGGTTATCTTTCAAACTCATATGTATCAGAAACACATGATCAAGGCATTCAATAAGAAGATCCAGCATCGAGTATATCAGATTGGTGACTTGGTAATAAAGCACATCATTCTATCGCAAGGAGATTCCAGGGGAAAATGGACTCCCACTTACGTAAGGCCATTTGTAATCAAGAAAATATTTTCTGGCGGAGCTATAATACTGACCACCATAGACGATAAAGATTTCCCGTACCCTTTGAATGCGGACACAGTCAAAAGATACTACGCATAAAAATGACCTGCTAGGTTGACTGGCCTAGGAAAAAATAAGGTCATCCCGGTGAACCCAAAAGGTTTGGGAAAAAATCAGGGATATATACGAAAAGACTGTACACCCGAAAAGTCGAAAACCTGAAAAGGAAACTTGGGAAAAAAAGGGTATCCTGGTGGGCTGAAAACCCAAAAGGGCAGTCCAGGAAAAATTAGGGATTAAAGCATATGACTATTGGATCACTTACAACAAGCTTCATTACCAAAGTCAAAGTCCAAACGGTACAGATTAATTCACTCACTTTCTCCCGACAACAAGGGATGAGATGCTTGAAGACATGGGGGCAATAGCAGAAATAAAAATTTGACGAGATCATTCCCACATAGCTATTATCTTGTTTACACTTTGTATTATTTTCATGATGATTTCCCCTTATTGGGATCTCTGTCTCTTTGTATAAAACCTCCTGTTTATAGGCAAAATATCAATAATAAATTCAATTTCAAAATTCAAACTCTTTGTTTTTACTTTATCTGTTTTGTTTGCAAGACGTCCAGTGACTAAAATTGAATGAGCATATGCATATGAATACAATTGACTGTTAAAAAATATATTCATAAAAATAGGAATAAGCATTTACTTAAGACTCTAGGAGTTGGGATAACGTCCAAGCCATCCACATCCCCACAGAGCCACTTCCATGAGATTATCCCTACAAAGTAATCTTTGCAAGTTCATACATTCCCTACAATTTCCTCGGCAGATCGCTCTGGCAGGTAAATGAGTATAGTCTTCTTCCCAGCAATATCGTCCATCTACAGAATCCCAATCATTACAGTTTATGGAAATTCTTCTCCCCAACCGAGTTTTCAAAACTGTAAAATCCCCTATAGACTACTTCTTTCCAGTAGAGCTCATTCCCTCAACAAGGGTGTTTCCTCAGCAGAGTATCCCTCCGTCAACAAGGTTTACTTCCCCAGCAGAGTTCAGGTCTCTGTCAACAGGATTTACTTCCCCAGTGGAGTTCAGATTTCCGTCAACAGGGTTTATTTCCCCAACATGGTTTATTTCCCCAGCGAAGTTCAATCTCCCCAGTTTGGGTCTACTTCTATCATAGATTACTGGCAAGATTCCTGCCTCCAACAAAGGGCAACCTAGGTTGCTATCCCCAGAGAGTTGCTACTAAGTTTGAAACTAGATCAAATATCATTCAACCTTAATCTCTCCATACAAGTCGGTACCCGTATCAGAAACTCGGTCAAACAACACCTCGATAGGATATCCATCTCTTTTATCCCTAGTCATGGAATACAAGAATTATAATCCCCAGTAGAGCAAGGAACACCAATGTCTCTGAACTATTCTCCCCAAACAGGAATCTACATCCTCCAGCAGAGTTTCCTCAAACAGAGAGAATGAATCCCCAATGGAAGCAATCCCTAGAATATCGAAGATATACATACTCTCCATCTCTAGCAACAGTGAAGGGTTCATTTTCCTCAAACCAAAATGCTGCCCGAGTTTACAAAAACACTTTAACAACATTTCATATTCATACATCATTTATGAATAATATAACATATGCATACATAACGTATATAGCACAATGTCATTTATTTTTGAGAACATCATTTCACAGTGCATTTCATACATCATGAAATTGTATACAACTAACTCTTTACCTTTTCAGGAAAGATCAATCAACAGACAAACATCGTCAACTACTTGTATGACCAGACAGTTTTCTCAAAGACAGCAATCTTCTGGCTCAGTTTAGATCAAATGTAGGTTTATTCTGATACTTCTCGCAGTTGAAGACGAGCGTGGATATCTTCTTGCTCAGATTAAATCAAGTATAGATTTATTCTGATACTTCTTCTAATTGAAGACAGTCGTAGACATCTTCTGGCTCAGATTAAATTAAGCATGGATTTATTTTGATACTTCTTCCAGTTAAGGTCAAGCATAAACATCTGTTGGCTCAATTTAAATCAAGCGTATATTTATTCTGATACTTATTTCAGTAGACATTCTTCTGGCTCATCTTAGATCGAGTGTAGATCTATTCTGATACTTCTTCCAGTTGAAGACATTTTTTAGCTCAGATTAAATCGACGATAGATTTATTCTGATACTTCTTCCAGTTAAAGTCAAATATATACATATTTTGGCTTAGATGGATCAATCACAGATCTATTCTGATACTTCTACCAGTTGAAATCAGTCGTAAAAATCTTTTGGCACAATTTAAATCAAACGTGTATTTATTCTGATACTTCTTCCAGCAGATATCTTCTGGCTCAATTTAGATCAAGCTATATTTATTCTGATACTTCTTCGGGATAAAAACGAGCACAAGTATCTTCTAGCTCAAGTTAAATCAAGCATAGATTTATTATAATACTTCCCCCAGTTGAAGACATTTTCTGACTCAGATTAAATCAACCATAGGTTTATTCTTATATTTTCCCAGTTAAAGTCAAGACAACATTTTTTGGCTCAGTTTAAATTTACCGTAGGTTTATTCTGATACTTCTTCTAGATAAAGAATAACATGGATATCTTCTGGCTCAGTTTAAATTAAGAATATTCTGATACTTCTTCCAGATAAAGACAGACATATGCCTATGTTGGCTCTGATTACATTGAGTTTAGGTTTATTCTGATACTTCTTCTAGTTGAAGAAAATGTTTACAGTGGATGGCTTCTCTAAGCCCATATTCTACGACTCTTTGTCACGTCTCCAAATGGAATCCATAAGCCCATTCCCAGTACAATCAACCAACAACATCACTTCTTGCACATGCGAGTGCAAATTTCTAGGCACTTAAGTGTTCAATCATCTTCTACCTCCAGGTCACGAATGATGGACATGCCAATCTAACACTTCAGGTTTAAGAAGATTGAACAAAGGCAGATATTCTACCGTAAAATTTTCCCTCCCATTTTCTTCATGGCTTCTCAAATACTCAAGAATCTCAAGGGATGACCAGTCAAATGCTCATCCTAAGCAAGGGGTCCACAACTAGGATTTTGAGTTCCTCAAGGAATTTTGGGTTGGAAAGGCCTCAAATGGTGTTCATAGTTCATCATAGGTCTTAAACAGTGTTCATCTCAAGTTTCAAGCTTCACATCACAATATTGCTCGGTCAATGGCTCAGATGATTGAAAGTTAACTATATTGGGTAAAAAGTCAACTATGATCAACATACAGTCAAACTTCAAGATTTTTGGTCAACATCAACATTTTGAAGTGATATTCATCATTTGATCAAGGGTTGATCATTATTCCTTAAGAGAAGCCCTCAAATCATCAAAAGTCAAGAATTGTCAAATTAGGGTTTCCTTAGGAGAAGTCAACTTAACTTTGACCAAGCATAACTTTCAAATACTTCATTAACTTTTCCCCAAACAAAGCTCATTTTGAAGAAAGTTCAACTATCTACAATTTTGTTTTTATGCTCAAATCCAAAAATTGCTTCATTTGAAAGATATGAGCTAATACATTATAGGTCATTTTCAAAGGTCAACAAAAGACACTTTTTGTCAAGGCAACTTACATCAAGATAAAGTCTCCAAATGCAAAAATGATCAAAAGATAAAATGTAGAGGACATCTGGTGATTTGAAAAAAGTCAAAGATCATCTTTAAAAGATGAAAATTAAGCAAGTTATGAGTTTCACAAGTGGGGAAATTTTGAGGAAATTCATGAAATACAAAATGAGCAAATTTGAAATTTTGAACTAGTGGGCCTAATTTTTCATGTTCAAACATGTTCATAAGATGATATAGGACCTCTAAACCCATTCATATATTTTTTCATGATTTTATTTCTTTTATTTGAATTTTTATTCATTTAAATGCAAATAAAATCAAAATAAAATATGAGATAAATGTGTAAGGACTTGGGCTTGTAATTTCAAACATGTAAAGGCCCAATGCAGCTCAAGATAGCCTGTCAACCTTGCCAAATTCGTGCAGCTTCAAAATGACAAGAGAAATAACTCAAAATGGAAAATCAGAAAGGAAGGACACGAAAATCATTGTTTTAAAGCATGGCTTAATGATTTGATTCATGCCATATTTGTAAAGCCATTTCATTTCTCTATATAATGCAAACAAGGTATATCAGAAAGGACATGAAAATCATTGCACCAAAAGCTCTCCAAAAATTCTCCAAAATTCAAAGTGTTAGGGCAAGATCAAAATCCTTGTTGCAGCCCTCCTCACTCAAAACCAGTGACCCAACCATCCTCTTGAGACTTCCAGGAATCCATTCATCCCCTTTGCCAAGCCAAAGCACATTCAAAATAAGCTAACGAAACTGTACCGGTTTGGTAAAATGCTCGAAATCAAATTCTTTAATTTACACTTTACTAACTAACTCCATGTGTTCATATGTGACTGTATGAATCATTAGTACAGATCTAATGCATAACATGTGAAATTTGACGCAAAAATGGTGTTTTACCATTGTTAGGACACTGAAGCCATTGATCATAGAACCAGACATTGCAATCACTTTTAGATCCCACTAACTGTGATATTGAATTTGTAGCATGTCAATGATTGGATCTAAGTTGTTAGATCTTCTGTGCTAACGTGTTTTCACAGGTTTTGGTGGAAGAATATGCCGGAGAAGACGACCGGAGCTAGGCTCCGGCGCTTATCTGTTTAAAAGAATCAAATTGAATACTTGTTTTTATTGTTTGATTACTAATATCGGATGTATAGACCACCACAACATTAAGCGCGTGTTTTTTAAGGCATTGGAGTGCCACAACGTGGGTTCGATCCCCGTCCCTGGCATTTTATTTTTCATGTTTTTCATTACAGATTCAGTGTATGCAAGGCTAGCGCGCACATGGTACACTTCACAGTTGAGCCATCATATCTCAAAACTTCAAATCCAACACCCCAGATCAGCTGGCACACCATGGGACGTATGGATCCGGTTGCACTGAATCACATGTAGTGTTTGGGCTAGCTCGGTTTAGGCCCAAGCAACTTGCTTTCCATACCCTTCTAATTTCTTACAAGCAGGTCCATTAACTTCTTTTTTTGTTTTAATTTAATTATTTATTTTTAATTATTTATTATTTAATCAGAAAAATAACAAAAAAAATTAGAAAATCATAAAAGCATTAGATTTAAGTTTTTATTAATTAATTTAATTTTTGTTAAATTTAATTAATATAATTTAAATACCTTTGAGTTTATTTTTTTAATCAAAAATTAGTTAGAATTAGGTTTATTATCATAAAACATTTTTGTAAATAAAAACAACAAAAACATTTTTCTAATCTTAGAAATTTTTAGATTTTCTTAATACTTTTTCCCTCTTCAATCTCTGCGCGCTTGTTTATTTTTGCATTTTTATTTTCGTGAATTATTTAACTGTCGAAGGAATAAAATAGTTAAATTTAGGGTTTATTTACCTTTTTCCCCATTTTAGGTTTTGTACTCCCCATCCCCAAAGCACTGTAATAGCATAGATTCAAATTCCCATATTTTTACTTTCCGCACTACTGTATGAATGCTTGTATATATTTAACTGCTAGCTTAATAGGATTTAATGGTAAAACTTAAAAGCCAATGTTAGAAAACCTAACATCCAAGATAAACATAACTGAAACACAACACACTTTGCACACGCTCACCTCTATGGTACTCCCACTTGTTGCCTTCGGAAAACAACAGTCACATCTCTCGAATGTGGGATGTTTTAGCAAAGATTCTTTGGTTAAAAGATCGTAGTCCATCGATTACCCTTTGATGCTTCCTCGACAAATGATCTTAGCAACTTAGGATAATCGGTAAAGTTTCCTAAGAGTTCTTTTTGTGACTGTACGATGACCCACGCTCGTCCCTCAAAACATCCAATGATAGGGCTACCTACTAACTAATGGTAGGATAGAACTATCTAAAGGAAAAGAGGAAAAGAACAAAACCTTTTGAGTAGGTAGATATATTATAGTTGCTTGCTCATAAAACAAAACAACTTCTCACACATACACTCCTTTTTTTCTAAATATTTTCAAAAAGAAAACACTTTGTACGCATTCTCAACGATACGAGAATCATTACAAAGTTTGCTGCACAAAGGCATATTTTCAAAAACACTCGCACAAAAAAGCATTTTCAAAGTGAGCTAGCAACTAAGAGCCCGTAGATAACTACAGATGAAAAGGGTTCTAACACCTTCCCTTTTCATAACCTATCCCCCTTACTCAGAAAATTCTCGAAGGTTTTTCCTGTTCTTTTCACCCTTTCCTTTATTGGATAAAAGAAAAGTCGGCAGCGACTCTTGCTATCCGCAACATTTGCAATAAAATGCAAAAAACCAGTAAAGTCAGTTCTCCCACCGTATTACAGGCGTCATATCTTCATATAAAACATTTTAATAAAACGTCTTGCCCTGTAACACATGATGCAAAGAAAACACTTTAGATATCATCTCTAGAATCACAACTAATTCATTTTTGAACTTTACGGCGGAATTAATGAGTCTTACATCTCTTCATAAAATAATCTCAATACAGTGAAAGGTAGTTCAAAGGTTTATAATATCTTCACACTTACGGTTTATAATATCATAACCTAAAACATGGCAAAATTCATGATAGAAATACAAAATCCTAAGATAACAAAATATGCAAGGTTCGCAACAAATCGATCCCAACCCCGATATTACATATCAGCAAGACTCTCTTTATTTAACAAAAGAAAATAAACGCACTCTGAAGCTATCCTCTAATGCTTCTATGGACTGTTCTCAATCACATGCGTGTTACCCACATGGAGCCAACATTCAAACAGAAAGGGTGAGTAAATCAAAATCATTATAAAAGACATAAGGAATAAACATAGCAGACATGGATATAGCCAAGGCACCAAACATCGCAAGAACCTCATGTTATACTCACACCTTCACAACATCACCCAATCATGACAACATATTATCAAAGCATTATTTATCGACAAACATCGTTTAATCACCTTATTATGCAATGTCACTTAAAATGAAATATATAATCATAAAATCATGCATGTGGTACAAAAACTTCACTGATGACTCAATCATCGTTATCTCCAAAGATTCCAACCAATTGGTTCAATTCCCGCTTAGAACCAGAGCAATTTACAATTTTGCACTCAATCCACACCATGGGATTTATGCCTTCACCGAACTATTGTCCTATCATCTTCACTGGACCGAATTCCTAATAACATCACTAGACCAAAGTCCTAAACTATATCTTGAATGCATGATAAGCAACAACATAATAAAAACAACCATGGCTAGTCAAGATACATCATCATTCATGATTTCATCCTAATATCATCATATCATCTTAAATACACACACATCATCATATTACAGTCATAATTACACAAACATCACATAATATCGTCAAATCATCTTAATTAAACAAAGCATCATGGTAATCCGACACAGGGAACCTAACTTCATCCTAGCTTAGGTATTGGTTAACATATTTTTTATCTCCTTTTATTCCATCAAACTAGATTTCATTGCGTTATCTATCCAATGCTTCGAACGACACCTCAATCTCAGTTCTAAAACTCAAGATACATCTCTTTTAAGAAAATCCAACACAACCAATCAAACCTGGACACCATCACCCAATGACATACCTCTATTTCCTGGCGGCGCTTTCATTGCCTCCACCTTCACCCACAACTCTTAGAATGATGCACTCCAATAGCATCACTCTTTTCTTCCCTTTTTCGCTCCCATTTTTGCCTAGCGACGGCCACGCGATAACACCATCGCCCAATGACATAGCGCGAATAGGGTTTTTCTGTTGTGATTTCCTTCATAAAAACCAGTCCCAATCTTGCGATTTCTGCACATCTTGCCCTCTTAGACCTCTGATAATGATCATTTACCCTCACTTATCAGTCAAATCTAATAAGAGCGTTACAAGATTTGTCAAATCTAATGATCATTTGGCAGATGTGTTTACAAAATCTCTGCGAAGTCCCAAAACTAATTATATATGTGGCAAGCTTAGTACATTTTACTTTTATTCTCCATCTTGAGGGGGAGTGTTGATATATGTAAATATATAGTGTTAAGAATATTTATATATAAAATTAGTTGTATTCTCTCTATATATAATAAATTCTACGTATGGCTTTTCAAAACACATGGTTTAACGTAAATGTCTCTTAGTCTCTCCTAATTCAATAGGTTTTATCCTTAACAAGGTCTCTTAGAAAGTGAAACCTCATATATATGTGCTTGCACCTACCGTGCATTATAGGATTATTTGACAGTTTGATGGATGAAATGTTGTCACAAAATATGATTGACCCTCCTTGTTTCTGATGTACTTTTAAGTGAGCTAGAATCTTCCTCAACCACACTCCTTGACAGGCACATCAGGCAGCAGCTACAAACTCCGCTTCAGTTGCTGATAAAGTGACAATTGGTTGTTTCTTTGATGACCATGAGATTGGTCCTGAGCCTATCTTGAACACATACATTAAGGTACTTTTTATGTGATCTCTATCTCTAGCATAATCTGAGTCTGTCCATCACAACAACTGTAAGTTGATATTTTCTTCATGTTTGAACCAGATTCCAAATTCCAAGGTGCCTTGTAGATACCTCATGATTCTCTTGACTGTATCAACATGAATTTATGTTGGTCTTTCCATGTATATGGACACTAGGCACACATATAATTCCAAGTCCGGTCTTGTTTCCAAGAGATACATCAAGCTTCCTACCATTTTTTTGAAGGTGATGGGATATGCAACTTTACCTTCTTCATCTTTCACCAATTTGTAACCAAGAACAATTGGATTGTACACTTTGTTTCCATTTTTCATTCCATACCTTGATAGGATTTCTGCTGCATATTTATGTTGATGTATGAATATTCCCTCGGTACTTTTCTTTACTTTAATTCCCAAAAAGTACTTCATTCTTCCCAAATCAGTCATGTTAAACTTTCCTTTCATTGACTTCTTGAACTTCTTCATCATATGAAAGTTATTACCTGTGTAAATAAGATCATTTGCATGCAACGTAACAGTGAGTATCTTTCCTCTAGGTCCATGCTTGACAAGTAGAGTATGTTTATAAGGACACTTCACAAATCACTCAGTGCAGAAGTATGAATCTAGATTGTTATACCATGCCCTTGGAGCTTGTCTCAAGCCATAAAGTGTCTTTCTTAGTTTGTACACCATTTCAGGTTAGCCTTTATGGTATTCTACATGTTGATTAATGTAGACTTCTTCAGATAGTTCACCATGTAGGAAGCAACTCTTCACATATAGTTGGAGCACACATCAGTTTTGAATTGTTGCCACTACTAGAATTGTTCTGATGGTGTCCCACTTGGCCACAGGTGACAACACCTCATTGAAGTTAATACCATGTATTTGTGAATATACCTTTGCTACCAACCTGGCCTTGTTGTTGTCTACTCCCTCTTCTCATTATACTTTGTTTTGTATATCCATTTGACACAAATTGGCTTGATACCTTTGGGAAAAATGTCAGGCTCCAGGTATCATTTCTTTTAATGAATTTTTCAGTTCCATGTTTTAATGGTTGGCTAAATTTAGGATAAGCATGGTTTTAGACATGGTTATATGTTTATGTTGAGTAAGATGATGTAGCATCTTTATCAACTATCATATCAGTGTTGTTGCTATGAGTTTTTTTCCAGATGTCACAGAAGATATTATGACATCCTGGTCTAATGCAGCAGGCACTACTTTTGGATATCCTTGAAGATTTATTTTGAAGATATGAGTATCATGAATATTCTGTACTCATTATATGTGCATGCGAATCAAGGATTTTGTTAGAAACAAGTGCATATTTGATTGGTTACTAAAAAGGATAGATTGAGACTTTTTAGGAAACTTTTTATGAAGATTGTTTCTATTTTTGTGGAGAATATTCTACATAGATTTTTCACCTGAAGATTGGAGTTGATTGAATAATCCAAGCCAGTCTAAGCCCAACTACAGAAGCCTATATAAGGAGCCATCCAAGACCTAGTTTTTTAAGCATAGTTTTTATTGTAAAACCTTGTGAAAAATAAGGGTTTAGGGTTTGATAGTCCTTAGGGTCTCCGTGTGTTTTTTATTGTACATCCTCATGTATCTATGATACATTTGAGTTGACAGATTGTAACTTACTTGTCAAGTTATTGTTCTTACTCAAAGCCCGTAGGCACGAGTTGAGTATTGTTCTTAGGGGAGCTTTTAAGCAAACTAAGTATTGTGTAACTTGTAAATGTATTCTTCCTTTTGGGTTTCTTGAGACATTCTCTGTGACTGATATTGTTTGATATCACTGTGGTCATTGAAAGTGAGTGGATTCTTATATCTAGGAGGTGTCCAGGTAGAAGTTGAACTGGTTAATGATTATGTGATAAGTTATAAATGAGGGAGTTTAGCTTAAAATTAATACTTCTGATAGTGGATTTCCTTCCTGGCTTGGTAGCCCTCAAAGTAGGTGAGTTTGCACCTAACTGGGTTAACAAACCTCTGTGTTCTTTTACCTTTTGTGCTTTATAATTGATCACGACTTTAAGAGTCTATCAGATTTACCGACTGCAAGTGCACAATCTAATCGCGTAGTTTTAAAAGATATTGAACCCTTTGGGACTGATAATTAAACCAATGCTATCTAATGTTACTATGTAAATCTAAGGATAATGATTAATCTTGGGTTTTGAGGAAAATGGAAATAAATTCAAATTTAATAAAAATATTCAATGATGGGACATTGGTATGTAACTCATCATACTTCTGGGATTCGATAAAATGTTGGCATGTTAAAATACTTTTCTGTGAAAAAAATTGATTTAAAAGACTTTGTCTTACATTGTCGTGCTATTGACTCTGGCCGTACTTTGAAGCCAAAATTCTTTGTTGTCGCTCACTCGTTTGAATTAAAAGTTGTTTTTGAAAATCAATCATTTATAATTAATCCTAAAGCGATGTCGTTGTATTTAGGATTAATGCCTAATTTCCACTATGCGGTTAACATCTCAATCTGTCGCTCTATTAATCCTAACCTTTAATAGTTTTTTTACTTTCATAGAAAAACTGTTTTTATTTTTTTAAATTGGAAACGAAAACCAGAAAAATTACTTATAACAAATAAAGCCAATTATCGTCGAATCCCGTCCAGACAACTGCTTTACATACCAGTATCTAATTACTTAGCCGAACATGGTTTTAAGAATTAACATGCTAGTACGATTTATAAACAATAAACATAACATTATTTCAGAAAATATAAGAATATTGAAATAAAATTAAAACGAGAATTAAAACTAAAACTACAAATAAAATAGAACCTAGAACAAAATTAACTCTGATTAAACTGAAAAATAATCCCTGCGTAAATAAACTTGAAAACAGTTGAAATAATGTCGGCACGCTTGAAGAATAATCCAATACACATTTGCAGAATTGAAAATAATAATCTAAAACTAGAGTTGTGATAGTCCCCTGATATGGAAGATCTATCACTATTTGAGAGTAATTTGACTACCTAAAAAAACTATGAACGAAGCTCTGGCTGATAAAATTGTGTTAGACCTCTATTGTAATTCTCTGTTCCCTTTTATAGTGCAACCTCATTGTTTAAAATTTGAATAATAATCGTGCATTTAGGCGGTTTCATTGAACGAATAGGATGAAACATGGAGGGATTTCTGGAAGAGAAAAAGCAGGCGCGTGAATAATTGGAGATAATATGTTAAAATGGGGCTTCGTGGCGGGGGCCACGTTTGAGGTGGTGGTCGCCAACTTCATTGGAGTTGGACGTGGTAGGGGCCACGTTAAGGAGTTATGGGCGCCACCTTCATGTTTGGTGGGCTCCACCTTCATGAGTGGCAGGGGCCACATGTGAAGTGGTGGGCCCAAACTTCATAATTTTCCTTTTTTTAATACTTCAACCCTCTTTTCTATTTTACCACCTTTCTTATATTTATTTATTTGTTTTCATCTTTTCACTTAAATCTCAAACGTGCTCGATATACCTGAAATAAGACAATAATACCAACATAACAAGACATAAATAAAGGAAAAATAAACTAAAAATTCATGTGATTCAAGTCAAATATACGATATAATTTTGCGTTATCAAATTCCCCCATACTTGAACATTTGCTTGTCCTCAAGCAAATAACCAATATGGTAATTACACTAAACATGGTCTGAAACAAAAACACGACAAGACTCGAATCATACATGGTTGCGAGGCTTTTGTTAGAAGGATAAGTACTAAATATCAACACCAAGGGTACCATAGAGATACCAAATCATAGAATGCGATAAAAAAACTCCCTCTCTATGCAAACCAATCTGAATCATTCTATTATAAATCAACCTATTTCTTTTGTTTCATTTTACCCACTTTCATTCGGGCGCAATCACATTAAGCCTTTTATCTACGCACGCACATAGTAGGGGAAATCGGTTAATGATTATGATCCTTTGATTCGGGGTTCTGGTATATAAGTTTGGTAACCCCTTTTATTTAACCAATTGTAGTTGTGAGGGATCGGACCGTAGTCCGCCCTACCAAGTTCAGCACCAGACACCTTTGAACCAACTAATAACGAGTTGTTTTATTATATTTTTATAGGTTCCACAACCGTTAGATTAAATGACCGGATGAGGCTCACCTAACTTAATAGGTGAATACCCTATTTTAAATTTATTATGGAAAATAATAATGTTTTTTATAGATTTTTTGGGATCATTCACTTATATTCATTGACTCCCTACGTAGTTTGTGCTTAAGATGGTGCTGACTGCTAATATAAACTACTCGGGGCTAACTTAACACTCAAAATGGTGCTGATTTTATTAAACTTTTCCCAAGTCTTTCTAACATAGCCTAAAGTGAAAAACAACATATATATTCTTAGAGTGTTGTGTCATGCATCAGACCAAAATTAATTTTTTTTTGTTATGGCTCAAGAAACCGGGAAAATCAAATAAATAGCGGACACTATGCAATAAGACTCGACATCACATGAATTAGACTCAATAAAGGAAATAAACATAATAATTAAATCTACCTAGAAAACAATAAATAAAAACGATAAAGTACCTCCCCCACACTTAGATCGAACATTGTCCCCAATGTTTCGAAATAATGTGAAAAAAGAGGAGCAAATCAGAAATGAGGCTAATGCATGCCTCCACTACCTCCTGACTGGTCAGATGAATGTTGTCGTCGACAATGACTCCTGGTGCAGTGGTGACGATCAGAGAGCTGAAGCTACTGAATTTGGGTTGTTAGTAATGTGTTGGAGTCTTGCAGCTGGCACAAGTTGGTACCCATTTGTGCTTGGTTCTCTTGTATCTGCTTGAAAGATCTTGTTGCTTGATCTTGATATGCGTGCATGTAATCCATTATCTATTTATGTTTCCCATACATAGTATAGAAAAACCCATCGTCATATCTTCAGAAAACTAATAGCCGCTAGAAGAGGTACCTGCATAGAAGTTATAAGAACTAGGTGTAGTGTGTGCATGTGTAACATTAGCATGAGAGGGAGGGGGTTGGGTATTCAATGGATATCCCCTCTCTTGTTGGTCGTACTCGTCATCAATGTCCCCGCCATTAACTATATTCTCAGGAATGTGTGTGGGGATTGGGTTAGGTACATGGTCATCAATATAGAAACAATTATTCGAATTATGCACATCAATGCGATCCTGGTTTGGGAAAATGAAATTCGGGAAAACGTTATTATTAATCATTAATTCAAATTTACCACCTTTTCTTCATTTACTAAATTTATGCTCCTAACCATATTGATATATATTACACGTGACGGGAGTGGCATCGTGGTCAAAAAAATTTCTGCGAGTCCTAGGACTTGAGATATATAGGTTACTGATCCGCCAAAGACTATTGCTCCCTTTTTCATGGTGACTAGTGCATGCATGTAAGAGATCATGAAATGGATCGTATTAACCTTTTCGGGCACAAATGTGGCAAACAGATAGAAAAAATTCTTTTTCATTCACTTTGTTAGAATTTTCCTGGCCAAAAATAGTGCAGGCCAAAAGTTGGTGGAAATAGTGTATGGATGGATTATGAGTTTGTGAGGCTTTGTTACCCTCAAAGCTATGTGTTATTGTACCTGTTATGATCCTCCATAATGGTTGAAAAGCCATTTTACACCCTTCAATATATCGAACCTTGCATACTGATGTGCGATTGACCTAATGTGTCTAACGGTATCTTAACTGCAAGTGCACAGTCTATCGCGGTAGTAATAAAAAGATGTCGAACCCAAAGGGACTTCGTAATCACTCTAGTGTTATGAAACAGGTTAGTTTAGCTAAGGCGGAAATTGTCATGTTTGGTTTTTAGAAGTTTAAAACTAAAGGAGAAACTAAATTCAATTAAAAGAATTATAATATTAAAGTGGTCGGAGTGTAATGTTTTGAACCTATGCGAATTAAATTGTACCTAAGCATATAAAAATATTTAACTTAAATTGTTCTGTAGTACTTATCAGTTTAAAAACCCTCGATTCACACTCTCGTGGTCTTACCTCGGATCATACTCCTAAAGCCAAATGTCTGCTCTCGCTATCCCATAAGTGTTTAGAAAGCATCTTTTTTAAAACTAAATAAATCTAATTCGTTTTAAAGCGCTCTCGCTGTATTTAAATCGAATGCCTAACTTTAGCTATCCGGATAAAACCTCACACTCTCGTGGTATTGATTTCTCCCTATTTTACTTTCCTTACTCTCGTAACAAAAAGCTTAATTTTTAATTATAAAAAGTCACGGCCATAAATTAAGTTAATTAAGGTTTTAGCTTAGAAATACATTAATTCATTCGGTTATTTCATCACACCCCGACTACGGGTATTTAGCTACTCATAATGCTCAGAATTAAAATGCGGGAAATAAAATCAAAAAACAATAACACATGCATTATAAATAAAGAACAGAAATTTAACATAAATAAATTGCAATTATATTGAATACGATAAAAACCTGAAAAGCAATAGTATCCTAGATCCTTCTTCCACAAGCCGGTAAGATCGGAACGTCGGAATGAAAATTAAATAAACAAAATGCTGAGGCTTGAAAGAAATCCTAACTACAATAGCAATTTCCTGATGTTGGAAATGCTATTAAAGGTTCTGAAAAAAAAGGGAATAACAAGAACAAAATAAAATCAGAAAATAGAATCGGGTTTTAAATCGGTAGAGCTTCCGCAAGAATTTTCTAAACTAAACTCTGTAATTTCTTCTTTGAAGTCCAAGCTATTTATAGAGAATGAATACAGTTGGTATTATATTTCACGTTGCTAGATTCTTGGCTTGCTGAGAAAAATAAGGAGAATGTGGTCTTGGTCGTTGGAGAAAAATAAGGCACACATGCATGCTTCGTTACTTGACCACGTACTGCACGTTCAAAATAACTAATAAAATGCTTGTTACGGTCGTGGCTGGTGTGTTACGTGCAGATTCCATGAAATAGCGTGTTACGGTCGTGGCCAATGCATGACGGTTGTAACACGCTTCTGAAGTGTCTTACGGTCGTGGCAAGGGTGTGACGACCGTAATAGCAGCAAATTTTGGATTTTTGACAGATTTATCTTTTCTCTTCTGGTCTTGGCCGCAATCTTGTACATTTCATGTTTCTTTCTAGTTTGAGCTAAGATATGTTGTACCTGCATAAAATCATACAAAACTCGGAGTATTCGGGAGTTAATCGGGTCAATACGATATAAAGCAGTTTAATTTCATAGTAAATATATGATACAATTTCTCTTTATTAAATCCTCCCATACTTAAACCTTTGCTTGTCCTCAAGCAAATAGTCGTAAAAATCAGACAAGTGTTCGTCAGGCGCACATGCACGACATACCTTTGATTTTCGAGATAAAACACATAAAACCAATCGTCAGTCGGCCGGTACTTGAGTAAAACGTCAGTGATACGCCAATGACACAATTGAGTCGCGTATTTCCACTTTAACAAACCGCTTAATCGTTTCGTCACATTTCAACCTCGATCCCCTCGTGCTTTTTCGCCCAGTTTCGTTCTGGCGCAATCACATTAAGCCCTTTGTCTTTGCACGCACGTAGTGGAGTATCCGGTTAGTGACTTTGATCCTATTTTTGTCACGGGGTCTGGTACACGGATGTGGTTACCCTATATTTTTCCAAATTGGAGGTTGCGGGGGATCGAGCCGTAGCACGCCCTACCAAGTTCAGAACCAGATACCTCTGAACCAACCAACAATGGACTTCTTCTATTATACTTATGTCTCGTATGCGATCTTTGTCTTTTGGAACAAGATTTTCTTTTCTTAGCATCGAGATGAGAAGGGTGTTTCATTGATTAGGCATCAAACACTTACATTCATCGGCTCCCCATGTGGTTTGTGTCCAGACGGTGCTGACTGCTAGTATAAACTACTAGGGGTTACTTCAGAACTTAAAAATCGAGGTGTACGTATAACATTTTGTTTAGACGGGTTGCATAAGCAGGATGTTTGCGGTGTCATAATCGTATTGATTTTGTTTACTTGTTCTCGTCTTCCTAACTAGGTTTCCGTTTAAGGTAGGTATGTCGAGCTATGTGAACAGAGAATTTTTTTGGTATGGCTTATAATACGGGGAAAACTTGAAAAACTTGAAAATATCATAAAATTACCATAAAATTACTAAAATTTGCAACATGAAGAAAATGCGGAATGAAAAGCATAGTGCCTCTCCCACACTATATCAGACATTGTCTCAATGTCATGATATATGGTAGGAAGGATTACAAATAGAAAAACGGTACGGAAAGGGAAATGAATGAAATACAGAAACAAAAACAAAAGAAAACTACTGGTGGCCTCTGCCTCTGCTTCGGGTGCGGGAGCGTCGGGTAGGTGTGGCCTCAAGGTCGGTATCATGCGAGCCAAGAGCGCTTACTTCCATCCGTAAGGCGCTAAGCTCAGATAAAGCCTCGTCCAGCTTCTCGTTGACGTTGCGCTGGCCGCTCAGAATTTGGACGTTCTGTGCATATAGAGTGTCATACTGGTCCTGATGCTTCCTTTCAAGAGCTACACCCATCTGATTTTGCTGATGGAGGGCTCTGAGGATGTCCTCCATAGTGAAAGTAGGTGGTGTAAGTCTCAGAGTGCCTAAGAGGGGGGGGGGGGTGGTGAATTAGGTCTTATAAAAATTTATTCGGTTTTATGAGAATGCTTGGTAGTAATTATTGGTTAAGTGTTTGAAGGTTTTGATTATATCTTTATCTTTTCCTGATTATGGTGATGAAAGCGATAAATGCGGAAAAGTAAAGAACACGGTGATATATCCTGGTTCCCCTCACAATCCGAGAGTACTCCAGTCCCCTTTCCAACACGAAAGAGATTTCACTATAGTTAGAATGATTGTACAGCCTATGCTTACTATCTAACCTATAGGGTGATCAAAGGTTCTTAACACCTTTAAGACCAAACAAACACTAATGTGAATGAAGAACAATCCTCTTCAAATCACAACACTTACTTCCAACAATCCTGGATAGTAAGCGAAAATCTTTAAGTAATACAATGATTTAGTTTGAAGTATATGGAGAGCTTTATCAATCTTCAATTGATCTTCTTCTTCAAGATAAAAACAATTCTCAACAATGTATATAAATGTTCACAATGTATGAATGAAACTTGTAATGATAATGAAAGTTTATATGGCAAGTTTCACAAAATTATGAACACATGAAAGTATAATTTCAAATGTGAGTGAATGAGAAAATTGTTAATGAAGAAGTATATTTGTTAATTTGAAAATTGAAGCATTCTTGTATATGTTTGAAATAAGAAACTCTGCATTTTATAAAGTTACAAGAACCTCTTCATTCATGCCAATTCATATGAAAAGTTGCAATGCATTCATGAAAAGATACCACTTGAAAAATGTTCAAAAAACAAAGTAAAAGCTGCATTGGTTCGCTAGGAACCGGTTCCGACACTGACAGAACCCGGTTCTTAGTGAATGTTATAAGTTGGAATTCAAATTTATCACGCAGGAACTGGTTCCCCTATTGGTACAACCCGGTTCCTGGTACAAAATCCAGGGACATGTTTTTTGAGAAATTCTGGAACCCGGTTCCCTGTTAGGGAGGAACCGGTTCCTAAAGCTTTATTTTCAAAAATAATTTTTGAAAGATATTTAAAACAAAGTTTTTCTTGATGTTAAAAATATGGAATATGTATATGTTGATGAATGCATATTGTGAACATCTATATTCAAGATTTTAAGAATTATTTATACCATATTGACATTTGATGATTTCTTCAATAATTCTTCAATAATCTTCAAGACTTTTATTTGATGTTGATAAGCTTTTTGCACATCCTGTGAAAGTTGATGTCCATGTTGTCTTCATCAAAACACATGCTTTAAATATGACTTGAGAAGCTTGCAATTACATTCTCCCCCTTTTTGATGATGACAACCAAGTCTTGAAAACGATTTCTTGAAATGTTCATGTTGTTTTGTGTAGAAAACATGTTGAGCAAATGCAAGGCTCCCCCTAAATTGTATGCTCCCCCTAAGTCCATGATTCTTTGAATTTTGGAGAGAGTTTGATATTTATTTGGGCCTGCAATTTCTTTGAAACAAAATAACACACATGCATACTCTTCTCCCCCTTTGTTAACATCAAAAAGGATGTGGAAAAAGAGTGAAATAGATACATATAAAAATTAAGACGTGTATCTTAAGAGAAACATTAGATATCACCTTCATCCAAAATACCAAGTTCTCTTTGGATTTTGAAGAAAGGTTCTCGAGCAAGCGGTTTAGTGAAGATATCTGCGAGTTGGTTATGAGTATCCACAAAAGTGACTTCCACATCTCCTTTAAGTACATGATCACAGAGAAAATGATGTCGAATATCTATATGTTTGGTTCTTGAATGCATGACCAGATTCTTTGTAATATTGATAGCACTTGTATTGTCGCATCGAAGAGGAATGCATCCGAGATCAAGTCCGTAATCACGGAGTTGTTGCTTGAGCCAAAGAATTTGTGCACAACAACTACCCGCTGCTATGTATTCTGCTTCGGTCGTGCTAAGAGCAACACATGCTTGCTTTTTACAAGCCCATGATACTAATGCATTTCCAATAATGTGACAAATACCACTTGTGCTTTTACGATCAGTTTTACAACCTGCATAATCCGCGTCAGAATAACCAATGAAAGTGAAAATACTACCTTTCGGATACCATAAGCCGGCATTGATTGTTCCTTTAAGATACTTCATGATCCTTTTAACTGCCATGAGGTGTGATTCCTTTGGATTTGCTTGAAAGCGAGCGCAAAGACAAACACTAAACATGATGTCAGGACAACTTGCCGTCAAATACAATAAAGAGCCAATCATACCTCTGTACTTTGTAATATCAATTGGAGTACCGGATTCATCTTGATCAACATATGTACCGGAGCCCATTGGAGTGTTCATGGCTTTACAATTGTCCATATCAAACTTTTTCAATAATTCTTTGCAATACTTAGATTGATTGATGAAGATTCCATCTTCTAGTTTCTTGATTTGTAGTCCAAGAAAGTAGTTCATCTTTCCCATCATAGACATCTCGAATTCTCCTAGCATCATCAATGAGAATTCCTCACACATTTCTTTGTTAGTCGATCCAAAAATGATATCATCAACATAGACTTGAACCAATAAAGTGTTACTTTGTATTTTCTTAATGAACAAGGTTTTATCAACCTTACCCTTTTCGAAACCTTTTTCACACAAAAAATTGCTAAGTCTATCATACCATGCTCTTGGTGCTTGCTTTAAGCCATAAAGAGCCTTTCTCAACTTAAAGACATGTGAAGGATGTTTGAATTCTTCAAATCCTGGGGGTTGTTTGACATAGACTTCTTAATTGATGTATCCATTCAAGAATGCGCTTTTGACGTCCATTTGAAAAAGCTGAAAATTTAATGAACAAGCATAAGCAAGTAAAAGACGTATAGCTTCTAACCTTGCAACCGGAGCAAATGTTTCTTTAAAGTCGATTCCTTCCTCTTGATTGTAACCTTGGGCAACCATCCTTGCTTTGTTTCGAACAATTAGACCATTCTCATCAAGTTTATTCTTAAACACCCATCGGGTACCTATGATGTGTTTACCACTTGGTCTAGGAACAAGTTCCCAAACTTGATTTCTCTCGAATTGATTTAATTCTTCTTGCATAGCAATAATCCATTGATCATCTCCTAAGGCTTCATCAACTTTGGTAGGTTCAATTTGAGAAATAAACGCCATGTTTAAGCAAGCATATTTTAGATTCAATCTTGTTGATACTCCTTGGGTAATGTCACCAATAATTTTGTCAATAGGATGGTCTCTATGAGTTCTCCATTCTTTTGGTAGATCATTGGTGTTTGAATCTTGTTGAACAATGTTTTCTGAATTTTCCGGTGATTTCTTAATTTGATCAAATGAAAGATCTTCCGGGGGTAAATCTATAGGATCATCATCATCACAAACAACTACTTCCTCCATAGAGGGGTTAGTTTCATCAAAAGATACATGCATAGATTCTTCAATAGTTAAAGTTATTTTATTATAAATTCTATATGCTTTACTAGAAAGCGAATAACCAAGAAATATACCTTCGTCGGATTTCTCGTCAAACTTACCGAGATTATCCTTGTCATTGTTAAGAACAAAACACTTGCATCCAAAAATGTGGAAGTGAGCAATATTTGGCTTTCTTCCTTTGAAGAGTTCATATGGAGTCTTCTTTATTATAGGTCTAATGATAACTCGATTTCCAACATAACATGCCGTACTAATCGCATCCGCCCAAAAACATTTAGGAAGATTTGCATCACTAAGCATTGTTCTTGCAAGTTCCACTAGAAACCTATTCTTTCTTTCAACTACTCCATTTTGTTGTGGAGTTCTAGGTGCTGAAAAATTATGAGAGATACCATGTTCTTCACAAAATTCTTCAAATTGAGCATTTTGGAATTCTCCACCATGATCACTTCTTATGGATACAATCTTTAGTGATTTTTCATTTTGGATTTGCTTAGCATACTTCTTAAAGGATTTTAAAGCATCACTTTTCTGCACAAGAAACAAAGTCCAAGAATATCTAGAAAAATCATCAATAATGACTAAAGCGTATACATTACCTCTGAAGCTTTTTGTTCTTGATGGACCAAAGAGATCCATGTGTAACAATTGTAGTGGTCTTGTAGCAGACACCAAATTCTTAGATTTGAAAGTTGTTTTGGTCTGTTTGCCCTTTTGGCATGCATTACATAATTTTTCCTTGATGAACTTCATCTTTGGTAGACCAATAACTAAGTCATGCTTAACCAATTTGTTCAAGTGCTCCATGTGAATGTCAGTGATCCTCTTGTGCTATAACCAAGCGTCATTGTTGTTTACCATAAGACATTGTACCTTCAGAGACAAATCATCTAAAGTAATCATAAAAATATTGTTAGTTCTTATACCTTTGAGTTTTACCTCATTGGTTGCCTCATCCATAATGAGACATTCATCTTTGTTGAATTTGATCTTGAACCCTCTATCGCAAAGTTGACTTATGCTAAGAAGATTGTGTTTTAATCCTTCAACATAGAGAACATCCTCAATTTGAATGGATGGAGGTGTGCCAACTATTCCAACGCCAAGAATCTTTCCTTTGGTGTTGTCTCCATAGGTGACATACCCTTTGGCTTTATGTACTAGATATGAAAATTGGTGTACATCTCCTGTCATATGCTTTGAACATCCACTATCAAGATACCAAACATTTGATGTAGATTTCAAGCATACCTACACAAACAAATTATTCTTTGTTAGGTACCCAAGTTGCCTTGGGTCCTTCATAGTTAGTTCCCTTTTTCACCCACACATAATGCCCACTTGCTATACTAAAGTTTCTAACATAGCAAGCATTAGGTGTATGGCCTTTAATACCACAATAAAAACAAGTAGGTTCAAAGTTACTTCTATATCTAGAAGGATAAGATTTCTTCTTAGGAAATGTTTTCTTTTTCGATGCATTAGCCTTTTTCTTTTGATGATTATGAACAACTTGCTTCTTTTCTACTTTCTTGGGATTGGAACTATTACTAGCCTTTACAAACACAGTGGGATTGTTACTTGGTTTCTTAGAATTCACATAACCAAGACCCCTTTTATCATTTGGATAGCATTGTTGGCTTAGTAATCCTTCCAATCCTATTTGTCCTTTTTTCATATCGTTCAATGACTCTTTTCAATTGAACAATTTAAAAGAAATTTGATTCACACTTGGAGCATGCAAAGTTTTCTTTTTCTTTAATAAAATTCTGTTTTTGAAGATCAAAATCTTTAGTCATGGTGTCAATTTTTTCTAAACAACTTAGAAGTTCTTTTTCTTGATTTGACACCTTTTTGTATAAACTTTTGCATTCTTTCAAGAGTTCATCAATAGCATCTTGAACATCATCATCAAAAAGATTAAATTCATTAATAACCTCTTCTTCATTGTCAGAGTGATGTGAAGCCATTAATGCTAGATTTGCACATTCCTCGCTTTCCGAATCGGATGAAGAACTTATCTCATTATCTTCCCATGCAACATAAGCCTTTTTATTCTTGAACTCCTTTTTGCCTTCGAATCCATTTTTCTTGGAGAGTTTTGGACAATCCGGCTTTATGTGACCTTGCTTTCCACATTCATAACATGTGACATCTTGTGTTGATGTGGAGGCTTCTTTATCTTTATGATTATAAAATTTCTTCCTCTTGACAAAGTTAGCATTATGAAGATTATTTTTATGACCAAAATATTTTCCTAACCTTTTTACAAGAAGCAAGAAGTTTTCATCTTCCTCCGATGCATCTTTATCTTGACTTTCCTTTAAATCAACTTTCAAGGCAATGCCTTTGGATTTCTTCTCTAAATTTTCATGTTTTTCAAGTCTACCGAGTTCCGTTTCATATTCTTGAAGTTTGCCAAATAATGTAGCGGAAGTCATTGCGGAGAGATTCTTCTTTTCTGAGATTGCCGTTACCTTTGGTTGCCATTCCCTAGTCAATGATCTAAGGATTTTCAAGTTGAGTTCATCATTTGTCAAGGTTTTACCAAGAGCATTTAAGTGATTTGTCAAATGCACAAATCTCTTTTGTAAGTCAAGAATGGATTCTCCGGGCTGCACTCAAAATAGTTCATATTCTTGACTCAAGGTATTTAGCCTTGATCTTTTTACTTCAGCCGTTCCTTCATGAGTTTGAACCAGGGTATCCCATATTTCTTTTGCTGTCTTGCAGTTCGAGACACGGAAAAATTCGTCCATATTGAGTGCACCTTGAAGAAGGTTTATTGCCTTTTTGTCATAGAGAACTTTCTTTTTATCATCGTCGTCCCATGCAGTTTTGGGTTTTACAGAACCAATGCCATTGATTACTGATATTGGGATAAATGGACCATTTTCAACAGCATCCCATACTTCCTCTCCTTGTGCTTCTAAATGCGCCTTCATGCGTATTTTCCAGTAGTCAAAATATTCACCACAGAATAGAGGAGGCTTGTTGTTACTACCACCATCTCTGAAGACTGGTTGATGATTTGCGGAAGCCATTCTGGATCTTTAGGAACAAGTTACCTATAAGTTGCTCTGATGCCAATTGTAAGTCTCAGAGTGCCTAAGAGGGGGGGGGGGGGGGTAAATTAGGTCTTATAAAAATTTATTCGGTTTTATGAGAATGCTTGGTAGTAATTTTTGGTTAAGTGTTTGAAGGTTTTGATTATATCTTTATCTTTTCCTGATTATGGTGATGAAAGCGATAAATGCGGAAAAGTAAAGAACACGGTGATATATCCTGGTTCCCCTCACAATCCGAAAGTACTCCAGTCCCCTTTCCAACACGAAAGAGATTTCACTATAGTTAGAATGATTGTATAGCCTATGCTTACTATCTAACCTATAGGGTGATCAAAGGTTCTTAACACCTTTAAGACCAAACAAACACTAATGTGAATGAAGAACAATCCTCTTCAAATCACAACACTTACTTCCAACAATCCTGGATAGTAAGGGAAAATCTTTAAGTAATACAATGATTTAGTTTGAAGTATATGGAGAGCTTTATCAATCTACAATTGATCTTTTTCTTCAAGATAAAAACAATTCTCAACAATGTATATAAATATTCACAATGTATGAATGAAACTTGTAATGATAATGAAAGTGTATATGGCAAGTTTCACAAAATTATGAACACATGAAAGTATAATTTCAAATGTGAGTGAATGAGAAAATTGTTAATGAAGAAATATATTTGTTAATTTGAAAATTTAAGCATTCTTGTATATGTTTGAAATAAGAAACTCTGCATTTTATAAAGTTACAAGAACCTCTTCATTCATGCCAATTCATATGAAAAGTTGCAATGCATTCATGAAAATATACCACTTGAAAAATGTTCAAAAAACAAAGTAAAAGTTGCATTGGTTCGCTAGGAACCGGTTCCGACACTGACAGAACCCGGTTCTTAGTGAACGTTATAAGTAGGAATTCAAATTTATCACGCAGGAACCGATTCCCCTATTGGTACAACCCGGTTCCTGGTACAAAATCCAGGGACATGTTTTTTGAGAAATTCTGGAACCCGGTTCCGTGTTAGGGAGGAACCGGTTACTAAAGCTTTATTTTCAAAAGTAATTTTTGAAAGATATTTCAAACAAAGTTTTTCTTGATGTTAAAAATATGGAATATGTATATGTTGATGAATGCATATTGTGAACATCTATATTCAAGATTTTAATAATTATTTATACCATATTAACATTTGATGATTTCTTCAATAATTCTTCAATAATCTTCAAGACTTTTATTTGATGTTGATAAGCTTTTTGCACATCCTTTGAAAGTTGATGTCCATGTTGTCTTCATCAAAACACATGCTTTAAATATGACTTGAGAAGCTTGCAATTACAGGTGGTGCAGAAGAGGACTCAGGAATGTTGGGAGCAGGTGCTACGCGGTCCAATTCCTCCTGGATCTCGTCAGTTGGAGCATCCGGCTGGTCATCATGCACGGGAGCATGGCCGTCAAGGGCATCAAATAGCCAATTGGCTCAGTTTTATGGATCGTTACGGTCCCTGCAAGGAAGAACAATGTTAGAATAAACAACGTTCCGGATCACTGGATTGAACTTGCCGTCGTCCCGCTCGTGAATGAGATGAGCAAATTTGCAATGGTCCAAGGTGAGCAAAACCGGTGTTCTGGAGGGAGATGGGCAAGGGTGTCGCCATGATTCAACGCCAAGGCAATAGAAGTGACAAGCCCTCCAAAGTAGAAAGGTTTTCCGCCTCGAGTGCAAATGGAATGAATATGGGCCAAGAGGAAGGGTGCGGCATTGATTTTCTGATCGGTGAACGCGCAGTGCATGAAGAATAGCTCTTTGGAGTTGAGCTTATGGTTACTGTCCCTTGCGAAAATGGTGTTGCACATGATGCGATGGAAATAGCGAATGGCGGGATTATGAATTTGTGTAGCATTGAGGTGATCGTAGGAGCTAGCACGGTTGTTGGTCAGGTTATGCCATAGATTAAAGGATTCCTCATGGAACGTGTCAGGTACACGGAGGTGAGCGCCTTCATCAGTACAGAAGTCGAGTAATCGACCAAATGCATTCTGAGAGAAGTCGTATTCGGTTCCGAAAATGCGAAACCTTACCGCACCAGTAAGTTGATTTGTTGGACCATTAGGAGTGATGTAGCAGAAGGAACTGAGGAACTCGAGAGTGGGATTCTCGTACGTGGGTTGGGGCTGGCTACAGAGGGTCTAAAGGTTGACATTTTGAAGGAGATGTTAGACACTTTGAAGCAATCCAAGGTCTCTGAGGCAGTTAATGTCGATGTACCTAGTGGGATGGAGGCCTCGGCGTTGAAACTTCAAGAACTTCGTGCGTTGGGTTTCACCTTGTTCACCATCGCCTAAGTGGATGCCTGGAATTTGCTGGTTTACGTTTGCCATTTTTGCATGCAATAGTTTTAGAGAGAGTGGGTTGTGGGTTGGAATTGGTGAGGGATACGGTTTATGAGATGTATATATAATGAGGGAAAGTAATGGGAAGTTTGAAAATTAGTGGAGAATAATGGTGAGTTAAGTGGTGTGAATGGGGATTGATAGAGGTAGTGGGACGATTTTGAAGTAGTGGAGGAAGAGGGAAAGGTTGAAGAAGAAGAGCTTCTGTCTGCTATAGGGGTTACTGATATAACCCGTGTTACGGTCGTAACACAGGCATGACGGTTGTAACACGCTAAAAGGCGTGTGACGATCATAAGGGGGTTGTGACGATCGTAACAGCAGCAAAATATGTAATTTTTAGCAAACAGTTATGTACCAATTCTGCAACATCCTATCTTTACACAGAGGAATTTCAATAGCAGTATACATTCAGTGTTTACCAAGCAAATGCAAATATATATATTCGAAAACATCAAAACATCAATCGATCAGAGCAAAGCTCGCAATTTTATGTATAGCATTATAATTGGCATAGATGAAACTAGCAAATGAATACTAAATAACTGAAACTTTGATTCCATAAATTTGCTTGTTCAACACCAGAAATTCAAAAACTACATAAAAGTAAATTTGTTCCAAATTAAAACGAAACTGAAAATAAGCGAAAATGGGAAACTTCCTAGAAACAAAACAAAAGGAAATATAAAACTAGAGCTGCTTTTTGTGGGTTCATCCAAGCTTTGCTTTTATGTCTTCGAGTGTATTATGAATGTGATAAAATTGCTCCACGGTTATGTCAGTTAATCCGATTATCTCCAGACGCATGCTTTTTATTTCGTCTTTTATTCCATTAATGTTAGTCTGGTAGGTATCAAGTGTGGTAACAATTTTATTCAGATTATCAGTGTAAACCTTCTTGGTTTTTCAGAGGCTTCATCGGCCTCTGCCATGTTGAAGTTTTCGTAGTAGCCAGGAGGAGTCTCAGGGTCACCCATGTCGGACATAACATCATCATAAATTTGATAATCTTGTGGTGTCTCATGTGTAGGAGGGTGGTCGGGTGGGTTTAGCTCATAAAGCCAGTTATCACGGTTATGGACACTTACTTTGTTATGGTTTGGAAGGGTGAATAGGTTTACAACTTCATCTCTTATCAAATACTCATAAGGTGGATGATCATGGTTTGCTATTATACGGCGGTCAAAGCAAAAATCAATATTCATAGGACGAATCGTACCAAAATGTGGGCACCTATTCAGCTGGTATCTAAGGCCGAGGGCATTTGCAATCATTGTGACCAGGCCACCTATGATGATTGGTTCATCAGGGTTATCGATAATGCGGTAAAAGGTTTGCATTAGGAATGGAACGACATTAACGGGTTGGCCTTGGTTCATACAATATAGTAAAAATATCTCGTCCTTAGACACTGCAGTACGGTTCTCCTCTTTCCCGAATACAGTGTGGGCTAGAATCTTATGAAAATAGCGGATAGCAGGGTTATGTATCTCATCATTATCCATGTTATCCGTATCAGGGTGATAATTACCAGTTAAAGTCCCCCAAAAGTAATCTAGCTCAATATCCATCAGTTCAACCTGGGTAGTAGAGTAAGCAAAAGGGCCGCTAGGGAATCCTAACAGGTCAGCTAGTTCCTTATGAGTATAAACAAAATCAATGCCAAAGAGACGGAAACTTATAAATCCTTTTCGGGTTCCTTTTCCATGTTCGGGTATATGGACTAGTGAGCTTAGAAATTCAAAGGTGAGCTCACGGTAGGTGATAAACCTATTCTTAATGTTGGATTTTTCCCACCCCAGCTGGTTAAACAAGTACAAAATACTATCCAATATACCTAAAGCATTCATAGTGGGTTCATCATAATAAAGTGTCATACCAATGTTTCTTTTTGATAATTCCTCGAATTTTCTCTTTTGGTTTCTACCCCTAAAGGTGGTTTCCAAGAAATTATGTGGTTTTGGTTCCATGGTTAGTGTTAGTCAGGGAAACAAGTCAGGAGAGAAGGTAGAAGAGAAACAAAAACTTTTCAGAAATCCTGTGGCAATTAAAATTATTTTGAAATCAGCAGCAGTTTTATGAAAATTATAACAAAAGAAAGAAAATGAAAAATAAAACTTAAATAGGAATAAATGCAAAAACGAAAAGTATAATAAATAAATAAATAGAAACAAATAACAATTAACAAATAAGTGGGTTGCCTCTCACTAAGCGCTGTTTTTAACGTCAAAAGCCTGACATAGTGCATAGCAGCAGATTATTCGGGTGAAATATTTGGCAATTCTAAAAGTCTTAGACTATTCGTATAGTCTCTATTTTCAATGTTATTGTATTGTTTTAACTGCTTCCCGTTTACTGTAAACAGGTCAGTATTTCTACCCTTAATTTCTATTGCTCCGCTAGGGAACACTTTTGTAATTTCATACAGACCTAACCATCTAGATTTTAATTTACCAGGGAAGAGCCTAAGTCTTGAGTTAAATAATAGTACGACATCTCCCACACTAAATTCTTTCCTAGATAAACGCTTATCATGCCATTTTTTAGTTCTCTCTTTGTATATTTTAGCATTCTCATAAGCATCTAATCTTAATTCTTCTAATTCATTTAAATTCAGGACTCGTTTTTCTCCCGTAGCAGTGTAGTTCATGTTGAGCGTTTTAATTGCCCAATACGCTTTGTGTTCTAATTCTACTGGGAGGTGACAGGATTTTCCGTATACGAGCTTGAAGGGTGTAGTTCCTATAGGGGTCTTGTAGTCCGTCCTATAGGCCCATAAAGCTTCGTTGAGCTTTGATGACCAATCTTTCCTGGATGTGGCTACAGTTTTTTCTAAGATCTTCTTAATTTCTCTGTTTGAGACTTTGACTTGTCCACTGGTTTGTGGGTGGTATGGTGTCGCTATACGATGTTTCACTCCATACTCAAATAGTAATTTGTCAAATAGCTTTGAGATGAAATAGGAGCCACCGTCACTAATGACGAGTCTCGGTACACCGAATCTTGGAAAGATTATATTTCTAAAGAGTTTGATTACCACTCGTGTGTCATTTGTAGGAGAGGCTATGGCCTCGATCCATTTTAAAACATAATCGACCGCGACGAGTATATATTTGTTTCCAAAAGAAGATGGGAAGGGTCCCATGAAAACAATTCCCCATACGTCGAAGATTTCTACCTCTAGGATTCCTCTTTGAGGCATTTCATCGCGTCTTGAAATATTACCAGTGCGTTGACACCGATCGCAATTTCTAACAGCGATGTGGACATCTTTCCATAGATTAGGCCAGAATAGGCCGGCTTGTAAGATCTTTGCACAAGTTTTGGAAGTGCTTGTGTGTCCCCCGTAAGGAGATGAATAACAATGGGAAATGACATCTTCTATCTCTTCTTCGGGTATGCATCGACGAAAGATTCCGTCTGGTCCTCTTTTAAACAGTAAGGGTTCGTCCCAATAGTAGTATTTGAGATCGTGGAAGAATTTCTTTTTCTGTTGGTAGGTAAGGTCTGGTGGGAGCGCGTTTGCAGCTAGATAGTTAACTATGTCAGCATACCATGGCATTCCCATGGTTGCATGGATTGCTTTTACGGCTTCCTTGGGTTTTGGTTCGTTTAGGTTTAACTGTGCCAGGTTGCTCCTTATTTGGGCTATCAGTTGTTCATATGGAAAATGGTCGTTAATCGGCACTTGTTTGGGTTTTATATCTTCCAATCTTGACAAGTGATCCGCTACGACGTTTTCGGTCCCTTTTTTATCCTTAATCTCTAAGTCAAATTCTTGCAAAAGTAGGATCCATCTGAGGAGCCTTGGTTTTGCATCTTTCTTATTTAATAGATATCTTATAGCAGCGTCGTCCGTGTAGATGATGATTTTCGCTCCTACTAGATAGGAACAGAATTTGTCAAGCGCGTACACGACTGCTAACAGCTCTTTCTCAGTCGTGGCGTAGTTCATTTGGGCTGGGTCTAGAGTTCTACTAGCGTAGTAAATGGCATGTAGTTTCTTGTCCTTCCTTTGTCCAAGAATTACGCCTACGGCGTAATCACTCGCGTCGCACATGATTTCGAAGGGTAAATTCCAATCGGGTGGTTGCATGATTGGTGCTGTGATAAGGGCTGATTTTAGAGTTTCAAACGCTTTATGACAATCATCGTCGAATACGAACTCAGCGCCTTTCATTAACAGACCGATAAGTGGTTTAGTAATTTTTGAGAAATCTTTAATGAATCGCCGGTAAAAACCGGCGTGTCCTAAAAAGCTTCGTATTTCTCTAACGGTCTTAGGTGGTCGAAGTTCTTTTATGACTTCTATTTTGGCTTTGTCAACTTCAATCCCTTTATTGGATATGACATGTCCTAGTACAATTCCTTCTCTGACCATGAAATGGCATTTTTCCCAATTGAGCACGAGGTTTACTTTTACACATCTTTCTAAGACTTTCTCTAGGTTTGATAGGCATCCTTCGAAACTTTCCCCGCACACTGAGTAATCATCCATGAACACTTCCATGATGTTGTCTATAAAATATTCAAAGATTGACATCATACATCGTTGGAAGGTCGCTGGGGCATTACACAATCCGAAAGGCATTCGTCTATATGCGAACGTTCCATACGAACACGTGAAAGTAGTCTTTTCTTGATCGTCAGGGTGAATGGGAATTTGAAAGAATCCGGAGTAACCGTCTAGATAGCAGAAATAGGAATGTTTGGCTAACCGTTCTAGCATTTGGTCTATGAAGGGTAGAGGAAAATGGTCTTTATGAGTGGCTTTGTTTAGTTTTCTATAATCTATACACACTCTATGTCCATTGACTACTCTTTGCATTATTGGTTCGCCTTTTGCGTTCTTAACAACGGCGATACCTCCTTTCTTGGGCACCACGTGTACTGGGCTCACCCACTTACTATCAGAGATCGGGTATATGATTCCAGCTTCCATAAGCTTTGTAATTTCATCTCTGACTACAGTGTTAAGAATCAGGTTAATCCTTCTTTGAGGTTCTCTAGAGGTTTTACAATTCTCTTCTAGCATAATACGATGCATACAAATTGAAGGACATATTCCTTTCAAATTGGATATGTTATAACCTAGTGCGGTTGGGTACCTCCTTAGGACGTCTAAAAGTTTTTCAGTTTCGAGCTTTCCTAAGTTGGAGTTTACTATTACTGGTCGCGTGTGTTCGGTATCAAGGAATTCGTATCTTAGATTCTTAGGTAAGATTTTAAAATCTACATTGGGGTTCTTCGGGCATGGAATATGATCGGGCGTGAGTGCTAAGCTTTCGTTTAGACTGTCATTGTTTTCGAATATTGGAGGGGTTTGGATTTCCATTATCTCAGAATATTTCGTCTGTTCTGCTTCCATCTCTCTTACGCACTCGTCTATGACATCTAGAAGATAGCATGTTTCGTTCATGGCTGGTGCTTGTAAGAATTGAGTAAGGATGAATTCCACTTTTTCTTCTCCAACTTCGAATGTTAGTCTGCCCTTCTTTACATCAATTATAGCTCCGGCGGTGGCTAGGAAGGGTCTTCCTAATATGATAGGGGTAACTGAGTCCCCGGTTATGTCCATGATGATGAAATCGGTCGGGATATAGAATTGACCTATTCTAACTGGAACGTTTTCCAGTATACCTACAGGGTATTTAACTGATCAGTCATCTAATTAAACGGAAATTTTCATGGGTCTGAGTTCTCCCATCTCTAGCTTTTTGTAGATAGATAGGGGCATGGCGCTAATACTTGCTCCTAAGTCACATAGAGCTTTGTCTATGACAAACTTTCCAATATTACAAGGTATAGAGAAACTACATGGGTCTTTTAACTTAGGAGGCATATTGTTTTGAATGATCGCGCTACACTCGGCAGTGAGTGTAACTGTTCCGTTATCTTCTATCTTTTTCTTGTTAGATAGAATTTCCTTGAGAAATTTAGCGTACGAGGGCATCTGAGTGATGGTTTCTGTAAAAGGTATTGTTATATTGAGTTGTTTCAGAAGTTCAACGAATTTCTTGAATTGGCCCATCGTTTTGGAATTTGTAAGTCTCTGAGGATACGGAATTGGTGGTTTATAAGGTGGTGGAGGTACATAAGGCTTCTCTTGCTCCACTGCCTCTTGATTTTCGTTTTCCTTTTCTTTTTCTTTAGGTTCATTGGCTTTTTCAGTCGGCTCGCTCTGTTTTTGGTACATGGCTGGACTTTCTAGTCTTGGGTCAACAGGTCCGTCAAGTTCTTTTCCACTTCTCAGTATCACAGCACTAGCATGTCCTTTTGGGTTGGGTTGTGGTTGACCAGGAAAAATTCCAGCCGGTGCTGCAGTAGGTGCTTGTTGTTGAGCTACCTGTGAAATTTGCGTCTCAAGCATCTTGTTATGGGTGGCTAAAGCATCAACTTTGCTAGTTAATTGTTTTATCTGCTCATTAGTCTGTAAATTCTGATTTATAACGTCTTTATTAGTCTGAGCTTGGGAAGAAATGAAGTGTTCTATCATGATTTCTAGGTTAGATTTCTTAGGAGTATTAGGTCCATTACCAGGATGATTTGGGATAGCTTTTGGATAACCGGGTGGTGTGGCAGGAGCTTGTCCATGTGCGTATAACGCGTTGTTACTTTTGTATGAAAAATTCGGATGATTTTTCCAACCAGGGTTATAGGTATTCCTATAAGGGTTCCCTTGTACGTAATTTTCTTGTTCAGCTGGAACTCCCGTTAGAAGTGGGCATTCTGGAGCAGGATGTGATTGAAGACCATATAGATCGCAAGTTTGGACAACTGCAGCTACGGTAGCTGCAGGAGTAGTGGTAAGGTTTTCTAACTTTTGGGTAAGAGCTTCAACTTTAGCATTGACTTGGTCCAGAATATTCACTTCAGACATTCCACCTTTGGTTTGGGATTTCTCCACATTAGCTCTTTCGCTTCCCCAATGATAGTGGTTCTGGGCCATACTTTCGATAAGTTAATTTGCTTCGGCATATGGTTTATCCATCAGTGCGCCACCAGCAGCGGCGTCTATAGTCAATCTTGTGTTATACAAGAGACCGTTATAAAACGTATGAATGATTAGCCATTCTTCTAAACCATGATGAGGGCAGAGTCTAATCATATCTTTGTAACGTTCCCATGCTTCGAAAAGTGATTCGTTATCTTTTTGTCTAAAACCATTGATGTTAGCTCTAAGCATATCAGTTTTTCTTGGTGGGAAATATCTAGCCAAGAAGACTTTCTTCAATTCATCCCATGTGGTGATTGAATTTGAAGGAAGAGATTGGAGCCAGGCTCGGGCTCTGTCTCTTAAAGAAAAAGGAAATAGGCGCAATCGTATCGCCTCGGATTTACACCATTCGCTTTTACAGTGTCTGCGTACTGCACAAACACTGACAGATGTAGGTTAGGGTCGTCAGTAGGAGATCCAGAAAATTGGTTCTGCTGAACGGCGGATAAAAGCGAAGGTTTCAGCTCGAAATCGTTTCAAGCAATAGCAGGAGCAACAATGCTATTGTGAGGTTCCGCTTGCGAAGGAACTGCGTAGTCCTTAAGAGTGCGAGGCGGATTTGGTACGTCAGCCATTGTCGATTCTTCGATAAATTCTGGTAACGGGATATCAGGAATTTTAGTCGGAGGAAGATTGTTGAGAGATCGGTATTCTTGAATTCGGCGTCTTAATGTTAAGTAAAGCTCGATATCGTTAATTTGTAGATGCAAAGGCTTGCTTCAAGAACGAGTGTTTGGCATACAACAGAGGGAAATATAAAAAGTTGCCCTAGTCTAGACAGCGTTGTTTTTAGAATACACTAGTGACTAAACTAAAGTCCCCGGCAACGGCACCAAAAACTTGATGTGCGTTTGACCTAATTTGTCTAACGGTATCTTAATTGCAAGTGCACAGTCTATCGCGGTAGTAATAAAAAGATGTCGAACCCACAAGGACTTCGTAATCACTCTAGTGTTTTGAAACAGGTTAGTTTAGCTAAGGCGGAAATTATCACGTTTGGTTTTTAAAAGTTTAAAACTAAAGGAGAAACTAAATTCAATTAAAAGAATTATAATATTAAAGTGGTCGGAGTGTAATGTTTTGAACCTATGCGAATTAAATTGTACCTAAGCATATAAAAATATTTAACTTAAATTGTTCTGTAGTACTTATCAGTTTAAAAACCCTCGATTCACACTCTCGTGGTCTTACCTCGGATCATACTCCTAAAGCCAAATGTCTTCTCTCGCTAGCCCATAAGTGTTTAGAAAGTATCTTTTTGAAAACTAAATAAATCTAATTCGTTTTAAAGCGCTCTCGCTGTATTTAAATCGAATGCCTAACTTTAGCTATCTGGTTAAAACCTCACACTCTCGTGGTCTTGATATCTCCCTATTTTACTTTCCTTACTCTAGTAACAAAAAGCTTAATTTTTAATTATAAAAAGTCACGACCAGAAATTAAGTTAATTAAGGTTTTAACTTAGAAATACATTAATTCATTCGGTTATTTCATCACACCCGGACTACGGGTATTTAGCTACTCATGATGCTCAGAATTAAAATACGGGAAATAAAATCAGAAAACTATAACGTATGCATTATAAATAAAGAACAAAAATTTAACATAAATAAATTGCAATTATATTGAATACGATAAAAACCTGAAAAGTAATGTATCCTAGATCCTTCTTCCACAAGCCGGTAAGATCGGAACGTCGGAATGAAAATTAAATAAACAAAATGCTGAGGCTTGAAAGAAATCCTAACTACAATAGCAATTTCCTGATGTTGGAAATTCTATTAAAGGTTCTGAAAGGAAAGGGAATAACAAGAACAAAATAAAATCGGAAAATAGAATCGGGTTTTAAATCGGCAGAGCTTCCGCAAGAATTTTCTGAACTGAACTCTGTAATTTCTTCTTTGAAGTCCAAGCTATTTATAGAGAATGAATACAGTTGGGATTATATTTCACGTTGCTAGATTCTTGGATTGCTGAGAAAAATAAGGAGAAGGTGGTCTTGGTCATTGGAGAAAAATAAGGCACACATGCATGCTTCGTTACTTGACCACGTACTGCACGTTCAAAATAACTAATAAAATGCTTGTTACGGTCGTGGCTGGTGTGTTACCAGCAGATTCCATGAAATAGCGTGTTACGGTCGTGGCCAATGCATGACGGTCGTAACACGCTTCTGAAGTGTCTTACGGTCGTGGCAAGGGTGTGACGACCGTAATAGCAGCAAATTTTGGATTTTTGACAGATTTATCTTTTCTCTTCTGGTCTTGGCCGCAATCTTGTACATTTCATGTTTCTTTCTAGTTTGAGCTAAGATATGTTGTACCTGCACAAAACTCGGAGTATTCGGGGGTTAATCAGGTCAATACGATATAAAGCGGTTTAATTTCATAGTAAATATATGATACGATTTCTCGTTATCACATACCTCTTTATTCCCATGGGGAAAATGTAGCAAATTAGCAAGTTGGTCAAAAGTAAATGCATATTCAACATTAAACATGCAAAATTGAACAGTCCCATGTGAACAATCAGTTTCGGGGGTGGGGTTAAAAATCAGAGAACTAAGGAATTCAAGGGTAAGTTAGACATAGACAAGATCCTTAAAAGATAAGAGATAATTTAAACTCAATTTAATAAGCATGTGATTAACACTGTCAGAAATTCCTAAAGTTGTAAAACATAGTTCATCAACATAACTTGTTGACTCTATGTCTCTATAGCTTAGATCCCTATATAGTTATTTCTTCATTTCACCATGTGTTCCTTCTCTAACTGTTATCTTGTATCCTTGATTTTGTGCTATTTTTGTGCTAGTTCTTCTTTTGATGAGGGGAATATGGTGAAGAAAAATAGTTTAAAGGAGAGAGACGTTGGAAGGTTTTTGTGGGTATTAAAATGGGTGTTGAAGGTGGATATAAATGGTGTTAAGTGTGGGTGGATGATATAAATGCGGTTCATAATTACGGTCGAAGAAAAAGTTAAGTGTGTGAAGGAAAGTTGAATGTGATAAGCATGCATAACTGTGAGGGGAAATGGCGGGGGGCACTTAGGAAAGGTGGCAAGCTCCATATGCCAAGGTTGCGGGGGCCACATTGGATGATGGAAGGCGCCATTGGTGAGAAATGGTAGTTCAAAAGGTGGTGTGGGCCACATAGGAAGGTGGTGGGCGCCAATAAAGGAATAATGGTGGTGGGCGCCACATTTGTGTTTTTCAAGCATACTAATTGGACTGTTTTAAAATGGTGGCCTGGGGAACTTATACATGCCTTGAACGTTGCATTAAAAGTAATACACTTTCATATTTTCAAGGATTTCCATGCAATATAATTGGACCGTTCGTTGGTGTATGTCATTTTTGCAGTATGCATGTGTCATTTTCTCTCTTTTCTTTTTTTTACCAACAAAGTATGCTTGCGTTAGAATATACTAGAAGAATATATCACAGTATTACAATATATATCTAATCATAATATATTAGCAGAGTAGTAAAGTAAACAACATAACTCATTAAAACTCATTAAATGTGATAAAATAAACTCAGTTTCTACAAAGTTACTGAAACGATTCACTGAAACGATTCACTGAAATGATAAAATTATTAAACAATAAAAACGATTAAATTCTTAAGAAATGAAATACTAATCTATAAAATAGTGGAAATTCTAAAATTAAAGTTAGTCCTTCCCCCATATTTAAAATAGATAGTGTCCTTACTATTATAAACATCAGGGTTGGAAATGCAGTATTATCCAAAAGCTTTAGCCACTATGACGGCCACTGGTAGCAGGAGTAGAATAAATATGCTGATAAATACGATCCAATTTCTCTATCACTACATACATAAAGCCGTGGAAATCCATGCACAAAGTTCTCAAATCCCCTATAATGTTAGCAATATTTGTCTGATACATATTCCGATTTGTGATGCTTCTTGTTGGGCTTGATAGTGAATTCTGACTTTTGAATTTTTGTCTCTCTAGGCCTTTGAACCCGTGCCTGCTGTAATTGGACTCTTTTTGTGATGAAATTTTTTTTGAACCTGTTTGTCTTTGTTCATTGTGAACCAAATTTCTTTGTGATTTGTAATAGATATGCCCCTAGCCAATGATAAAATCTGAAACTAAAATGTATGAGGCTTGTATGATGCTGAGTTTTGAAATTCTGTTTTGGATTCTTTGATTTTTATTTTGTCTTTTATGAACTAAACTTGGATTTGTGATTTGCAATAGGAAAAGCTAGGCCCAAAAAATCTGATCCCTTAAGCCAAATGCTAATGATGATTTTACAATACCATGCAAATTTCTTATTCAAATTTGATTGTTTGCCAACTAATATTTTTTATTCTTCTTTGTTTCATGTATTTGGATGAGTTTGCAAGATCAAAGAGGAATATTTGAAGACACTTGAAGATGGATGATGGAGAAATCTTTTTTCTTTGTATAAAACAAAAATAGGAAAACTATAGTTTATGCTTTAAAATTTTAATTGGATTTTGTAAGGCTTTGTAATTGGTTGTAACTTGTATGAATTTGTAAATAGGTTTGAAACTTGGAATAATGTGATGAATATTTGTTAAGGTGAATGTGATGTATTTTTTTTGGAAATTGAATGTTGAAAGATTCATAAATGAATAATGTAATGTGTTGAAAGAATAATAATGTGATGCAACTTGTAATGTTGAAAGAAAAATCCAATATTTCTTTGTTATTATTGCATTGTCCATGATAAAAACATGGAATTTAGGCAATATGGACTTTAATCATGCTTGCATTTTGAAGATAAATATTGGAACAAAACAACTTGTCAAATTAGGAAATTAAATTCTAACTGAAGCTTCCTTAGTAAATGTTGAATGAAAATCAAAATTTTAACCATCATGATGCCTTATAGTTCCCCCTTTAAAAAGAAATGAAAGATGAAAATAAACTTGAAAATCAAACAGAAGTAACACCAATTGGTCTCTAGATAAAACTCTTAAAAAATAATGAATATCTAGACTCGAAAGCTTGAACGCCTAAAAATGATGCACTCTATAAAAAAAGCCGAGACAAACTCTTTCTTGATAGACTCCAAAATTCATCCTCAAAAAATGAAGCAACAAGTAATCCAAAAATCTCTTGCCCATAAAAATCTGAAAATGGAGTTCACTACTCGAGAGGGGTAAAAACCCTAATTTCTGACTGGACATCTTTAAAGATTGTAACTGAGGAGCGAACCTTGACTTTCCTAGAGATTCTTCTTACAATTATAAACTTCAAACGAAACAAAAGAATCAGTGTGATATCCCGAGGTCTAGAAAACCTGGATTTCCTAAAGCGGTTGAAAACCCTAGAAGCATGAGGGGAATCTTTTTGAATTGACGGAGAGGGAAAATTTTAGGGTACAACAGCTGCCCCTGTTCAATCTTTTTAAACTTGAAAAATTAGATTGGCGTGTCCGTCATTCATGATTTGAAGGTGGAAGATGATTGAACACTAGAGTGCCCAGAAATTTTCACTTGCTAATGCATGAAGTAATGTTGTTGGTTGATTGTATCGAGAATAGGCTTAAAGATGCCATTTTTAGAGCGATGGAATATTTTCGGAGATGGGCTTATAGATGCCTTTTGGAGAGTGATGGAATATTGTCAGAGATGGGCTTATAGGTGCCATCAAAAAGTGATGGGGAATTTTCGGAGATGGGCTTATAGATGCAATCCAAGAGTGACTATTGGTAACTATAATGCTTGACTGTGACTATTATTTTAACGGATACCGGAAGGAATCTTTGGCGACTACTACTTCAGTGGGTAATGAAGGGATCTGTGACGACTACTACGTCAACAGGTAATGAAGGAATATGTGACGACTGCTACTTCAATAGGTATTGAAGGAATTTGTGACGACTACTACTTCAACAGGTAATGAAGGAATCTATGATGAATACTACTTCAATAAGCAATGAAGGAATCTGTTACGATTACTACTTCAATAGGTAATGAAGGAATCTATGACGACTACTACTTCAATAGGTAATGAAGGAATCTCTGACGACTACTACTTCAACAGGTAATGAAGGAATCTCTGACAATTACTACTTCAACAGGTAATGAAGGAATCTCTAACGACTACTACTTCAACGGGTAATGAAGGAATCTCTAGCAACTACTCCTTCAACAGGTAATAAAAGAATCTTAGAGATGGGCTTATAGATGCCATCCAAAGTAATTGTTGATAGAGATTGGAAGGAGTATCAGAACAAATCTTTGGTCGATTTATCTGAACTAGAGAAAGTGTCTACCGGAAACAAATTAGGATAAATCACTGGTCGATTTAAACTGAACCAGTAGAGGTCTTGAACAATATTTAACTGGATAACGAATCAGCATAAATCTTAGGAGCAATTTAACTGAACCAGAGAAAGTGTCTACCAGAATCAGAATCAGGATAAATCATTGGTTGATTTAAATTGAACTAGCAGAGGTCTTGAATAAACTTTAACTGGATAACAAATCAGTATAAATCTTAGGAGCGATTTAACTGTACCAGAGAAAGCGTCTACCGGAACGGAATCAGGGTAAATCATCGGTCGATTTAAACTGAACTAGCAAAGGTCTTGAATAAACTTTAACTGGATAACGAATCAGTATAAATCTTAG